>CM038144.1:120347506-120882506 GCA_021437245.1 Aegilops speltoides
GGTTGTTAAGTGCCCCTGCTAGTTTCAGTTAAGGTTGTTAAGTACTCGTGCTGCATTTACAGTCTGTCATGTTTCTTCACTCCTGTCTTCCTCCAGCCGCCAAAACCAAACCAGCGCCAGCGGGGCCGCCTACTTCCGCCTCCCACGGCTAGCTGCGCCTCAGCGCATGCATCGCCGCCCCGCCGTCTCCTAAATCGTTAACGCCGACGTCCGAGGCCTCGCCGTTGTCCTCCACGCAATTTGGTGCGCTCGGCGCGGCGCCGCCCTCTTGCTTTGTCAACATGGTCAACAAACAATAGGAATCGGCAGACTGTACGTGGAGAGGATGCCAGTAGGGGCCTATCATGTCCATGGCTGGACGCAAGGAAGTTCCTCATTTTTTGTTATATATACTCCTTTGTCAGCGTATGGAAAAAAGAAAATGCTTCCTCCTAGTGGTTTCCTGACATCTGGGATGCACGACATTGTCAGCGTATATAATCAATAGAGAAGAGAACAACACCAGAAGATCGGCTGACACCTGGGACGTAGCTGCTCGAGCAGCATATTTTTTGTTATTGTTGAGACGGAGCAGGGTTTCAACTGGGATGTGGCCCATCTAGCCCAAGCTTATATTTTACGTTCACCATATGACCAGCTCAGCTATTTTTTCTTTGTAAAAATGAGCCCAGTTTATTTTTTCTGAAGAATACCCAATCCAGTCCTACTTATTTTTCTACGCCCTGATGGGCTGCAACTCTTCGAAGACGCCTGCAAATCTTGAAAGTAATATGAAATGGGTTGTAAATATAAAAAACAGATGGAAAATTGGCAATTACTTTATGATTTCTGAATTTTTTCATATTTTCAGATTCCTATTTCACTAGGCTTTAACCTAATTTCAATATATCTTCAAAGTACTTTAAATCTGGCTCGACATTTCAGTATTAAAAATAGTTTGGAACCAACAGAAATATGCTAAATTTCGTTTAAATTTTTAGCCCTGGCCCTGGCCAACAAAAAAATGGACTGCAATAAATTGCATAAGAAGTTGCAATGAGCTGTATATAAATTATTAAAAAAAGGGAATGGTCTGACTTGTGGGCCTCTTAAGTTGACGCGTATGCAAGTTTTTTTACTTATTATATATGTCAACAAATGATTCTAATAGACATAACCATTAGATGTCAATCCAACGGCCGTCGTGTTTCTTCAATCTCTAATCTTCTTGCTCCAGCCACCAAATCCAGCGCCGGTGGGAGTGCCTGCTCCCGCCTCCTGTGGCCGGCTGTGCTGCCGCGCAGGCCTCCCACCCCCCTACTGCTCCCACCACTGGCCAGGCCATCCCTCTAATCACCCACATCCCTCCAATGTTGTGGCTTCGCCGCCTCCAGGTGATTCCCTTCCTGGGTCTTGCCATCTTCCATCGCGCTGGTGTGCTCGGCACGGCATGGTCAACGTTGTCAACAAACGACAACATCGAAAGAGGGATGCACATGGAGAGGCTGACCGTTGGGACCCACATGGTCTATGGCCGCATGGAAGCAAGTACCTCCTTATTACGCCAAAAAGAATGAGTAGTCTCGCTGACATCTCGGACCCACCAACTATATCTTCGCATGCAAGGAAGTACCTCCTTATTACGCACAAAAAATGAATACTCCCCCTACTAGCTGCGACCCACCATAGTGGGAGCCTAACTTGTGGGCCTACTAAGTTGAGGTGGACGGAGGGCTTTCTCAACTTAGTCAAAAAAACGATTCTATCACCAGTGACCGTTGGATTGTTAACATCCAACGATCATCCTGCACTACTAGGGAAAAGCCTATACACAGAACTTTAGCACTAGCGCAGGTTAAAAAAGGGCGCTACTGCTAGACAGCAGTAGCGCGCGCGAAATAACCGCGTTGCAGATACATATATAGCAGTAGCACGTCCTGCTGTAAAAGCGCTACTACAAAAATTCCCACCACTAAGCCGATCGGCCACACATGGTAGTAGCGCTCTTTTAGAAATAGCACTGCCGCTAATTTTTTTGTAGCAGCGCGTTTATGTGTAAGGCGCTACTGCTAATGAAAATAAAATAAAATGAAAAACAAGTAGAAAAGTAAATGAAAATGAAAGAAATAGAAAAAGGAGAAAGGAAAAAAAATAAAATGTAAAGAAAAATAAATGAAAAAAGGGAAAAAGGAGAAAGGAATAGCAGGAGCGCGATTCAGGAAACGCGCTGTAGCTAACTTAGCTATAGCGCGTTTTCGGGAACACGCTACCATTATGTTTCACTTAAACAGCAGTTTCCCTCCCCCAGGCCACCACTTCTTCCCCAAATCCCTCGCCCTCGCCGCCGTCTCCCCAATTCACCGCCGCCCCACTTCGCCGCCGTCTCCTGCCAGTGTGGACGCCCGCAACCTCACCGTCTTCCCCCGAGGCTGCCGTCATCCTCACCGCCGCCGCCCGAGGCCGCCCTCGACCTCACCGTTGCCGCCCTCCACCTCACCGCCACCCCGAGCCCGCCCAGGACCGATGTTGCCCGTGCCCGAGCCCGCCCTCTCTGCCCCTGCCTCCGTCGCCGAGCACCTCCCCGCCACCGTCTCTCCCCTCTCTGTAAGTCCCCCACCCCTCCCCCCACTCCTCTCTCTCTCTCTCTCTCTCTGCATTTTAGAGCAAAAATTAGTAGAGCAAAAGTTAGTTTATAGCAAAAAAATTAGTTTAGAGCAAAGGATGTTAAGTATTAGATGTTAGAGGAAAAATTAGTTTAGAGCAAAAAAATTGGTTTACAGCAAAAGTTAGTTAGGTCAGTAGGGTTTAATTAGGGTAGATGCTGCTTGTAGTATATAGTGATACTAGTAGATGTTAATTAGGTTAGGGCAGTAGTGGTACTAGTAGATGTTAATTAGATGTTTTTCAGTTAGGGCAGTAGAGTTTTGCTAGGTTAATTAGGTTAGTAGTGCTGCTAGTAGTAGTGGTACAGTAGGTTAGTTAGGTGAAGTTAAATGAATAACCTAAATATATGAAATTAGTAGTTAACTGAATTTTTATTCCTTTCATCATTATAGAGCACTAAAGTTAACTGAATTTTGTTCTATTAGTAGTTAAATGAATTTTCTTCTACACTTTGTTTTTCAATCAGCTTGTGAAATTTGGACATGTGGTTGCTCGTGTATATTTGGACATGTGTTGCAGTGTCGAAGAAGGATATTTGAACACTGTTTCCAGGGAATGAAGCTGAGTGGCTTATGTTTTGCCGAAATGTTGATTCATTTCTGTTCCAGCAAATTTCAGGTTCTCGATTTGTCCACTTTTTAGCAAAGGTCATGCCGATATTTTCCGTGAATTTCGGCATGATTTGTGTTACAAACTAGGACATATCGAGTGCCCGGGATTTGCCGCACCGGGAAGGAGTCAACGTTCCTGCAAAACAATAGTCCTTTTTATGTCATTATTCATTTTATTAGGTCTAGAATTAATTAACTAGATTTAACCATAGGAAACATGGCTAGCAACGACGAAGGACAGGGTTCCGGTGATTGCGATGACGTCTACCGGGCGGCACACGATTTTTTGAGCCTTGCCGATGATCAACCGATGTTGTTGCTGGGCCCACCGGTGGCATCGGGGACTGAGACCAACATGCAGACCGGTGCTAAGACTGAAACCGGCGCTGAGACTCAGACCGGCATCGAGACCAGCGCTGAGACTGAGACCGGCGCTGCCTCGGGGAGCGGAGCCGGTGTAGAACCGAAAGCAAAGAGGCAACGGCTTCCTAACAAACTCGGGACTACTAAACTGGTGGTCACGGAGGTGGACGACGGCAATTTTGAGCCAAAGGCGCCCGAGGAAGCGCACTCGTGCTATAGAAATCAAATAGGCTGCATCGTACGGACAACCGCCACCATCAACGATTAGAAACTACAGAAGATAGATAATATGAGGCCCTCCCTCCCAAAGAAGTTTCACCAGATATTCTTGTTCCCAGGCCGGAATGAAAAGGATTATGAAGATCCAGATAAGGCCCCGGCAATGAAGAAGATAAACAAACACGCCATGACCAAGTTTAGCGACGCATTGGCCGCCTGGAAAACAAGGGTGAAAGCAAGGATCATCGACAAGGAACCCTACTCCGAGATTGTAAAGGATAATCCGACAATCACGGAAGGGCGGTTTCAAATATTCAAGGAGGCCTGCGAGGCCGAAGTTGCCAAAAAAAAGTCTAAGTACATGAAGGGGCTTCAAGAGAGGAACATTGGGAGCCACCACCTCGGAAGCCGTGGTTACGACGGGAAGAGGTCCAAATGGGCCAAGGAGGACGCGGAAGCCGCGAGTCTAGGCATCCCAAACCCCTTGGCGGAGTTCACCGTCCCGTAGGAGCGTGACGTCCTTAGGGCCCGGCACCGTTGGGACCCAGTGAAGAAGGTTTACGAGACAAACCCGGTCACGACGGAGTTCATTAGACTACTGGTAATTTTAGTTTCTAATCAATTTGACTGCACACGTTAGTCATATTTGTAAACGATCCTTATGCCTTTTGCAGAGAGAGTAGCACAGGATTGCGGCCGAAAGCGACTCCCCGTCTGAGGCATTGGCGAGGCCCAAGTGGGACACTCCATTCAACCGAGCGTTGAACATATTGAAACGACTCTCGGTGGATACTCGACCGTCGTATGGACGCGTGCATGGTGTCGGAGACGGCGCCACGTGGAAGAAGTACTACCGTGAGACCATAGAGGATAGAAAGGAAAGATGGAGGTTAACTCAAGAAAACATCGACAAGAAGGTTGAGATTGCAGTTGAGTAGAAATCATCTCAGATAGTCGCAACATCGGTAGCTGCCACAAAACAGGTGGTTGTAGATATGTCTACTTCTTTGGTTCCGGCCGTTTTCACTTGGACCAGGCAAAATCCAGAAAAAAATGCAGCAGACTTTCCCCTTGCTGACTTCTTGGGGAGAAGCTGGACTAGCGTTGCACCAGCTGTCGTGGTTCTAAGTCTGACAGTAGAATAGGGGGGTAGGAATGGGGAGGCAAGATCCTAGCTATGGAGTAGTTGTATACGCAAGATGTTTACGAGTTCAGGCCCTTCTCGGAGGAAGTAACAGCCCTACGTCTCGGAGCCTGGAGGCGGTTGACTGTATTATGTGCGTATGAGTTATAGGGGTGTGAACCCTTTACACTAAGGAGGGGGTGGCTTATATAGAGTCCACCAGACACCTCCGGCCCTCAGTTATGCAGGGTTTAAGGTACATTAAGGTCTGGCGTTACTGGTAACGCCATACATAAAGTGCTATGATGACCATAAAGGCTACTTAATGGCCGACCGTTTGTGTGCAGAGTGACTCTAGATCTCCTGGTGGTCGAGTGAATGGCTTCGTGGTCGAGTGTCTTCGAGTCCGTCGAGTGGAATCCTTCTAGGTCGACTGAAAGGTAGTTTCTTCTAGAGATGTCCTTCGGGAGGGTATCCTGGACAGGTCCATGACCCTACCCTAGGTACATGGCTTCATCATTAGCCCCCGAATGGATCGAGGTTTGAGTGGGGAAGGAGTTGAGAACTCTTCCGACTCATTTTTCGTGCTATGAGTATGTCTTGTTCTGGATCAATGAACTTAGGTGACGGCACCAACTTCTTTTTCAGTCGCCTTGATCCATTCTTTGTATCCGTCGAGTGAGTTTTTTGTACTTGGAGATCTCCGAACGACAGAGTGGAGGAAATCTCTCGTCTGACAAGTTGCTCTGCAGTTCACGGATTCAGCGGGATCTGAATTCCGGGAAGCGCGCGAGGCGGAGGAGGCCGCGGTACTCGGATGGGATAAGGCAGGAATGCCTTGATCTCCGCGCCACCTTTTTCGCCACGTATCGCACGCGCGACTGTTGCGGGATTTGACAGGATCGTCCTGGCCTACCAGTTAGTCACTCGGAAGCAACCCCATATAAGGCGCAGGACGGGGGTTTTTGAACAGTGCGCCCTCATTTTCTTCTCCCTCTCCCTCAGACTCATCCCCCGCGTTCGCCTCCATCCTAGCGCTGTTGCTCCATGCGCGCTTCGCCGGCGACGATGGTGAAGGCGGCGGCTTTGGAGCAGGCGAAGAAGGCGATGACGAAGGCGAAGGGAAGGGTGACCAGTCGGGGCGGATCCTTGTCACGGGCTGGTCTGCCGCAGGGCTGGATCCAGGGCGACTGGATCCGCTCGACTATCCATCAGAAAGATCTTGACAACCTGGCCAATGAAGGACAGATCCCGCATGGATCAGCGAGGCTCGCGGGGAAGGAGTGGCAGTCGCAGCCTCAGGAGGGTGAGTGTGTCCTCTTGGCCACCCATGTTGACCGCGGGTTTTCTTTGCCGCCGCACCTTTTCTTTCGGGGATTTCTGAACTTCTTTGCAGCACAACTCCACCACTTCACACCCAACTCCATCGTGTATCTCGCTGCTTTCGTGTCCTTGTGTGAGAATTTCTTGGGTTGTCGGCCTCATTGGGGCCTTTTCAAACACATTTTCACCTGTCGCTCCCAGACGGTGAAAAAGGCCAATCCGAGTGACGAGAAAACCCAAGTGATTCAGATGTGTGGGGGTCTTGGGGTTCAAATGAGGGGAAAAAGTGCCTTTCCAGCCATGGTCCTTCCCAAGTCGGTCCGAGGGTGGCAGTCGACCTGGTTCTACTGCCAAGACCAGCCGACGCCAGGGCAGTCGACTGGACTCCCTCCTTTTTCCATCGACCGAGTGAGCAAGCCGTCCTCTTTGAAGGTGGTCCCGGAGGAGAAGGCGCATGTTAAGGTGCTGGTCGAGCGTGTAGTCCAGCTTATCCATGACGGGGTGACCGACATGGATCTCTTGGAGGTCTTCCTCCGACGACGCATCCTGCCGCTTCAATATCGAGACCATCCGATGTGGATGTATTCTGGCACTAAAGACACCACTCGGATCCACCCGGAGGAGGTCGAGGATGCCACGCTGGAGACGTGGATGACTGCCATCACAGGGAACAAAGATAACCCTCGAGGAGCTAGGTGGATTCCTCCACTCGACCAGTCATATGAAGTAGACAAGGTCCAATCTTGTATCTTTTACCGTGATCCTGCTTTCTCCATCCTGTTTGCTTAACATCAGTCGACTAAAATGTCTTGTTTGTTATCTTCCAGGTTACTACCGAGATGTACTCGATGCCCAACGGGGCGCAAGAACAGATCGAGGAGGAGGAGGGGAGTGGAGGTGAAAGTCAGGAGGAGTGGCAATCTGATGGTGAGGAGGATGAAGAAGACGACGGCTCTGGTGAAGAGGAGGAGGAGGAAGAGGAGGAGGAAGTCGACCCTCCCCGTACTGAAAGGAGATCTAAGCTCGCCCATGACCCCGCACTCGAGCATGGTAAAGCAACTGTGCCTGTTGTGCAGTCGATGAAACGCCCTTGGACGACCTCTATGGTGCCGACTGAGAAAGCGCCGAAGCAACACCAAGCGACATCATCAAAACCGACGAAGGCCCTGCCGAAGATGAGGATGGTGATTCCCACTATTTCCGGGTAATAGCAGAACTTGTGTTTTCTTGTTTGGCATGGATAAACTCTTGGTTGACTCATTGGCAAACCGACTGATTTCTGATATCTGCAGTGCTGCTACCTCCGAGACCTCAGCCAGGAACGAGGACCAAGAAATTGAAGATGCTGCCACCTCCAACCTTGGTATGATCTCTGTAGTTTCGCTTTTGGTCGATTGGGTCTTCCTTTTTAACTTTGAATCTTTCTTGTAGCCCCACCTCATGTCATTGATCTCCCTGAGACGCTGGTTCAGGAGGGAGGCAACGTCACTCAGACTTCTGTGTCCTTTGCTGTGCCGCTGATGAGTGCTCGACCTTCATCATCGGCTACCGATCCGCCGTCCCTTTTCGCCACACACCACATCCCAGAGGACCAAGCAGGTGCTGCTAAGGAGGCTATACGCCAGGCGGGGGTCATGATGGAGTAGGTGAAGGCGATCCGGGATGCCAGCCAAGCAGCTTACGATGCAAGCTCACCTCTTCAAAGCAACGTCCAGGTTAGTTGGTCACCACTTGTTCTGTTAGGATATGGTACCTGAAAACTCTTCTTTCTGAAGATCTTTGTATCTGTACACCCACTGGGTGTGTCGATTGAACTTTTAGATTGGTGGGGCACGTTGAGTGCACCCACTGGGTGTAGTCCCCGAGACTATGGTGGACTGCTGGCAGTCGACTGTAGTCTTTGTACTTTGAATTTGTTCATTCTAACTTCTCCACTCGGTCTGGTCGAATGGAATCTTGGAACCAGTGGGGGCACACTGAGTGCACCCACTGGGTGTAGTCCCCGAGACCATGGTCAACTGCTGGCAGTCGACTAAGATCTAAAGAACATCTCCCTTTTTTTCATGATGATACTGTGGTTGACTGCTGGCAGTTAGTTATGGTTTAGGATCATAACTTTTTGTCTCTTTCGATCGACTGATCGAACCGAGTCGGTAGGACCAGTGGGGGCACGCTGAGTGCACCCACTGGGTGTAGTCCCCTAGACTACTGTTGAATACTTTGATTCGACTGTAGTTTTAGAAATGCTAGAATTTTTCTCTTAGTCACTCGGAAGCAACTTATCTTTGATGTTTGTCGACTGACCTTTCACAGAAATCTTGCGAGCTTGTGGCTCGCTATACTGAATTGGAGAACAAGCATATCCAGCTCAAACTTGACTTGAAGCTTGTCCAGGAGAACTTCACGAAGGTGAAGGAGGAAGCAAAAGGTATGTTTGGTGAGAATCTTGACAACTGCCTTTATTTTTTTTGTCCATTCCTGATTCTGATCTCATTGTCACTTTGCAGATAAACTGAAGGAGGCTCTGATGAAGAAGGACCTTGACCTTGCCGAGTCGCAGAAAAGCGGCTTCGGACAAGACGAAGCTCGCAGAAGAAAAGCTGGCTTCAGTCGGTAAACTTGAAGAGGAGAATACCAATCTGAAAGCTGCCCTCGACGCGGCCAACAAGGAGGTCAGCCGTCTGAAGAATGACAAGACAGCTCTGAGTGACAAGGCTAGCGAACTGATGGGAAAGAAGAACGATCTGGAGGCTTATCTGGAAGGGCTCCCCAAGAAGTTATTCCTCATGCTTGAAGGTAATCTCTTTTATCCGACTGACTTGTTATCCATGACTCATCGTAGAACTGTCGGCTTAACTCCAAACTGTGCTTACAGAATTCTGCCAAAACTTCGAGGAGGAGACCAGTCGACTGGAGACAAACTTGGACCCCATTAACTCTCCTGTGAAGGACGAGGCTGCTATGAACGTGTTCTGACTGGAGTCTCGCATTGCTGGTGTGGTGGACTACATCGCTCGACTGAAGGTTGCGGTGTCGCGGATCCACACGACACTCTGGCCAAGAGAGACGCTTCACAATGACCTCGAGTCTTTAATGCCTCGACTGAATGACGCTCCAGGTCGAGTGCAGGAATGGAAGAAGTCTTCCGCCAGGTGTGGTGCTGATGTTGCTCTGTCCCTGGTACGTGTTCACTGCAAGGATGTGCGAGAGGACAAGCTGGCATCCATCAGGGTGGCCAATACCAAGAACCATGACTTCCAATCTTTCATGGAGACCTTCATTGCTGCTGCCACTCGGATTGCTGACGGAATCGACCTGAACCAGTTCATCGCGCCCTCCAGTCCTCCACCTGAGGAGTAAAAAACTTCTATGCCTCATCTTAAATTTGCCTCGGAATGTCGAGTGCTTTTGTAACCGATAAACTTTTACAGGCTTGATGCCTGAGCACTTCTGAATCCGTTATCTAAACTTTGCTTATCATTAAATATGCTTGCACTTGCCTTCGAGCGAACTTTGTCTTTCACTTGGAATACACTTCAACGCTTGAGATGCAACTCGGAGGTGGAAAATCTAGTCGACCTGCACTTCACTGCTTTTGCAGGTAGGGATGGAGCACGGATGCAGTGCACATTGTATTTGTGGCGTAGCTCAGAGGGAGAAGGTGGCAGTCGACCTGCGCCTCGTCATCCTTGCAGAGCGCACGTTGTATTTGTGGCGTAGCTCAGAAGGAGAAGGTAGCAGTCAACCTGCACCTCATCATCCTTGCGGAGCGGAATAGATTAAGTACTTAGGCGAGCACTGGGATGTAGCTAAGCCCCCGAGTGGGAGGATTGCTCTCCACTCGGTGGGATTTCAAATACTTAGGCTAGCACTGGACTGCAGCTAAGCCTCCGAGTGGGAGGTTTGCTCTCCACTCGGTAGGATTTTCGGATACTTAGGCGAGTACTTTACTGCAGCTAAGCCCCCGAGTGGGAGGTTTGATCTCCACTCAGTAGGATTTTCAGATACTTAAGCGAGTACTGGACTGCAGTTAAGCCCCCGAGTGGGAGGTTTGCTCTCCACTCGGTAGGATTTTCAGATACTTAGGCGAGTACTGGACTGCAGCTAAGCCCCCGAGTGGGAGGTTTGCTCTCCACTTGGTAGGATTTTTTGTGGCGTAGCTCCGAAGGAGAAGGTAGCAGTCGACCTGCACCTCGTCATCCTTGCAGAGCGCATGTTGTATTTGTGGCGTAGCTCGGAAGGAGAAGGTAGCAGTCGACCTGCACCTCGTCATCCTTGCAGAGCGCACATTGTATTTGTGCCGTAGCTCGGAAGGAGAAGGTAGCAGTCGACCTGCACCTCGTCATCCTTTCAGAGCGCACATTGTATTTGTGGCGTAACTTGGAAGGAGAAGGTAACAGTGGACCTGCACCTCGTCATCCTTGCAGATCGCACATTGTATTAAATACTTAGGCGAGTACTTGACTGCAGCTAAGCCTCCGAGTGAGAGACTAGCTCATCACTCGGTAGGATTTCAAACACTTAGGCGAGTATTGGACTGCAGCTAAGCCTCCGAGTGGGAGGCTGGCTCACCACTCGGTAGGATTTTAAACACTTAGGCGAGTACTTGGACTGAAGCTAAGCCTCTGAGTGGGAGGCTGGCTCACCACTCGGTAGGATTTTTTCTTAAACTTAGGCGAAACGGATTTGCAGCTAAGCCCCCGAGTGGGAGGCTGGCTCACCACTTGGCAGGGATTTTTTTACAAACTTAGGCGAAACGGATTCGCAGCTAAGCCACCCACTGGGGGATTTCTCACATAAACAAAAGTAACAACAATCACTGGGAAAATTATAACACTCTTGTCTTTGAAAAACAAACTACAGAAGTACTTTTATTACATCTCGTCCGAGTGAATACTTATAAAAGGGGCGGAGCAGCTCCGCGTTCCAAGCTCGTGGCTCGTCACTCTGGCGATCGACATTGTAAAGACGGTACACTCCATTGTGGAGGACTTTGGTGACGATGAAGGGACCTTCCCAAGTAGGAGCAAGCTTGTGTGGCTTCTGCTGATCCACTCGGAGAACCAAATCTCCTTCTTGGAAGGCTCGACTCTTCACATTTCTGGCATGGAATCGACGCAAGTCCTGTTGATAGATAGTCGATCGGATCATGGCCATCTCTCTGTCTTCTTCTAGAAGATCGACTACGTCCTGTCGGGTGTGCTCTGCTGCAGCTTCAGTGTAGAGCTTGACTCAGGGTGCATTGTGAAGCAGGTCACTCGGCAGGACTGCTTCAGCTCCATAGACCAAGAAGAATGGGGTTCTCCCCGTCGACTGATTAGGAGTGGTCCTTAATCCCCAAAGAACTGACGGAAGCTTGTCGACCCATGCGCCTGCTGCGTGTTTGAGATCGCGCATCAGTCGGGGTTTCAATCCTTTCAGAATTAGACCATTGGCTCGTTCAGCTTGTCCATTCGACTGGGGGTGAGCGACTGAAGCGTAGTCGACTCGTGTGTCTTGAGAGGCGCAAAAGGCCCTGAATTCATCGGAATCGAAGTTTGACCCATTATCAGTGATGATGCTGTGCGGCACTCCATATCTGAACACTAATTCTCTGATGAATCTCATAGCGGTGCCGGCATCAAGGTTGTTGATAGGTTTAGCTTCAATCCACTTAGTAAACTTGTCGACTGCTACCAGTACATGGGTGAAGCCGCTCCTGCTAGTTCTCAGTGGTCCAACCATATCCAATCCCCAAATAGCGAAGGGCCAAACGAGTGGAATGGTCTTCAAGGCCGAGGCAGGTTTGTGCGATAGATTGCAATAGAACTGACACCCTTCACACTTGTCGACTATTTCCTTTGCCATTTCATTTGCTCTTGGCCAGTAAAAACCCGCTCGGTATGCTTTAGCCACAATGGTCCGAGAGGACGCATGATAACCACAGGTCCCCGAGTGGATATCGTCAAGGATTATCCGACCTTAAATGCGGTGTTATACAATTCGACCGACTCGATCGCGCTTTCTCGTACCTTGTCCCTTTATCACGGTAAAGGCTTTGGACCGATGGACGATCTGTCGAGCCTCTTCTTCATTCTCTGGGAGCTCTTTCCTTAGGATATACGCGATGTATGGCTCTGTCCAGTCGGGAGGGATGACCAAAATTTCCATGATCAGGTTGACCACAGCTGGAACTTCAACTTTAGTCGGATCCGTGACACTTTTTGGCTGTGGAGCTTCTTCGGTGAAAGGATCTTCTTGAACTGATGGTGTATGGATGTGTTCCAAAAACACATTACTGGGAATGGCTTCTCTTTTGGAACCTATCTTTGCCAAATCATCAGCCGCTTGATTTTTCAGTCGGGGTATATGATGGAGCTCTAACCCCTCGAATTTCTTCTCTAGCTTTCTCACTGCATTGCATTAACCAGTCATGGCTGGACTTCTGACGTCCGACTCCTTCATCACCTGATTAACCACCAAATCTGAGTCGCCATAGACCATGAGGCGACGGACACCAAGTGAAATGGCCATACGCAACCCATACAAAAGTGCTTCGTATTCTGCTTCATTGTTGGAGGAATCAAAGTGGATCTGGAGCACATATCTGAGCTTATCTCCTCGGGGGGAAACCAACACTACCCCAGCACCGGAACCATTCAGCATCTTAGAACCATCAAAGAACATGGTCCAGTGCTTCGAGTGAACTTGAGTCGGTAGCTGTTGTTCAATCCACTTGGCGATGAAATCTGGTACTACTTGGGACTTGATGGCTTTCTTTGCCTCAAACTTGATATCAAGGGGAAGGAGTTCAATCGCCCATTTCGCCACTCGATCAGTTGCATCTCTGTTGTGCAGAATCACTGACAATGGGGCATCACTGACGATTGTAATGGAATGGTCAGAGAAGTAATGAGCAACCTTCTTCGTGGTCATATAAATCCCATATACAAGCTTTTGATAATGAGGGTATCTTTGCTTTGATGGGGTCAATACTTCAGAAAGATAATATAGTGGGCGCTGAACTTTGAAGGCTTTTCCTTCTCCTTCCCGCTCGACCGTAAGTACTGTACTGACGACTTGTCCTGTGGCTGCAATGTAAAGAAACAAAGGCTCTTTGCTGATTGGGGCAGCAAGCACCGGCTGGGTGGAGAGCAGAGTTTTAGCTCTGCAAACGCTGCATCAGCTTCTGGAGTCCACTCGAACTTGTCTGACTTCTTCATCAGTCGGTAAACAGGCAATGCCTTTTCATCAAGACGAGAAATGAATCGACTTAAAGCGGCGAAGCATCCAGTAAGCTTCTGGACATCATGCACACGCACAGGGCGTTTCATTTGTAGTATAGTACCAACCTTTTCTGGGTTGGCGTCGATTCCTCATTCGGAAACGAGAAAAACGAGTAACTTTCCGCCAGGAACTCCGAATGTGAACTTTGATGGATTAAGCTTGATATCATACCTCCTGAGATTGGCAAATGTTTCAGCGAGGTGAGTTAACAGGTCGGAACCCCTCCGTGATTTGACCACAATATCATCCATTTATGCTTCCAAATTCTGACTGATTTGAGTGAGCAAACACTTCTGAATCATCCTCATGAACGTGGCTCCGGCAATTTTAAGGCCCAATGGCATGGTGACATAGCAGAAGCACCCGAATGGAGTGATGAAAGCTATTTTAATCTCGTCGGGTCCATACAGACGGATCTGATGGTAACCGGAATAGGCGTCAAAAAAAGATAGGCGCTCACATCCTGCAGTTGAGTCGACTATTTGGTCGATGCGGGGGAGAGGAAAATGATCTTTCGGGCAGCCACTCGGAGTGGTAAATCTCTCGGATAAACTCTGCTGCTAAGAGCCGAGCCACCGCCTCGCCAATGGCTTTTCTCTTCTGGACGGCGGACCATCGAAGATGTTCTTTAACAGGTTTCACCTTTGAGTCGACTCGTAGACGATGCTCAGCCAGCCCCCTTGGAACACCCGGCATGTCAGCAGGCTTCCATGCAAAGATGTCCCAGTTCTCATGGAGGAACTGGATGAGTGCTTCTTCCTATTTCGAGTCGAGTGATGTGGAGATATGAGTCGGAGCAGCACTGGGGTCGGTCGGGTGAATGTGAACCGGCTTTGTCTCACCGGATGACTGAAACGCTGACTTTGTAGCAGGCTTCTTGGCTCGCAACAAATCACTCGGATCTGTAGTTTTCTGGTATTCCTGTAGCTCTACCACTGCCATCTGAGCATCAGCGATCTTTGAGCCCTTCTGAAAGCACTCTTCTGCCTTTTCCGATTGCTAGTAATGGTGATCACACCTTTGGGACTAGGCGTCTTCAATTTGAGGTACACATAACATGGTCGAGCCATGAAGCGTGCATAAGCTGGCCTGCCTAAAATAGCGTGATAAGCACTCTGGAAATCTACAACTTCAAACGTCAACTTTTCTTTGCGGTAATGCTTTGAATCACCGAAAACCACATCGAGAGCAATTTGGCCGAGTGATTCAGCCATCTTCCCAGGAATGACTCCATGGAAACTCATGTTGCTGGTACTAAGTCTGGACATCGGAATGCGCATTCCCTTCAGCGTCTCTGCATACAATATGTTTAGGCCACTGCCACCATCCATCAAGACTTTAGTCAGTCGAGTGCCTTCGATGACTGGGTCGACCACCAAAGCTTGCCTCCCAGGGGTGGCAATGTGTGTCGGATGATTGGACTGGTCGAATGTGATGGAAGTCTGAGACCATTTCAGATAACTGGGAGTTGCCGGAGGAACCATATTCACCTCACGGTTGATAACTTTCAATCGACTTTTGCTTTCAACATCAGCAAAAATCATCAAGGTGGAATTGACCTGGGGGTATCCATCATCACTATCTTCTTTGTCCTCAACTTTGTCCGACTCCTTTTCCTTATCTTTGGGCTATTTCCCCTGGAATTGCTGGATCAAGAGCCGACACTGTCGAGTGGTATGTTTTGGGTAAATGAATTTACCTTCCTCATCTTTCTTCGTGTGGATGTGGCACGGCAAATCCATCACGTCATTTCCTTCCTTGTCCTCCACCTTCTTAGGGTTCCAAGACCCTTTGGGCTTCCCTTTAAACTTTCCTTGAGTCATGGCCAAGGCTTCTCCAGGAGCAGCTGGCTCGGCGTTCCGCTTCTGCTTCCGACTGGAGTTCCCTCCCCCGGTTTCATGAGCGGTTGGCTTGTACTTGCCACTCCGGAGCCGATCCTCTTCTTCACCATTGGCATACTTGGTGGCAATCTCCATCATTCGACTCAGGGTCATGTCTCCGGTCCGACCGAATTTTAAACTTAGCTCTCTATTCTTAACACCTTCCTTGAAGGCACAGACTGCCTAGTTATCAGATACATTCTCCATCGTGTGATGCAATGTGATCCACCTCTGGATGTAATCCCTCAGAGTCTCATTCGACTTTTGCACACAAACCTTCAGCTCTGTCAACCCTGCTGGTTGCTTGCAAGTTCCTTCAAAGGTTCTGACAAACACTCGGGCAAGATCTTCCCAAGTGTAAATGGTGCTAGGTGCCAACTGATTCAGCCATGCTCTGGTCGAGCCCTCCAACATAAGAGGTAGGTGTTTCATGGCCACCTCATCATTGCCGCCGCCAATCTGAACAGCCACTCGGTAATCCTCAAGCAAAGTATCGGGCTTGGACTCACCAGTGAACTTACTGACTCCAATCGCCAACCTGAAGTTGGGAGGAATCACCGCGGCCCTGATGGCTCTGCTAAAACACTCTGGTCCTGAGACGTGAACTCTGCTGCTGGTGGGCACATCTCTGTCATGGCCTTCTCGGTGAGCTCTATTCCGGTCGACCAAACCTTGAAAGATAATGGATCTCTCATCAAAGCCTGGTTCTCTGGGGTCGACTGGAACCCTTCGT
Organism: Aegilops speltoides; assembly: GCA_021437245.1. Taxonomy (NCBI): domain Eukaryota; kingdom Viridiplantae; phylum Streptophyta; class Magnoliopsida; order Poales; family Poaceae; genus Aegilops; species Aegilops speltoides. Next base: position 120,363,668 of record CM038144.1, read on the forward strand.
CCAACACTGTGTTGGCGTCTATCATCTTGCTGTCGAGGAGCGTACGACCCACCCCTTGGGGGCGGAGTGGGCACTCGATGGCGATCATCACGATCGAATCGGTTATCATACTGATCACGCCGGCCTCCACGTCCCTCACGCCTCGGGGACGATCTTGGGCTATGGGCCGACTGGACTGTATTCGCAGTGACGGATCTGCTGTGAATCCTATTCCGCAACTGTGATACAGCTGAATTTTGATCTCCTGCTGCCCGGAGTAAATCTCTGATCTGAAGCAAACATTGCCAGCCTCTGACTGGGAAGGCTGAATCGACTCTACTATATGGGCTGCAGCTGCTAGATTCTGAATCGGAGTTTGATATACCCGAGTCGGCAGTGGAAAGAGTTGACGTTGACTGGACTCTGGAACCCGTTGCCGCGCATGCTAGTCGAGTGCTCACTGGAGGTTCACCAGTCGAGTGCGCTCAGCCAAGTTGGCCAAACACGTGTCCTCTAAGGCACGAGCCTCGGGGGTTTCTCCAACAATAGGAGTATGCAGCGCATCCATGTTCCGGCGGCGAAGATCTTCCCTATGCAGCTACGTGAGGGGCTCGGGCTGATATTCTTTGTGGGCGTGTGCCGGATCGCCTCCGCCATCAACTCCGTCGGTGCGGGGAAAACCGGGAGGACTGCATGGTCCATTGACCATCAGAACCTCCGCCACTAGATCACTGCTGTCGCACTCGGATGCAGTCTCTACGGATCCAGTCGACATGTCGAACAGGCCATAGAGAGATTCGTCGGTCTCGATCGCCGCGACTTGGGGAGTGGCCGACTGGCGAGCCACCGCGTGCCTCACCCACCGCTGAAGCCTCGACCGACCGGAGCGCTTGCACCGGCAGGAGACAGGGAGGGAGGACGACACAAGGGTCGACCGATACTGGGTCGACGGTTGCCGCAGGAGGACGCCGCGGACGCACGCACGGAAGTGCATCGCCCCGCGGACGGAGAGCGCGTCGATGTCGAGTGGAGCCTCCTGAAGCCAAGCGGAGTCGTCAGCGATGAACGTGAGCGTGTCGAGACGGATCTCGTGGCCCTCAACCAAAACTCCACCTGAAACCATGATGAAGGAGATCGGAACATTCGCAACTTCTCCAATAGGTCGCTAAGACACCGGCCCCACGGTGGGTGCCAACTGTCGTGGTTCTAAGTCTAACAGTAGAATAGGGGGGTAGGAATGGAGAGGCAAGATCCTAGCTATGGAGTAGTTGTATACGCAAGATGTTTACGAGTTCAGGCCCTTCTCGGAGGAAGTAACAGCCCTACGTCTCGGAGCCTGGAGGCGGTCGACTGTATTATGTGCGTATGAGTTACAGTGGTGCGAACCCTTTACACTGAGGAGGGGGTGGCTTATATAGAGTCCGCCAGACCCCTCCGGCCCTTAGTTATGCAGGGTTTAAGGTACATTAAGGTCTGGCGTTACTGGTAATGCCATACATAAAGTGCTATGATGACCATAAAGACTACTTAATGACTGACCGTTTGCGTGCAGAGTGACTCTAAATCTCCTGGTGGTCGAGTGAGTGGGTTCATGGTCGAGTGTCTTCGAGTCCGTCGAGTGGAATCCTTCCAGGTCGACTGAAAGGTAGTTTCTTCTAGAGATGTCCTTGGGGAGGGTATCTTGGACAGGTCCATGACCCTACCCTAGGTACATGGCTTCATCACCAGCACCTGCTCCCGCACCAGCTCCAACACCGGACGTGCTCTGCGGTGCTTCACCTTTGGCTGAGCTCGACACCCTCACGGTATCTGTCACACCGGCCCCTTTCAATAAATGTATAATCTCCCGTTTTCGTTGCCTTTCAGATGTCTCACGTCGCAAACTTTTCTTTGCAGGCCGACGAAACCCCGTGCACCATATTGTACACCATCGGCGACCGGAAGGTGGATGTGGGGAAGTCGACGATAATGGAGCTGAAGGAACCATTGTTCCACAGCTGGCCGATCCCCCCGAACTCTTCAAGGTTTCCGTGGCCAGTGTCAAAATGGGCCACGAGAATTTACCTCCTCTGATACGAGTGGGGGATGACGACGAGACCCCGCAACGGCTTGGTGATTGTTGCAATGGGTGGGTCCTGTTGTGGCCAAAGAGTCTGCTTCGTCTGGAGGCGGCCGGGAGCACACCCACGAGCACGCAGCCTCAACAAGGTATGAACATCAACACCCCACCTACCCAATTAGCGTCAGGTGTCGGGTTGGGTGATAGCTGATGGGGTAAGGAGGAGGCTCCATTAGTCGCTGATGACATTGCCATGGATGAGGATGAGGATGACGATGGCACTCAACAGTATGTCTATACTGGCGCCTACTCAGGGTTTGAGCGTCATGAGTCGGTGCCTAAATTGCCGTCTCCGGAGGCTGAACGTATTATGGACGACCTTCCGGTAGTAAAGAAGTCTAGGAAGAGAGCGAGGAAAGGCAAAAAAGCTGATTCTATGATCCAGCCACCTCAGCAGCCTCGGCTTCAGGACCGTATAGATATTCCCGATGCGGATAAATGCCATATCCCCGGCCAACCAATCCTGTCGGTCAACCAATCCTACCTGCAAGAGTGCTAGGGGCCAGATTCGGCGATCTAAGGAGACTTCATGATGATGTGATGCGGATAGAGAAAGGCCTCATCGCCTCGAAAGATCCAGGATACCCACTCTACTTGGTTAATGTTCCGCGGCAAATGTCATACATCGACTGCTTCCCCACGGATAAGTTCTTCCTTCGATTCGATTACATATACGACATGTTTCACATGAAGAAGCTGGATTTTACGTTTGTCCACCTTTATGCCTTGCACATGAACTACATCGGGGTTGAGCAGATATCTCATATCTGTGTCGCTTACCCGTACTACATGCACGAGGGCTTCTTGGGAGTCTGTGCAAAGCACTGTGAATACGCGAGGGAATACATCGTTAGATTCATGCTCGCCAATAAGGACAAGGAGGCGATTCACGTGCCTTATCATCCCGTTTAAGTCATCTGCGCGGCTATCCTTCCTTTGATTTCAATCATTCATTTGCACGGTGTAGGCTAATTAATTTGAGGTGTACTTATTTTGCGCAGCGGCGGTCGCACCGTCCTCATCATCCTCTACCCCCGGTACTCCCACGCTCCTTACTTGGACCCTTCGAAGAACATTTACAGAAAGGATTACACTCACATCAAGGATGTTCTCGATAGTGCTATGTTTTACTACCACGCACGGGGTGGAGAGGTCAAGGACAAGAAGAGAAGGGGCGGCAGGCTCGCCTTCAGCCATAAGACCGACTTACATTGCATCCAAAGAACCGGCGATTCTCTTAGTGATGGATTCTATGTCCTACACCACATCTTTGGAGTACAGACGGGATCACCAGAACCTTCGCATGTCACCTAGATCCGGCGATGCCCATATTCTGCAATGGGCAAAGGACGTAGGAGATATCGAGGATCATTGACTTCGAGCTTAGTTCTATAACATCTAGCGCGAACTTTCCCAAATCATCATGAAGGAGGTCGTCGGAAAAACAGGGATGTTCTATGGAGAAGGACAAATGTCACAGGAAGACGTCCGAACATGGGTAGCCTCTCAGTGTCTCGACATGAAGCCTTTCACTAAGCTCGGGGACTATCTCCCTTACATGGATGGATGGCACGAAATGTTGGAGTGATTGTTGACAAAACTTTGAGTTATGCATGGCAAAACTTTATTTGTGATGTAATTAAACCATCCTCCTCCTCGACTAGCGAAGACCACTCTAGTTAGGGCATTTTGGGTAAGATGAACTTTGTTATTTATGCTTATGATATGTTGTTTCTATTTTTGCCAAGTATGTCTCTTTCTGTTACTCAACTATATATGTTGCATATCATCGACTCTTGTGACGATGCAGGCACATAGATCATCGATGGCAAAGAAGTGCTATGCCAGGAGTATATATACGACGAGTGGCCGGAGTGTCAGGCCCAGGTGTACTGGTTTCTGGTTTCTAAGCGACAGGCAGTAGTTAGTTTAGGTTCACGCTAATGCGAGAGAGGGATACGAACTCATGTACTGCATAGTTCCGCTCTCACTCAAAGTGTTAGCTCTTCTCACATATACCATTTTTAAGATGGATGACGATGTATTTGCAAGTAATCAAGACTTGTATCGCTATTTTCGAGATGATGACAAGAGACCACTATGTGTTGGATGATGATTATGATGATGACATGATTTGATGAGACTAGTTGTATGTATATTCTATGATTACATTTGTAGGTGTATGATATGCTAACGATTATTGTATAAACCCTATTCAAATACAAAACAAATGTGCAGAAAAAAAAACTAATAAAACTAGTAGTAGCGAGGGGAAAAAAGTTAGCAGTAGCGCCGCCTTACCAGTAGTGCGTCCCTGTAAAAAGCACTGCAGATAATATCAACAGCGCTCTTCTCTGAAGCGTGCTACAGCTATCCATGTATAGCAGTAGCGTGGGACAACAGGTGCTACTACTATACGTTAGCTGTAGTGCATCGTCCCGCGCTACTGATAGGCCTAAAACCCGCGCTGCTGCTAGGCTTTTCCCTAGTAGTGCTGATTCTTCAACCTCTGATTTTCTTGCTCCAGCCGTCCAAACCACCGCGTGCTCTTGCCTTTCGTGGCCGGCTGTGCTGCTGTGGAGGCCACACCGCCCCCTACTACTCCCGCCGCTGGCCAGGTCACCCTCTACTCACCTACACCCCCTGTTATTTTGCGGTGACGGCAGGCTAACATCGCAGCCGAACTAGTGAACCCTCGTACCCTTGTCCATGTGGTCTTCCACTGTCACGTCTTCCCCAGCTCCGCGCCGTCCCCTTCCTAGGCCTTGCCGTCGTCCACCGCCCTGGTGCTCTCAGCGCGGCATGGTCAACGTGGTAAGGAACGACTTCCATTGGAAGAGTACTGTACGTGGAGAGGCTGACAGCTGGGTCCACGTCCGCAGCAAGGAAGTGCCTCCTTATTACGCGGAAAATAATGATTCCTCCACCTGGCAGCTGGGACCCACCGGACGGGCCACCGTATTTCATGAAAAAAACGTTTCCCCCCTAACTGCTGGGACGCACCAGCTATATCTTCGCACGCAAGGAAGTGCGTCCATATTATGGGCAAAAAAATGATTCGCCCCCTCACTACTGGGACCCACCAGCTACATCTTCGCACGCAAGGAAGTGCCTGACAGTCGGGACCCACCTGGTTGAACCGTACGTAGCATTGTCATACTAGTCGATGTAGAGGCGCGCACGTGTCATAGTAGAGGCGTGCACGTGTCGTAGTAGAGGCACGCACATAGCATGTACATGTACGTACAATGGCCAGGGTGCAAGAAAGAAAATACGGCCACGTACGTACATACGGAAGGGGTCTCGAACGCCTACTCGCAGATACATATGGCCAGGGCCCGTGTACATGGCTGCGTCAGAATGAAGAAGCTGCGCCATCAACGTGTTCATGGGGAGGCAACGGCATGCGTCCTGTTCATCGGGAGGCAACGGAATACGTCGTGTTCATCGGGAGCCAACCGGCTTGGACGGAACAACCGATGGAAACGGGGCCTGGCGTACAGCAGAATGGAGGAAACGGCCTTGTGTTCGACCGGCCATGGTCGAAACGAGATCCTGTTCGTCGGGAGGGGTCTGGCATACCGCAAAACGGAGGAAACATACCTCCTACATTGGAAACGGAGTCCTGTTGATCGGGAGGGGTGTGGCGTACCGCAAAATGGAGGAAACGGACTTGTGTTGGAGCGCTACGGTCGAAACGGGGGTCCTGTTCATCGGGAGGGGTGTGGCGTATCGCAAAACGGGACTCCACGGGATACTGTTCATCTCCACCGTCGACTGCCTCCACGGGGCTACTGTTCATCCACCGTCGACCTCCTCCAGCCTCCACCTACGACTGTTCATCCACGGGCTCCTGTTCATCCAGCGTCCACCACACGCTCCTCCACCAGCTATTGTTCAACCAACCCTCTCCACGGGGTCCTATTCAACCACCCCTCCACGGGCTACTGTTCATCCAACCCTCCACCGGCTACTGTTCAACTAGCCCTCCACGGGGTCGTCCTGTTCATCCAGCCCTCCACGGGGTCCTGTTCGTCCACCTCCCAACCGGCTCGATCGATTGAGGTACTATTCATCCAGCGGCAACAGCCTCTACTAGCACGGGGTCATGTTCATCCAACCCCCCACCGGAAACTGTTCATCCAACCCCCCCCCCCCCAAACAACGCTCACTGTTCATCCAGAGGCAGCATCGATCGGCTTCAGTTAGCAGCAGTAGCGAAGGAATCACTTAGGTTCAGTTAACAGCAAGGGATCGATCGCTCGGGTTCAGTAACATAGCTAGTGCAATCCCTCGGGTTCAGTTAGAGCCCAACGCCTCGCTCGGTTCAGTTAGAGCCCAACGCCTCGCACACATGTGCGTACGTACGAGAGAAATGCGCATCGCTCGGCCCCCGACCACCCACCGTAACCGGGAACTCCCCCGATATTTTCCTCGCCCTCGCTTCTACCACGGTTTTTTCTGTCCTGGACGGCCCAAAGAATGTCATGCAACTGCATCTCTGGCCCGCCTAGGATGAAAAGCCCATTTTTTGTCATGATTTTTTCTCATAGAAGTAGGACCCCACCACATTTATGATGATACCAGGTTTTGTCACAATTATCTTCATAGAAGTGTCGTAAGCATGACAGAAAAATTTCATTCGGCTCAAAATATCACAGATCTGTCTTTTTTTTGTAGTGTGTAGTGCTATATCCATGGCTCACGCTCATGTATTGCATGAAAGTTGAAAAGGTTTGAGAACATTAAAAGTATGAAACAATTTCTTGTCTTGTCATCAGGGTTGTTCATGATGAAATACTTTGTGTGATGAAGATGGAGCATAGGCAGACTATATGATTTTGTAGGGATAACTTTCTTGGGCCATGTTATTTTGAGATGACATGATTGTCTTAATGTCAAGTGATAGACTATTGCTTTGAATCACTCGTGTCTTAATATTGATGCCATGATTAGATTATACGATCAAGATTATGCTAGGTAGCATTCCACCTCAAAAATTATCTTTTTTTATCATTTACCTACTCGAGGACAAGCAGGAATTAAGCTTGGGCATGCTGATACGTCTCCATCGTATCTATAATTTTTCATCTTTCCATGCCAATATTCTACAACTTTTACATACTTTTGGCAACTTTTTATACTATTTTTTGGACTAGCATATTGATCCAGTACCCAGTGCCAGTTCATGTTTGTTGCATGTTTTTTGTTTCGTAGAAAATCCATATCAAACAAAGTCCAATCAGGATAAAAACTTACGGAGATTTTTTATGGAATATATGTGAATTTTGGGAAAAAGAATCAACGCGACACGATGCCCGAGGGGGCCACAAGGCAGGGGACGCCCCAGGGGGTAGGGTGCACCCTGGCCCTTGTGGTCACCCCGTAAGGTGGTTGGTGCCCTTCTTCTGGCGCAAGAAAGCTAATATCCGGATAAAAAATGTGTTAAAATTTCAGCCCAGTCGGAGTTATGGATCGCCCCCTCTATGCAGCGGTGTAATACCCCTTCTCCCCGTTGTAATCTCTACTTGAACATGGTGCTCAACGCTATATATATATATTTCCCAATGATGTATGGCTATCCTATGATGTTTGAGTAGATTCGTCTTGTCCTATGTGTTGATAGATGATTGTGATTGGTTTGAGTTGCATGTTTTATTATTGGTGTTGTCCCATGGTGCTCTCCGTGTCGCGCAAGCGTGAGGGATCCCCGCTGCAGGGTTTGCAATATGCTCATGATTCGCTTATGGTGGGTTGCTAGAGTGACAGAAGCTTAAACCCGAGTAAGTAGGTTATTTGCGTATGGGAGTAAAGAGGACTTGATACCTCATAATGCTATGGTTGGGTTTAACCATAATGATCTTTAGTAGTTGCGGATGCTTGCTAGAGTTCCAATCATAAGTGCATATGATCCAAGCAGAGAAAGTATTTTAGCTTATGCCTCTCCCTCATATAAAATTGCAATAATGATTACCGGTCTAGTTATCAATTGCCTAGGGACAAATAACTTTCTTGCGTGACAAAAAGCTCTCAACTAAAACTAACTTAGTTGTGTCTTTATCTAAACAGCCCCTAGTTTTAATTTACGTGCGCTTTATTATCTTGCCAACCTATCCTATCACACCTACAAAGTACTTCTAGTTCCATACTTGTTCTAGGTAAAGTGAATGTTAAGCGTGCGTAGAGTTGTATCGGTGGTCGATAGAACTTGAGGGAATATTTGTTCTACCTTTAGCTCCTTGTTGGGTTCGACACTCTTACTTATCAAGAAAGGCTACAATTGATCCACTATACTTGTGGGTTATCACCACTGATCTCCTCTGGCTCGTTGTCAAGAATTTGCCATCCTACATCGCCATCGAGCCCCTTTTGTCATTTTTGAAGGACACGTTCTGCAACACTGGCTTGGGATCCATAGCTTCTAAGTCATACCTCATCGACGGAGACCACGAGGTGGCACCCTGTCCAGCTCTTCCAAGGGGAAAGAGCCCATCTGCAACATCAGGGAGGGCACCCTATAGCCGTGCTTTTCCAAGGGGAAGGAGCCCATCTACCACAACATGGAGCGCATCCAGGGTCTGTACTCTTCCCACGGGAACGATCCCATCTATGAAAAGTGAGGAAACCCATGATTTGTTTTGCCGTGCCTCTTCACAGGGAGGAACCCATGATTTGTTTTGTCGAGTCCCTTTTGTAGTGTAGTGAGAATATGTCTAGTTTTAATTGCTATATTTGGTTGTTTGCAGTATGCCTTGTTTATTTCAGGCTTTCACAATGTGATGCTCTTTATGTGCAATTATTTACTGTGCAGTACATTTCATCAATCCATCTTTAAACATCCCGATATGAATGCATATATTTGCTTCTTGTTAAGCCTGTTCACTACAGAAAAAAGACACATCCGCGACATTTTGGGCCGAACAATTTTTTTGTCATACATATGACACTTCTATGATGATAATTGTGACAAAACCCGGTATCATCATAGATGTGGTGGGCTCCTACTTGTATGACAAAAAATCATGACAGAAAATGGGCTTTTCGTCCTGGGCGGGCCGGAGACGCAGCAGCATGGCATTCTTTGGGTCGTCCATGACCGAAAAAACCATGCTAGAAGCGAGGGCGAGGAAAATTTTGGGGAGTTCCCGGTTATGGTGGGGGTCAGGGGCCGAGCGATGCGCGTTTCTCTCGTACACGTACGCGTGTGTGTGCGACGCGTCGGGCTCTAACTGAACCCGAGCGATTGCACTTAAGACTACGAGTTACTCAACCCGAGCGATCGATCGACGGCTATTAACTGAACCTGATCGAGCGATTCATTCGCTACTTCGCTAGCGAAGCAAGCCGATCGATGCCTCTCTGGATGAGCGATGAGCGTTGCGGGGGTGGATGAATAGTGAGCGGTGGGGGTGGATGCAGGACCCCGTGGCGTTGCCTCTGGATGAACAGGACCCCGTGGTGTGGAGGGCTGGATGAGCGATGAGACGATGGAGGGTGCCCGCGGAGGGTGGTTGAGCAATGGCCGTGGAGTAGCGCGATGGAGGCTGGATGAACAGGAGCCCGTGGAGGCTGGAGGAGGTCGACGGTAGCCCGTGGAGGCTGGAGGAGGTCGACGGTGGAGATGAACAGTATCCCGTGGAGTCCCATTTTGCGGTACGTCACACCCCTCCCGATGAACAGGACCCCCGTTGATTTGAAGCGCCCAACACAAGTCCGTTTTGTCCGTTTTGCGGTATGCCACACCCCTCACTTTCAGCGCAGACCCCGTTTGACCGTGGGAGGTCTGCTTCGTCCGTTTTGCGATGCGCCACACCCTCTCGATCAACAAGACCCCGTTTGACCGTAGGAGGTCCGTTTCCTCCGTTTTCTTGATGCGCCACAGCCCTCCCGATCAACAGGACCCCCGTTTCGAACGTAGGAGGTCCGATTCGTCCGTTCTGCGACGCCACACCCGTCCCGATCAACAGGACCCCCGTTTCGACCGTAGGAGGTCCGTTTCTTCCGTTCTGCGGTACGCTAGGCCTCGTTTCCATCGCCTGTTCCATCCAAGCCCTCCCGATGAACACGACCATGCATTTCGTTCTGACCCAGCCGGTTGGCTCCCCATGAACACAACGACGACGCTGTGTCTCTGTTCCGACCCAGCCATGTACACGAGCCCTGGCCGTACGTATGCGCGAGTAGGCGTTCGAGACCCCGCCCGTATGTACACATACGTGGCCGTATTTTCTTTCTTGCACAATGGCCGCTCTATGTACGGGTACATGCTACGTGCGCGCCTCTACTACGACACGTACGCGCCTCTACTACGACACATGTCCGCCTCTACATCGAACAGTATATATGTACGTACACGTTCACGACCAGAATGACAACGCTACATACGCTTCGACCAGGTGGGTCCCGACTGTCAGGAACTTCCTTATGTGCGAAGATGTAGCTGGTGGGTCCCAGCAGTCACGGGGGCGAATCGTTTTTTTTTTCCGGACGCCTTCCTTGCGTGCGAAGGTGTAGCTGGTGGGTCCCAGTAGTTAGGGGGGAAACGTTCTTTCGCAAAATACAGTGGCTCATCCGGTGCGTCCCTGTTGTCAGGTGGATGAATAATTATTTTGCGCGTAATAAGGAGGCACTTCCTTGCGGCCGCCGTGGACCCAGCTGTCAGCCTCTCCACACACAGTACTCTTCCGATGGAAGTCGGTCGTTGACCACATTGACCACGCCGCGTCGAGAGCACCACAGCGGTGGAAGACGGCGAGGCCTAGGAAGGGGACGATGCGGAGCCGGGAAAGACACAGCAGTGGATGCCCACGCGAAGAGGAGTACGAGGGTTCACTGGTTCGGCTGCAGTGTGAGGCTGTCGTCGCCGTAGAATAACAGGGGGTGTGGGTGAGTAGAGGGATGGCCTAGCCAGCGGTGGGGGTAGTAGGGGCGGTGAGGCCTCCGCGGCATCACACCCGGCCATGGGAGGCAGGAGCATGCGGCACGACCGGCGCTGCTTTGGGTAATTTGGAGCACGAAGACCAGAGGTTGAAGAAGCACTACGGTCGTTGGATGGACATCGTACGGTCACTGGAGCTGGAATTGTTCATATTGACTAAGTTGACAAAGCCCTCCGTCCCCGTAAACTTAGTAGGCCCACAAGTCAGCCTCCCACCAAGGTGAGTCCCAGCTAGCAGGGGGAGTATTCATTTTTTGTGCGTAATAAGGAGGCATTTCCGGTGGGTCCGAGCTGACAGTGGGGGGAACGTTTTTTTCACGAAATACAGAGGCCCTTCCGGTGGGTCCCAGCTATCAGGTGGAGGAATCATTATTTTGCGCTTAATGAGGAAGCATTTTCCTGTGTGGGCCCCTACTGTCAGCCTCTTCCGATGGCTGTTGTTTGTTGACCATGTTGACCTCGCCGCGCCGAGAGCACAAACACGATGCATGAGGGCGAGGCCCAGGAAGAGAACCACCCGGAGCCGGCGAAGCCACCGCAGCGGACGCCCATGCTGAGGGGAGAACGAGCGCAGACTGGTCGGCTCCGGTGTGAGGCTGACATCGTCGGAAAATAAAAGGATGTGTGGGTGGTTAGAGGGATGGCCTGGCGGCAAGACAGACCACCACGGAGGAGGGAGCAGCAGTCCCACGGCGCTGGTTTGGGTAATTTGAGCAGAAGATCGAGATTGAAGAAGCATGGCGGCCGTTGGATGGACATCCAACAGTCACTGCTGTGTGTTGACTAAGTTGACAAAGCCTTGTGTACGTGTAAAAAAAATTAGGACAGCGTCATCGTCAACCTAGTAGGCCCAGAAGTCAGCCTCCAAATCTGTGGAAAACAGCATACAACCCATTAGCCATTATTTTCAATAATTTACAGCCCATTTGCTAATTCTTAAGGATATTTGAAGCCCATATTCTTTTTATTAGCATTATAGACCATATATTTTGAGCACTGCTAAAAAATTCAACGAAATTTTGCATATTTCGGTGGGGTCTAAACTCTTTTAATCACGAAATTTTGAGTCACATTAAAAATAATTTTCAAAAAATTATATCAAAATAAAATTCAAAAAACAATTCTCCGCAAAAAAATGAATGAAATTTAGAATCTTAACTCGCAAGATGCCCGTTCGTTGCACGGAACATGAAGATGCATTTGTATGAGTAGTTTATCTTGTGGGAGAAAAGATAATATTTTAATGTAATTGCTAGTTGGCTTTGGTTTTTATAAGAGTAGAGAGTAGAGAAATCCTGAAAAAAATGATATTTTAATGCAATTGTCGGTTGGCTTTGGTTTAAAAATTTACAACCCATTTCTTACAACTTACAACCCGTTTTCTGGGGAAGCCCATTTCTTACTACTTACATCCCTCCTTGTCTTGAAAGATTTGCAGCCCAGCAGGGCTGAGAAAAGCAAGTAGGCCTCGGTTTTGGTATTCTCCAAAAAAACTGGGCTAGCAAATTTCAGAAAGAAAAAATATATCAACTGGGCTCTTCATGTGCTTAATAAAAGCGTAAGCGTGGGCTAGACGGGCCACAGCCCCCACACAGCGCGCAGTTGAGCTCCATCTCTGAAACTAAAAAACAACTGGGCGAGCTGCTGGGTCCCTTGTGTTATCCGCTCGTTGTGTAATTTTCTCGTTTATTGACTACATTGACAATGGCGTGGAACCTAGTTGTCAAACAATTAGGAGGAAGTAGTTTTTTGGCTTGTAATAACGAGGCACCTGCTTGCAAAATGCAATGACCCTAGTGGGTCCCTACTGTCAGCCTCTCCACATATAGTCATCTCCTGATTCCTCTTGGTTGTTGCCCATGTTGACAATGCTAGACGGCGGCGGGCACAACGAGCTAACCAAGGCAAAGAACGACGGCAAGGCCTCGGATGGGAATGAACAGCAGCCATGGAAGATGCGGCAGTGTAGTGGCAGGTGGAGGGGAGTACGAGGGCAACATCATGCAAGTCAAGCATACAAATGGTACAAAAAGCCCAAGGATTAATTGTTCATCAAATTTTTAGACAAAACCCAGATTGAACATGACAGTAACATCTAACCCAACTACTCTTTTTTGCAGTCACAAACAAATGGATCGGTCTGATCCATAAAATCAACATCCTGTGCAAAAAAATTTATTTCAGGATGTCTACAACTTATTGTAAATAGAAGCCGAGCACGTTTAGACGCCCATTTGTCCACCTGAAACTTCTTTTTTTGCTGTTCAACATGTTCGTCCGTGAGAAATCTCTTGCTGTAAAAATTAAGCCTCATGGACAATAGTAACCTCGCATTAACAGGAAGAATGTGACAACGCTTCTGTTTGCCTGGTTGGATGCATATCGTCCCATCGTTATTGTCCTCAAACGAATGTCATGAGAACTGAGAAAATCCTTGTACTTATTATGCCATCGATTGGTTATATGTTTTTCTCCATGTGGTTCTGCCTAAGTAGACATGAAGATTTAAAATAGTTGAGGTCTGAAAAACAGTATGTCGAAAGAACGACAGCTGAATAGTTAATTCTAGTACAATATATACAGGCTTTCAATGTGCATGAAATCATCACCTCTATGTATAAATTCTCCAGAGATCGAAAGCATCGCAGCAAGCCAATAATTATGTCCAGATCAAAACTATACATTCTGATATATATGATCTTGATAGAATCCAGCAGCATTGATAGGCTATCAATGGACGAACTCTTCATTGATCATATAACATAATATTAGCACCCAAAGGGTACTCCAAGATGATATAAAACTTATGCACACAAATGAAAAATGCAGCATATGATTACAAATGTGTAGATGATAATATACGGTACCTGAAAAAGTGAGGAGCCAAACACCAACTCCTTGTGATTATTAAATGGGTCACGAATTACACCCAAGGTCTCCAGTTTGGGCGCACAGACGACAATTATTTCTGAAGGTGTATAATAATTATGAAGGAGCAACCTTTCAAGTGAAGGGGCATCTTTGATGATGAGCTGTTGTCCTTTAAAACAAATTCCAATGCTTTTAAGGTGAGGCGACTTTATTTGTAGACAACTGATACCGATTTCTATTCCCAAAACAATCAAGCAAGTGCTCCAGGACAGGGCAACTGGAGTGGATGATGTTGTGCAGTGAGGCCTCTGACAGATAAACCACCACAAGTGAAAGTTTTTTTGGCAATGGGAGTCGAAGCATTTGTACCAGATCGTATGGTAGATGGCACCGAGCGAAGGAGGCGGTGTGGAGAGAGGAGGAAAACTGCGATATGGACAATGATGGTGTGGGCACGAATTCTTGGTATGTTCATGGTATGAAACTTTGGTAGTAATAATTGAACTCAAACTGCTGGAGTTTTCCGAATTCAGGGGATGTCAGCCAAGCATCCACCTTGCCGGGTATGGACAGCAGGTAGCTTGTCGGGATGTAGAGGCATTGAACGGGGCCCTGTTGGTGAGAAGAGATGATGGCTCTGAGGAGATCAAATTCAGGAAGGATAGATATCTGACGACAGTCGAGATTGAGGGGCGCGGTGCGCCATAGAGGGCACCACCGAGTTGAGAGGACTTGTGTGCGGCAGCAATCCTTGGTGGGGAGAAGCGAGATGATCTCCTCAAGGATGACGCCCGGGAGATCGCTTATGTGGTCCACTGGAGATTCTACCAGTTCCTCAGATCCAGGTGGGGAGGGGGGGCTCGCCGCTTCTCCCCGCGCTGCCGGGTGCGGGATCTACAACCGGCGTCGCCGCTGGCGGGAGCCTCATCTTCTTGGCGCTGGGGCCAGCCGACTCCGTTTTCCTTGTGGGCGTCGCGCCGAGCTCATGGGTTTGAGCAGAGTAGCCAGAGACGAGCCTAGTGGCAGTGCGAGTGGGGAAGAAGGAGGGCTGAGGATTTCTATAGGAGTGGAAGAAGAGGAGGAGGCGTTTTCTGTACGAGTCAGGAAGAAGGCGAGCGGGCTTTTCTGGATGAGTGAGGAAGATTTGGGATCAGGGGGAATTGGGTGGGGAGATTGAAGCGGGAGAGTGAGTTGTTCATGTTTATAAGACCCGTTGCACTAACTACTCGCTTTTCCCAAGAACCGCCCTCTTCTTTTGTGTTGCTGCATTGGAGCTGGCGCATGGGCTTGGCTGACTGGCCATGCATGCAGGATGCATGTGCCCGCCGGCCACTGCATGCGCCTGGTTTGTTACTAGGCCTATTTAATATGGTGGTTATGGAGTAAATTAAGGAGATTTATTTTCTCTGTGTGCATCCACCAAATTAGAGGATGTGGTACTGGATGCACACATTCACATTAAACTAACATTCAGAATAACAAAAGTTCAGCATGTCTATGCATCTCAATGATTCACCATACTATAACCAATACAAAGCTGTGAGAAGGTGTGGAAATAAAGAAAATCGGTTGATGGTTCTCTGAGCAAAGGGCCTCCCTGCGCACGCATTAATTTCCTGGGCATGCTTGTTTCTTCTCAATGTTGCGGGCACTTTGAGCATGTTTGTAACTCCATAGCTAGCTAGCTGCCTCATCTTGCAATTGATGCTGACACATTTGCGGTAAACACATGAGGCAATAGAGATGACTCAACATGGGTCCATATTGTGCAGTTCCCCTGAAATGATATTCATTGTCCTGAATCTGAAAAGATAGGAAAACAATAACTATACTTAAACGGTGTTGCAAAACAGTAGCACATATCAATAGCTCAGCATGACAAAACACGATCATCTGGACGAAGGGGATACTGACCTGCTTGAGGAAGATTATATATAATTTCATAAGTCCTTGGTTGATTTCCACCTTCGGCTGCACTCCTTGTTTGCTCCTCCACACATGACAGGATCGTCCGACCGCATTCAAGCAAGTCAACGCATTGAATAAGCTAATTTCATCTTGCGGTGGTCATTGTACCTAGTTACGAATGTAGGAATACCTGGAGCACCATGAGGTTAGCTGACAGCAGGTAGATGCAGCCATATAAATTTTGTGCGGTGCTACCAAAATTGAGGTATGTATCCCTTCCTGTTACGAGAATTCTTCTTGAAGTTGGTAAAATGTGACGGCTTGTTCTTTGCATCAAACTTGCCTTTCCCCTGAGATTTGTTCTTGTTGTTTTGGGGCTAGTTGGGCTCGAAGTTCTTCTCGTGTACCATGTGGGCACTAGAAGCTCCCTCAGCGACCCGAGCACGTGTGTCTTTTGCTCTCGCCTTCTCCTCAAAATCAAGAGTGCTAATGAGATCCAAAACAAAAAACTCATGTCTCTTGTTTTTCAGAGAAGTAGCAAAATCGTTCCATGAAGGTGGAAGCTTGGCAATGATGGTCCCAAAGAACAAATTTGTCCGCAACACACACTTAAAGTACTCAAGTTCCTTAGAGAGTAATCAGATCTCATGAGTCTGCTGAACAACATAGCGCCATCGGTCATCTTGTAGTCACAGAATTGCTCCATGACGTACAACTGCAAATACCGAGGGCCCAAACATGGCCTCGGCGCATCCCACATGTCTTTGCCATTGTCAAACGGCATATATGAATCCACAATGGAATCATCAAGAACACTCAGTGAGGCGGCTTTGAAGAGGGTATCCATGTTCTAAAAGCTTCTGCTGTGTAGGATTAAGATCGCCTCGGGCTTACCCTTAGTGGCGTCATAGCAAAGACATGATCTGAAACCAATATGCTGCTCTTGTGCGCCACCTTTATATTGCACCCCTTAAAAGTAGGCGGCTTCAAAAGCGCAGCAAAACCACTCGGAGTAAATTGCCTGTAATCAGGTTTTTGGATTGGATTGTTGAATATATGAGCAATTTAGTATGAGATTTAATCCAAATCAGCAGTAAATAGATCATGACGACAATTGCAAACATCAAAGTAATGATGTAGACTAAACCAGGAGGATCGAATCACATACTGTACAGCGGGAGCAGAACCGATGTGGTTGATGTTGTCACTCATGTTGTCGATGAAGAGGTTACCGAGGTCGGGGAAGAAGGCTGACGTTGAGGAAGTTGTCGCTGGCAGCAGTCACAGGAGTGTGCTCCCCAAAAACTTGATCGCCCCTCTCCCGTACAGGATCAAGAAAGGCGGGGTTCGGAGGACTGCTGTCCCTTCTCGCGGTGCACGCTGGAAGGAGGGCTAGAGAAGAATTGCGTGGCGGCGCTAAGATCTGGAATGGTGCGAAACCATATGATACAGCGACGGTTAGGGTAGAGCATGTCAGGTCGGTCGTACGAGTATAATAGTAGGCCTTTGGCCCCCAAACCCCACGTCCAAGTCAATAATAGCTCAAAAAAGTCAATAATAGCCCCACCAAGGTTTGTCTCAAAAAAACAGAGTAATAAAGGCGTCCGTTAGTCCCTTTAGTATAAATACAATATCATTAATAATGGCCCCACCTTTTGTCTCACAAAGTACGTTGGAGTACAACCGGCTACACGTTTACAATCCGCTTCTCTTCTCTCTCCTCTTCTCTCTCCTTCAACTAAGCACAAATACTATATTTAAATCGTTATAGCCTGCTTATGTCATCTAATTGTAGTACTTGCTCTAAAGTTACTATCCACTGTGTAGTCTGAAATGCCGGGCGTGCAGCAGGCGGTGCCCTCGGTCGGCGCGCCGCATCAATGGCGGAAGCAGTGAGAGGTCGCGTCGCACTGACTTGCCATCAATGTGGAGCGGCGGGCTCAGCTGGCGCCAGGCGGGAAGCACGCGCGGGAGGGGGGAATGGTTTTTGTTGGGCCAAGAAGGTGAGAAGCCAACTTGGGATCGGTCCGGACAGGAAAATATCATGTGCTCCCATACTCTGCATATGACACTAGTCTATGTTACTACTCCCTCCTTTCCGGTTTGTAGAGATGTTTAGAGTAACATAGTAATATGTTACAGTATAAGCTACTCCCCACTATGACCAGCCTTGGCCTCTCCCAGTGCTCCACACATGTGTAGCTGCTAAGCTTGCCACGTGGGCATTAAATATGATGTGGCACCAATAAACTAAGCACCTATGCATTGAAGACTTGAGTTACTAAGCCATTTAATGCACTTAGCACCTCATCTAAAGAGCATTAATAGTATAGCCAGCTGCTGGCTATAAGCCAGTGCCATGTCATCTACAGCCCATCTTATAGTCAACATGTACAATAATAGATCAAAAGAGTGTACTACTTTTTATTATGTGGCCCACCTTTCATTCTCACAAAGTGCCTAGGAGCACGTGCTAGAGCTGGCTCTTCACGAAGAGCCCGCTTACCTTCTCTCTCCTCTTCTCTTTCCTCCAACTAAGCAGAAATATACTAGTTTATTCCTTATAGCCCGCTGACTCAGCTCTATTGTACTTGCTCTAAGCACATCTAAGCACTTACTAGCACCCCCTTGACCGTGGACCTTGACGGTGTACGTCACCTTGTGTCTCATAATTTTCCTCATCATCATCTGAGTCCTAGAAGATCTCACCCACATCATCATTAGCATGAAGCCGCCTTGATAGACAACATGCACAGAAGGAGTAGAGGCGATTGGGGACGCACCACCACCACGTCGTGGGCACTCCATATGTGCTCGTGCGCATTCAGCGTGTGTGTTTTTCCATCGGTTCTAGCTCTAAGGCCGAGGCTGCGGTCGTCTTCATCTCCAACTAGTAGTTGAGCAACAACGGAAAAGAGGTGCTGCAAGAGATGCGTATGCGCTGTTGCGTGCGAGCTTCACCATAGCACAATGAACCGGACGTCGCCGCGGATGGCGCACACCTCCATGCAGCCGAGT
Source organism: Aegilops speltoides (assembly GCA_021437245.1). NCBI lineage: Eukaryota > Viridiplantae > Streptophyta > Magnoliopsida > Poales > Poaceae > Aegilops > Aegilops speltoides. The sequence goes on from CM038144.1 coordinate 120,382,501, forward strand.
GTGTGCACATGCATGTGTTATTCGCGTGCATTCTGCGGCCGAGCGTGTGTGCATGCACGTCTTGTGTATGTGCGTTGTGTCCTCCATGCTATGCGCGTATGTGCATGAGTTGGATCGGATGGAGTTAGTGTGTTGGCTTGTATACATGCGTGGCTGCATGCATCCTGTACATGTGTGGCTTGTTGTGTGGTTATCAATAATTCAATATAAACTACTCCCTCCGTTCCTAAATATAAGTCTTTCTAGCCATTTCAAATAGACTACAACATATGGATGTACGTAGACATATTTTAGAGTGTAGATTCACTCATTTTGTTTCGTATGTAGTCCCTTATTGAAATATCTAAAAAGACTTATATTTGAGAACGGAGGGAGTATAAAAGATCTTGAACTTAGCATCCTGATGTACTATTTCTAGTGGTTAGCTAAAAGTTCATGTTCTTTTATTTGTTTATGGGTGGGAAGGTGGAAAAAAAACAGGGGAAAACGCGCAAGGTTCCTTGCAGACGCTCCACCGCGAGGTTCCTTGCTCCTCTTCGGTCGTCGGGAATCTATGCTCTTCAACGCTTTTCTTTTACGTGAGCTTTGTTCATCCTTTTCCCAACACGCGAGACATCTAGCATCAAGGTGCACGTGTCATGCAAGAAAATGGATATAATCAGATAAGTAGTGCGTAAGTGAGTCGTGTGGGGGGAAAAGCAGGGGGAAACCCTTTTTCGTAAGTGAGTCATGCACTTCGATGGCACCTACGCAATATTGTTTTAACCTCAATGGCACGTGAATAGTGCATGTACTCAACGACGGAGCACGGGATGGTAGCAATGACATGGTCAGCCCTTTTTTGGAGAGAGTGCGTACTACTAGTAAATAACTTTGATGTGTCCCGTCAACTCGTAGAACGACGAGAAGCTTGATTACGCCTTCTCCCTTGCCAACGTGTGCGCGGTGGCTCGCAACACGAGGAGAAACTTTTGCTTACAAGCGGTGGACGTGCAGGTGTTCATTTGGTGTCGACACGTAAGCACTATCAGAGAACCATCGACTTCCGGAAGAGGCGAAGAGCCAAGCGCAAGGTCACCTACTAACCTTAGGCTAGGCGTAGTGGGAGTAACATAAGTAGGGGTACCTCCTTTTTTTATTCTAGAAACAACCACACGCGAATATCAAGGTGCTGGTTACGAGAACAAATTTCCAGAGTCCATGTTCAGCCCTCCTCTATCTCTCTTCTCAGCCAGCCGCTGGACCTTGGAGCCCATCGCTTGTTTGCTCACATGCGGGCCCACATGCCGCTGAAAACGCAAGAGGACCCATCGAACTCGCACATCTTTCACCTTGACATGCTTTGGTGATGAAAACAAATCCAATAAAGATCTTGGTGGCGCTTTTGGAGTTACTCAAGAGTAGTAAGATTCTATTTCTGATTTAACCTAAGATGCACATCTCGTGGCTTCAACTACCACTCTATTTTCTTTCATGACACGACATGGATGCTGGATGTCCCACGTGTCGGCAAAAGGAGGAAGAACCCGACCAAATCTTTGGTTGTGCTCTCGGATTAGACTAGTTGTGCTAACTTAAAAAATTTATTGTGTGCTCCCTCCGTTCCAAAATACTTGACTTCCATTTGTCCAAAAATAGATGTACCTATATACTAAAACATGTCTAGATACATATATATTTTGACAATAGAAGGCATGTATTGTGCAAAGAAGGGAGTAGAATGGATGCAAGTTTTTGTATTGGTAAGAAGAGTACATCCATATATTGATAGAGCTTTGGAGTTGGCCTTACAAGTGGGACCGCAGTTGAGGAAACCGACTATCAGCAAACCCCCACCTCACCTGCCGCGCGATGGCTGAGTTAGAGAAATGATGAGGTTGAAGAGATTGCTCTAGCACGGACTCCAAGAAATATGGTGTCGGATGGAAGTCGTGCTGGTGGCGTGTGCCATACTCCTGGACATGAATGCTTGTTCTGGCCCATGCCACCCTACTACTCCTACTACTAACTATATATTACTAGTATCGAGGATTCGAGGTGCTGGTTACGTACAATATGGCTATAGTAAAAACACCCGCACGACGCGCGAAGCATGTGAAGCTAGTACAAATAGTGTACTACTATTGTTGATTGGCCTCATCCGATAACCTGTTGCAATGCACGTACAATTATGTAGTCGAAAAATATTTTTTTGCCTCGTCACACCACTCACTCACAGAAGCAACTCGAAAGCCATTCATAAATTTAGTAAGTTTATCACAGACATATCATTTTATTACATACAACAGGTCATCAACCCACATCGACAACGAGGATACATTATAAATACGAAATTTTTCACCACACAACAAATAACAAGCAATGAAATGAACTTCAACTCAACCATTCCTCGGCATTGGAAACGCTTGCTTTGAACCACAAGTGATTCTCTGGGACGGTCCATCTATTGTTGATCTCGAGACCAATGCAGGACTGATCACCCAGGCTGAAGTGGCCTACTATATCAGTACCAGGGTAGGGAACCACCCTAATGTCCGAGGTATAGACACAGTTGCTTCTCATAAATGGTACTAGTAACGTTGTTTCAACAGCAGTTGGATCGCCTTTCACCATCATCGGATAGTTTTGTCCAAGGAAGAGCGAGTTTTCTCCAAGACTATCAATTCTGTACCAGGGAGAAGGTGTTGGCGCTAGTACACTAGTATCCATCCCGAATACCATGCAACGGGTGTTGGAATAGGTCCGGAGAGTGCGACCATGGGAGACTACACCTGCTTCCTTAGTAGTAACATCATCAGTGGGCTGTATACACACAACAAGAGGTGATCCATCGGAATTAGTTGCCAGGCGCCACAGAGTATATGGGTGCTGCTCGTCCTCATGCTCGTGATCATCACCATCATCGTCTCCCCCATGGTTATAAAATTTTTCAAGTATAGGTGGTGGAATGTTCACAGGACCTTGGGAACACAAGAAGAAGGTTAATTAGTAAAGGGAAACTTGCTAACCCGCATGCATGTGGATGAAACAATTATAATTACGGTGGAAGACAAACGTATCGAAACTACGAGGATCCCATGCAAAAACAGTGCCATGAGCGGTGGAAGCAAACACAAGATCCTCGTATTGAATTGCATCACAGTACACATCCGTGTATAGAAACTGATTTTTGAGCAATATCCATCGAGTCGAACAACAAAGGACGGCAACAAGCTTGTCGAAGATAGCAACAACTTCATAGTTGTTGTAATTCCAAGAGCGGTTGGGAACTCGACAAATTTCTATCTTCCGTAGAAGACGGTCACCATGATCATATTTGAACGTGCGTACAATACCGGTGTGCTCAACCTCTGGGCTGTCTGCTGAGATTTTTGGAAGTGGAACCCGGTCATGAGTGTACACATTCACAAGTTCCCACTCGTAGTTGGACCCAGTGTAAACAACCCAATCTCCATTTGCGCCTGCCCAAGCCTTGCCCTCAAGCGATGGCATCTTAACATCATACGTATCATTATCAAGTGGCATCAACTTGCATAGGGCGAGGCCTCCGTCGTCCCCGTGCCAGTAGTCATCAGGGTCACGGCGAAGAAGATAGGGGAGATCAAACCGCTCCTTGACTCTTGGGTTCCTTGTAATGATGTTATTAGTTGAGTCGAGAATGGGCTTGAACGAACCTGCCATGCTATCCAAGGTGATGACGTCGCACCGATCAATGAGTTCCTCCACCACATCATCTTTCAGATCGGGGCAAGAATAACAGGGTCGTTTCCGGCCTGTTCCCTCCATGGAGAAGACGATCGAACAATGGCAGAAGAAAGGGTGAAGGGCTGAAGGAAAATGGAGGAGGGAGAGGAAGAGCATGCGACAGTAGTTCCAAATCGAGAGGGAAAGGCGAAGAGTCGGTGGACGGTTGACAGTTTGCCACGGTTCACGAAGAGGCGCCCCGGCCTACACATCCGTTAGGAAATACTACTACACGCCATCGTCTCACTGATATGTTGGAACGGGACCACATGTCAACGAAACATGGTGTGTAATTTCTCGTGCAAAATGCGATCTGGCCGTGTTGGCCTGAGGTGCCGCATTAGTTTTTCTTTTTGAAAGTTTGCCGCATTAGTTATCGACCTTTATTTTTTTAACATGCAATTTGAATGGATAGCTCCTGTGGTCAGCACACGTGAGCGGATATAGTGATGGTTGATTCGCCCGAGCAACTTATTACTGTGGGAATATGGGAGTACCAGCGGATTCAAGGAACAGAGAAATGATGGTTGCTTCATCCGAGCAACTTACTGTGGCGAAGGTGGGGCTCTGTGATTTGACCGCCACCGTCATTACTCTTTGCGTGCAACGACCGAGGTGAATCTTTCCCTGAAGTTGTGTTGTGCACTCAATATTGCTGCATGGCAGGTGGAGCCGGATGAACGATGTCCAACATGTCGGCGAAACGAAGTTGAATTGTTTCTGGCATTGCTGTCAATCCTTCAGGATTTGTTTATATGTACGCATAATTTTGATGAAATTGTACTGTGATGCTATGAAGGTTTCTACTTTGGTTCCCGCAGGAAAAAAAAGTTTCAACTTAGGATTCATGTGTCTTTCCTCGAGATTATCTCGTTACAACATTCCATCAAATACAAATAAAACTACCATGGCTAATGCATCTCAATGGTTCGCAGATCAGCGCCAATATTCACATCACAACTAAAGACAAAGTTGTGAGAAGGTGTACAAATAAAGAAAAAAATATAATTGATCGATGTTGTTCGTAGGCATGGCTCCATTTCCTTGGCACAGTGTTCATTGCTTGGCAGCTAGTTTCATCCAGCTCTGTAGCCAAAAAAGAGGTGTATGAAGGACACCGCAATCCTATCATTTTGTACAACTCCACTAAAATCGAGCGGACCATCCCTGTTTGCAAAGATATCCAGTCAATGTGATTACAATAATAGTGGAACTAGATGATGAAACATAACACACATAAATAGAAGCCGATCACCTCTATGATCTCTCTTTACGACTAACTTCTTGTTGGAGAAGATTAGACACGGAGTTGGATGAGGAGGATAGCAAACCAATCTCCCTTTCCGCAGTTCCACAGAAATGTAAAAACGTTGCCCGTGTGACATTTTGGCGGAACTGCACAAAACACTCTTCAGAAAAGTGATTTGTGTAGTTCACCAAAAGGTCGCAATAGCAACGAGGTGAAAATGGATAGCCCTGTTTGCAAAAGGAGGTCGAAAGGAAACAATTACTGCCCAATAACACGAGTTGAAGACACATAGGCCGACAAAAAAGAAGCATGTTCCATGTAATAAGGGAAAGATAGCACATGGTGGTTTATCAAAAATGGTTTGAGGACGAGATTGCAAGATGGAAAGTACGCCGGCCGAGATACGATTTGAGCAAACAACTAAAGAAGATCCACATGCTGCAACGTAGGAAGATGGGCAGTGGAGCAAGGCCGGAGGAAGCTGTACCTGAGGGTGGTCGGGATGTTACTAGGAGGGCGCCGGCGGCCGGGATCTGCCCATACGGCGGCAGCGAGCAAGTGGCGAAGGCCCTACCGCGCCGGAGCATGGTCCGAGAGAACGACGCGTACCACAGATCGGGACGTGCTGCCTCGACGCCGTCGAACGGAGAGACGATACACATCCTCCCTTTCCACCGGCGGACAAGATGCGGCCGGATCACTGACCAACACTGAGAGAGAGAGGCCACGGCGGCCTTGTGTGAGATGGTGTGATGAGAGACAAACCCATTTTTCGATTTTCCCCACAGCAATCGTTTTATATTCTGTACGTGCCATTGAGGAATATATAACTTTATTTAATGATAACGCGTCAGTCGAACTTTGTCCCGTCTAGGCGTGGTACCCGATCCTCCTTCGAGTAAACAACAGCTACACGTGTCAAATTATCACGTGGGCTGCCTTTTCGTACAGAAACGAACTCCACCGTGTACCTGCGCGGGTGTGGCCAGGAACGAGACGTGAGTACGTGCGTCCTGTGTGCACTTCTTCTTTAGGTGCAGGTACGTACGTGCGTGTGTGTGAGAGAGATGGTTTGTGCGAAATAGAGGCAATGTGTTGATGATATCTCAATCAGAAAAATGTAACATATGCAATGTGTGTGAAATGGAGTCATGGACGTGAGATATCGATAGAATTGGAAACAGGGATGAAGTGTGTGGCTGCGCGATCGATAAAGAGTGCCATCGAATTTGTGCTTGCCCACGTCAAAGATACAGGGCGGTTGGCCTACTAGAATTTGAGAGGGCAGAGGTGCGGTTTTTCTCCGTGGCATGGATACCTACCTACAACGTTCTACTATCGGTGTGTGGGGGGGGGAGGGGGTAGAGACCGATCGACTAGTATATGTGTGGGGGAGGAGAGAGACCTAGCTATGTATTGAGAGAGATCGATCGACATCCATGGATATGTGTAGCAGAGGAATAAGGTTGGGAAAAATACAAAGGTAGAGCGTCGGAGGGTTGGTGGTGGAGTGACGTCTCAGAAATGGTGGTAGAGGCCTGCTAGACAAACGGAGGGTATGAATGCAATATCAATAAGAGAGGGCGGGGGATGTCTGTCTGTCTATGCACGTGCATGTGAGAGACGGGTCGGGAGGTATTTAAGGATGATGAGGGGAGAAGATATGGTTGTGGTAAGCATATGTAACTACATAGGAATATCAACCGTCGTGTGTCCGAGTAAAGGAGAGACATAACTAGCAAGGTATGTGTATCGGTGCTTGGTGAAAACGAATTTTAGTTGACCTGGCTATATGTAGGGAGATCAGTTCATATACACGCCTGCATGTGTTAGAAGCAAATAAGGTCCGGAGAGGCAGACAGGGGGAGAGGGTGTGGCTAGGAGGTGGTGCGAGAGTCCTACCATGTCGAGGGGGGAGGAGTGTGCGAGTATGTGATCAATGAAAAGAGGGGCGGGAGTGTGCACCTGCGTGGAATCGTATTGGACATATGGGGGCATGGACGGTGAGAAGAGAAGAGGGGAAGTATATATGTGTTTGTTGTAGGCACACTTGGCTAGAGAGGTATATCGACCAGTGTGTGCCGGAAAGAAGGAGCCGGGGGCGTACACACACCGCTGGTGGACGACCTAAAGAGAAATAATGAACGTGCACGATGGAGGGGACGCTAAGGGTGTGTGAGAGGGGGGCGGGCGTGTGCATGCACGATAGAAAGTTAGCGCTAGCTAGCTACAAATAGAAGAGGATTGTGAAGGTGTAAAAGATGAACAACGATCATAATTCATTATAAAAAAGTGGATACGGATACTTGAAGAAGATATCATAATGTAGAACATTGATCATAATTTGGGCTAATGTGTGGCCTTTGCAACTTAGGTCTAAATACTTGTCATAATGTAGTGGGCGGGGCACTATACTTTGTGTGATAAACACGGTGTACGTATGGAACATGGTTTAGATTATGAATATATAGTTAGTACATCAAATGTACTATTATTTGGAATCAACATCAAGTGTATTCAAAAAATAGAATTCGAGTTCATGTAGTACACATAGTTCATATCTATCTCTATAGTAATCATGTGGTGTGTTATTAAGGTAATACACGAATGATGGTTGAAGTTGGCAACAATCATGATTGTAGATTCTTATTGAAATAGAGAAACGAATTCAAATTTAGTTCAAATTGCAGCGGTAGTATAGACATTTGGAATGCACTAAAATGTTGGTATGAGTAGGTTACATGCATTATACAGCAAGCGAAAAAATTAATCAGACATAACATGGATTCATACTCCCTCCTTCCATCTATATAGGGCGTAATGAGATTTTTCAGACTACCTTTGACTATTGACAAGATTAATAGTACATGACATGCACAATGTGAAAATTATATCATTGAAAGAACCTTTCACAGACGAATTTTTAACGGTGTGCTTTGTGTAAGTTGCATGTCATATATCATTGCTCTAATATTTGGTCAAAGTTAGCATCGAAAAACGCATTAGGCCCTATATAGATGGAAGGAGGGAGTAGCTTTGAATAGCATTTGTATAGTAAAATGGGGCAAGACTCTCTCTTTGTGTGGTGTGAATAATTTTATTTTTTTGTTTTTCTTTTTGGTTGAGGGAAGTGCGAATTGATTTGGTATGTACAAGTACAATATTACTACACATTAGGCTTGTCCCTAAAATTCAACCCGCGTCTTGTTATATCCCAAAAATTCAGATATCGTGCTCCCAAAACTGGCGCCTTCACAACCCGCGTCTTGCTATCCAGAAATTACAACGCGCGCATAAACTCCCTCCAGCTGCCAAATCCCGACACGCGAAATCCCCCTTCTAACCCTGAGTCGAAAGGGCCGCTAGTTCAAATCGGGGGTACTTTTGTAACACACCCTACATTTTGGACAAGCGTGTCCCTAAGTCATGCTTCACCCCCTCCCATCGCCTCGAAATCCCAGGCCGCCATAACCTCTCCGCTCCAGTCGTGAAACCCACCCTCCTCCGTCCGCCACGCCACCGCTGCCCAGCCGGAGCCTCTTCCCCGACGACATCGTCCAGCACAACAGCTTGACGTCCCTCGTCCACCTCCCCGGATGAGGATCCGTCGTCCATCTCGCCGTGCCGCCGGTTCAGCCGCCCCGTCCTCCACCTCCAAGGAGCTGCTCCAACGATCGCCTCATCTATCGTGGCTGCTCAATCCCCATAGTGCCGCCTTAACCTGCTCCACTGGAACCGCAGCATCCTCACTGACTCCTCGGACAAAGCCGAGGCCTACTCGGCGCCACCAAAGAGGTTGTACACTCATCGCATCGCACCTTCTCCTTAACTCGACCTCCCGGCAGCGATGGTGCTCCATCCCGCACCCCCATGGAGCGGCTACCTTGAAGTCGGCGCCGCGGGCGACATCTCCATGGCGGCTCTCCCCCAGTGTGAGGCCCCTTCGGCGGCGGCATCCATACCAGCCGGATCTATTGCTGCTGTTCCGGCTCTCGCTTGATCGCTCGCTTGCCCAGCTGCTGCTCCTGCTCTCCCTCTCGCTCGTGCTACTGCTCTGCTCCGATTAAGCCACACTTCAGTCGACTGAGTCGACTTTTGGGTCAGTCGATTTTCAGGGGTTGGGGGGCTCGCCGGAGTTAAGGAAGAACCACCCGCAGCGGGGACGGGGGCTCACCGGAGAGGTACCCCACTATCTATCTTAGGGTTCAGGGTGGGGGCGGGGGGCCTAGAGGGCTGGCCGGGGCGGCGGTGGCGAGTTGTTTTGGGGTGGCGAGGCGGCGCTGGGGCCGGCGGTTCGGCCGGTGGTGGCTAGCGGCTCAGGGGGGTGCAGGTTGAAGATGAACTGCAGGCCCTCCCTAAACTACATGTCAAGTGCCCCTCTGCTACCATTGCGTTCAGCCGACAAAGAGTATTGATTCCATAGTAAATTTCAGTTTCGATAGTTAAGTTCAGAGTCAACAGTTTTTACCTCATCTGTTGTAGTCAGGTGGTTTTTGGTGATGTTAATTTTTCATCCATTTTACATCATCTATTGGAGATGCTATTAGAATCCCACTTGAGATTGACGATATCTGTCTTGTGCTGCTTCAACCTTGACGTCTTACAGCTCACCGGAGCTGCTCCAACGATAGAACGATCCATCACAACAGAGTAGTGCCCTGGACGCCGTCTACAGATTCCTCAGATCTTCCTCCACACCTCCGATAGCCACCTCTGCCTCAACTGCTTCAGCGACCAACCCAATGATGCCGAGGTCGACACGGCTACGGCAAATAGGTTGTACACTTGTTGCATCACATATTACTATACATTCATGTCGATCTATTAGGGCTATTTTGGTTCAACGGAAAAACATAGCAATAGGGAATTTTCCAATGGCACTCTATATTCAATTATTCATGCATTTTGTTGAAAGGAATGAAGCAAAACATCCACCTGGACCTACTTTTCAAAATCCTATCCATGAAAACAAGACCAAGTGCATTAGTGCTAGAATAAAATTCTAACTGTACACGCTTTCATATGGTTTCACTTTATTTTGGCCGTGTTTCTTTGCATTCCTCTGCTCTTCCAATTCCTGTAAACCGAACACCCAAGTTGACAGAAATCCTGTGTTTACAAATGCTCTGTTTACCATGTGCATTTTCCTATCCTATTCCGGTGTTTTTCCTATCACTGTGTTTTAAGAATCATGCAAGCCAAATGAGCCCTTACAAAATTACTTCAGTTATAGGTACGTGTCGAAGGGAACTTTGTGTGGTTTGTCCTGCTCCTGCCGCGACGTTGTCCACCTCACCTGAGCTGCTCCATCGACCGAAGCATCCACCAAACCAGACATCACGACTCCTGACCGTCTTTCGCCGCCTCAGATCTCCTTCCCTGCCGCCGGCACCCACCGCAACGGCATCACCATCATCGACTCAGCAGATGAACCTGAGGAGTACACGGGTCCACAAGAGAGGCCACACTCTTTTGTTTCTGCTTATGTTATGCATTGCTTAATCTTACCTGCTACTTTATCGTCCTGTTCAGCTCTTGGACTCCCAAGTCAGGTCCAAATTAATGTTCAAACTTGAGTTCTAAATTAGTTGTGGGGTATATATCGAGGCAGCAATGAATATTATGTCTGTCTAATATCTGGTTCACCTAGGGTATGCCTATGTTGTTCATCTTGGGTGGGAAACAAATAGTAAAGCAATCATCATCTGTCTTTTTATTGATTTAAAGCAATCATCAGCTTGCAATCATTATTTTTGGATCCATCCACTGGTTGTTACCATCACTCTAAATTTCGGCATGCTCTCCTTACATAATCTCACCATATTTTTTTCATATGCATGTCAGATATTGTACACAATCATGCTGAACATCTAGAGAAAAAGAGAAGAGTTTTGCGCAGCAATACAATGTCATGTGGACATCGCTCCATGGTGGGTTCAATGGCAAACCCTCCCACCCCTCTCCGCATTGTAATCCAGAGGAAGATATCTGCTCGAGGCGGATTCGCACGCCACGACCACTCCTATTTACCCCCAAGGTGTTTGCTCTACCTTGCACTACTAGGAAAAAGGCTACTAGCAGCTGGTAAAATGGCTACTAGCAGTGGGTACCAAGGCTCCTAGTATCGCCCTTCTGACTAATAGTTAGTAGTAGCGCGGTGAAACCCGCGCTACTACTAACATTTTAGTAGTAGCGCGGGTGCAACCCACGCTACTAGTAATGAAATAGTAGTAGCGCCTCAGGTTTTTTCCCACGCTACTACTAAAATGTTATTAGTAGCATGGATGCAAACCCACGATACTACTAACGAAGTAGTAGTAAGGCGTTTGGTGATTTCCCACGCTACTACTAACTAACTAGGAATTAAAAAAATCCACCAATTCCATTCTATACATACAATCCAACTAAAACAAACACATATTTGCAATAAACCAGCAGCATTACACATCATTACTAATCCAAGATTTATAATAAACCAGCGGCATTAGAGCACATCCTGTAAGAGCATACATATTGTCATGGCTTTTCATGCCTTCAATTAAAACACCTACACTTCTTGCCAAGTCACTTACTCCCAGCTAGTGCAAACACAGTTACAAGCAAACCAAAATGCATAAAAACACCAAACAGTGGCATCCTATCTCTCCATAAAAACACCAATCAGCGCTACCTCCAATCCTCGGCTCACGGCCCGGCCTCCAAAGATCTGCAGCTAGGTGCTCTTCACTGCAGGTGCCTCCACGCCTTGGTCCAAAGATCTCCTTGGCACCTTCCCGAGTGTCGCCAAATTTATCAAAATTATGCATATTCAGATCATAGATATTCAGAAATTGGGAGCAAATAGGAACATACACGACATACGCATTACTATTGGAGAAGACTTGGTAAACCGCTTATACAAGAAATGGACAGAAGAAGCGTAATGGCCAATATTCACATTTGACCTCAATACAATTTGAGACATGTAACAACTCGACGCTTTTATGTGTTCTGATGTACTTTGCAATACAAGTTGGAAACCGGAATACATAGCCGAAAAAGATTGGTACACATAAGAAATTGATCTTAAAAGAATTTAAGAACCATAGGGGTCTACAGGTTTACTTAGCCTACAAGTTTACCTAGCTAGTATAACGGATTTCTAACTTAAGAAACACAGGGGTCTCAGTAGCAGCGTTCAACAAACCGATTGCTTTGCATTTGGCATGCAGAGTGAGATAGAGGTGGATAAGAAGTTCAAAATGTCTAAAAAGCATGGTTGTTCTACCTCTAATTTATCTTCAGAAGATCAAATCAAAGATTTTATGAGCACAAACTATTCTTGCTACTTATATAAGTCCTCCGTCCAATAATATAGGACCGTTTTGCAAGATAAACACTGAGGGAGTATATGGCAACTCCATTAAGGAATTTTTTGGTGAATACTCCCTTGAGAAATTAATCAAGATCATCACTCAATTTTTCTTTTCTGATTACCACTTCAAAATGGCAACGAAAACAGACAAACAAATGAATCATTGTTATGTTCTTGAGCTTGGTTAGCTTCGCCACGAGCACATAAAAAGTGGCAACTACAAAATAGTGTAACAACAACTACCAATCAAAATAATGAACTATCTAGCATGAGACAAGCAGTGTGATAATTATGAAAGCTGGGAGATAACTAGGACGCAACAGAAAGTTTGCCACTCGATACCGTCGGCGTAGATAACAACGATGGTGGGAAGTTGCTATATGCGTGAGTACAATCGACACCGTGTTGAAACGTTCACTCCCTCAAACTGGAATCTCTGGAGGTCCAGGGTGAAATAGCCTGCATCATGACAGCCTCCATACTTATATAGGAGCATGAACCCTTGGCTGTCATCAATGAACCTGCAACATCCATCATGCCCATTGTAAAATATGTTAGTTTCAGATAAGAAAAGAATAGAACTCTGAACATATGATGTTATCTAAATCCTTACTTTATGGAGTCAAGATTCCAGGAGATGTCATCGGCAGCAAAAAAAGGAAACATATTTCACTGATTTTGGTGTTGCAACAACGTAATATATACTTTATAACATTATAAGTCCTCACACCATCAATTATGACAAAATCTGAGAGTATAAGTCTTGTCACATTCACCCAAGTCCAAACATAAACATTTGTAGTATGAAGAAATCAGTCTTTTTTCAAAAACGGGACAAAGGGGAATGGTGTTAATTCTATTTTTGTATATGATGACATCTACTGTATTTATCCCTAGTTCTTCTGGAATATTTTTTGTTAATCTGAAAAAAAACGCATGCTGCATAATTATGCACTTGCAGGTTTTCCATTCACGGCGCCTGGAGAGTCTATAGAACATGGGTGAGAATTCTTTTACCAGTATAATATGTGCGTACGAAGAACTAATTACTTTTAACAGTATTCAGTTTATGTGATGCAGAATCACAATTCAGTACTTCTAAATGGGGATGAAATGCAAAGGAGCACATTTGATTTCAAATCCAATAGTTCTGGTGGTTCAGTAGTCTCTATCGAGCGCGTGAAGGGGGGAATTGACCCTTGAAACAAAATTCAGATCAATACCCATTCGAGCAGAATCACACTAAACTAGATCCTGATGAGCCCTGCCCCTGTCAGCGTTGTAGATGCGAGATTTCCTGCCAATATGCCTGGTTGCTAGTTGTAAACGTGTACTCCTAATCTACAGAGTTCCAGTCCTAACTGCGAGTAATCTGTCATGACTTGCTACGGCCAGCTGAAAAGATTCAGTTCAGAAGAAGCAGAGGAGGAGTTGACTGTCAGTGAGAGCGCGGCGGTACCTCGGCCGAGGGTGAACCGGAACGGGGCTTCTCTAGAGTCGAACTTGGTGCCATCCGCCAGCATCCCCGTGTAGTGCACTGCGGCAGAGGTAAAAAAACAAGTCAATGCCCAAGTCAACCAAATCTAACCCGTCCACGCCGGAGAAGCAACAAGCGAGGAGGGCGCGTTACCTTCGACCTCGTCGCCGGCGCCGGGGAGCTGTGACCCCTCCCTCTCCCGCACCAGCCTCTTCCGCAGCCGCTTCTTCCCGATCCCCCTCTCCTCCCCCACCTTCATCGGCGCGACGACGTACCCCTCGTCGACCTCCTCCTCCTCCTCCGCGGGGGCGAGGTCCGCGCCGGCGTAGAGGCTCTTCATGGCCTCCTCGTCCTCGTCGTTGCCGGATCTGGCCATGGCGTCGTAGCCGCCGGCCATGGCGTTTGGAGAGGAGAGGAGGTGGAAGGAGGCCGCGGTGGAGGGGATCTGGATCGGGGCCTCGGTGGGATATTAGTTTTTGAGATAAACGGGGGTGGGTTGACGGTGGGAGTGTGGTGGTGGGGTGGGAGTGTGGATCGGGCCGGGGTGGACAGGCTTAGTAGTAGCGTGGGGGTCTTACCTGCGCTACTACTACTTACTTAGTAGTAGCGCCGGTTTTGTACCCCTCGCTACTACTATGGCATATTCCGGGGGCATTGTTGGAGACCATTTAGTAGTAGCGCGGGTTTATACCCCTCGCTACTACTATCAACTTAGTAGTAGCGCGGTTTTTATGCCCCTCGCTACTACTAATTAGCAGTTGCGTCCATTTTTAAACCGCGCTACTGATAAATTTCTGTGTATAAGGTTTTCCCTAGTAGTGTTGGCATGATGATGTTAGTCATATCATGCATATGTTGCCTTGCAATGCCTACTTTTGACATCATATATGTCATCTTCTTAGTTTAGACATGTTCTGTAATGCCACCTGTTTAGTTTCTATATCATATATGAGAATTATGCTGTCTCATGTCTTTTAGCCAGCCATAATATATGTGAAATGTGCAATGCCATCCTGTTTAACCAGCCATCATATATTTGAATGATATCTTGCCCATCCTTTTCTTCATTACATTTCCATTTGTCGACAATGTTTGTACATTAAACTACTCTTCTTGTGAATCAGCCATTTGGGTGGGAGATGGAAAAATCTGGAGTGAAAACAAGGCCTTGAGCGAGCAGTGCTACCGTCAAGCAGATCTCTTGTTGGGTCCCTATAGCTCCTCGAGATGGATTCAGAGATAGATGACCAGTCCTATTCCCCCACTGAGGTGTATGCTCTAACTTGGCACGGTTATACTGCTCATATCATGCATACGGTGTCTTGCATTGCATAGTTTAGATATCATATACACAATATTCAACACCATGTTCTTAGTTCAGACATCATATCGAACGCCCTTTGCTTAGCATATAAATCACATATGTGAATTAAATGATATGATCCTGATTACTTAGATAACATGTAGGTGAATTATGTCATGCGATCCTGTTTAGTTATTCATCATATCTTTGAATTATATTATGCTATGCTATCCAATTTAGATAGACATCATATATGTGAAATTATGTCATGCTATCCATTTTAGTTAAACAATATACATGTCAACTATTTCATGCCCTCTTTTTCCACATTATCTATTGCATCATCTCTCATACAATGTTTGTACATTCAACTATGTTTCTGCTTATCGACATTTGAATTGGAGCGGTGATGCCAAGATTCAGCGGACTAAAAACACGGTCTTCAATAAAAGCAGTGCTACCTCTTGGTGGAGATAGCACCCGGTTGTACATGCACAAGAACCAGCCCTACCACACATAACCCAAACTCTCGCAGATTGTACCCCTACTGCGATGGACAGAGAACCAGCATCACCCAATCTAACCCCAACCCCAGCCGATAGTAACCAGTTTTTGTTGACACAGCACCATCTCCACCACAGAGCTCCCAAACAAGAGCAGTTAGTAAGGTAGCTCCAGTGCCCAAAGGGCCAGTACTATCACGGCGAACCCCAACTCCACCAGTTAGTACGCCTATTCCTGTGGAGGAAGCACAACCAGCTAGTCGGAGTTTAGCATCTATCGCATTTGATGTTGTTAAATCGTATGTGTGTATCTTCCCATCTTGGAAATATTATACTGAAGATGAAGGGCCGTACTACTCATGGACCATAATGGGCCGTTAATAGACCGTATTTGATAACTCTATGAAAACAGCCCAATGGGTTTTTTTACATGAAAATGGCCCAATGTATTAACGGTCCGCAAATGGGCCGACTGTAACGACGGGCTGAATTTGGCCCAAGCGCGAAAATGACAAGAACGGGTCAGTATGTAACCGAATGCTGCAAATGAGCCCAAGAATCAATGAGCCCTGAGAAGGCTGAAAGATAACTTGGGCTGGAAATGGCCCAATAGAATAACGGGCCATTAATGAGTATAAAGTGATACACTGTTCATTACGGGCCAGTTTCACCACGGGCCGTTAATGGGCCAAGAGTTACAAAGGGCCTCATATGGGCCGAAAGAAGTCATGGGCCACACATGGGCCGGAAGTTAAAATGGGCTGGAATCATATTGGACGGCCCAGATGACGCTACTGGGCCTAATTCGGATACGGTGTAACGGGCCCTGGGTTAGTGGGCTCTAAATGGGCTATATGCGAATAGGCCGTTAACAGGCTTTCCGTGGGCTGGCCCGCCACCTTTTGACCAAGTCGAACGGGCCGGCCTTTTCACAGGAATGGGCCTTTGTTGGGTCGTGCCACGTGTCACCGTATCATAGGCGCCTTCGGTCCAATGAGCCGATGACATCTGTCCCAACGGTGAGCCGACACGTGTTTCCTCCAACCAATGATGATTTTACACGTGGAAAATCCCCATTGGTCGGGGCTGTTAATGGGTTATCGCATCCAAAACCCGACCCGATAGCTTAACGACGTTCCGTTATGGTGGATGCCACGTGTCGGTCACCCTTGATGAAAGCACTTCTATGACGCGCGATTTATCATCATGGAAGTGGACACTTCCATGATGATAATTTTGGTAATGTCATGGAACACTTCTACGACAGCACAGGTATGACTATCTTGATTCTGTCATAAAATCGTCATGGATGTACATGCATGACAAAAAACACGACCTACTGTGACAAACACGTATCATGACGGAAGTGTATTTTTTTGTAGTGGTTATAGCTAGCATATGCCTCTTTTAAAGTTTTTCGATTGTTCGGTTGTTTGTAGTTAGCATATGTCCAGTTTCAAATGCTATCTTTGGTTGTTCGTAGTATGCCTTGTTTATTCCAGTTATTCACAACGTGATGTTCTATATGTGCAAGTATGAACTGTGCAGTTCAATTTCATCAATACTAGTTTCAACAATACCACTATGAATGACTACATTTGGTTGCTGCGTCTTGTAGTTAACACGCCTTTCCATTTTTATTTAACAATAACCAGTGTACTTAGACCGGGACAATACCAGTTTGAATGACTATGTTTGCTTGTTGTTAAATGTTAGGCCTGTTGCAGTTGACACACCTTTCCACTTGTTTTGCTTTACTAGCAGGCTTAAACCTGCACACTGAAGCTATCTTTTGGAGATTATTTTGTCTGCCATGGATATATTTGGTTGATGTTTAGCCTGTTGTGCTTAACATGCCTCTCGATGTACTTACAAAGGACAATTTTGGGAACGACTACTGTTTTCCATCGAGGTTATTTTCATCCCATGGCTTATATATACTCACTGTTTCAGGATATCGGTAGCTAGTACCATATAGGCCGGGGGTTGATAAGGGACTAATCAATGAATCAGACTTTTAACTGAATATATCTATAACCCATTTATCATTAGGTTAACTAGGGCCATATGTAATATATCTGAGGCTACATAGCAACATGCACTGTACCTAATGTCTAAATATGCAATCCTAGCTTACATAGCAACAAAGAGTGTTACCTTAATGTTCCGCTGATGTCTAGATATACGTAGAAGAGCAGCAACAACATCAACAACAACAACACAGTCCTGTTTGGATACTCAACTTAGCTAGAGTTTAGAGTTTATTTCTAGCTCATGAATAACCCTGAACTAACTCCATCCAAAGAGGTGTTTCTCTGACAGGGTTAGATTGACAATAAATGCACTAGGAGAACTAGCTCCAATTAGCACCTCTTGGGTTGGATAGTTTTTTTGGGTGGGTTATATGCAACTAGCTCAAACTAGCCCTCATGTTTGGATATACTTTCGGGCTATTTGAGCCCGAACTAGATCAAACTAACTCTAACCCATGGATACAACAGCAGTTAATCAACCAATAATTTGTAAAAATGCATTAAACTCCTTCCGGCCCATAATATAAGATGTTAATGTTGGGAAACGTAGCATGCATTTCAAAAATTTCCTATGCTCACACAAGATCTATGTAGGAGATTCATAGCAACGAGAGGGGGAGAGTGTCTCCACGTACCGTCGTAGATCAACAGTGGAAGCGTTTGACAACGTGGTTGATGTAGTCGAACTTCTTCTCGTTCCGACTGATTAAGCACCGAACATACGGCACCTCCGAGTTCTGCACATGTTCATCTCGATGACATCCCTCGAGCTCTTGATCCAGCAAATTATTGAGGGAGAGTTCCGTCAGCATGACGGCGTGGTGACGGTAATGGTGAAGTGATCCGCGCAGGGCTTCGCCTAAGAAGTATGTGAATATGACCGGAGGCATAAACCATGGAGGGGGGCGCCGCACACGGCTAACAACTGTTGATGTGCATTCTAGCGGTGCATATATATATATATATATATATATATATATATATATATATATATATATATATATATATATATATATATATATATATATATATATATATATATATATATATATATATATATATATATATATATATATATATATATCAAGTAGGAGGAATCCTACTTGGGGTCCTCCCAATTCGGCCTCCCCCCTTTCCTATTCCTATTCGGAGTAGGAAGGGAAGATGGGGAAGGGGGAATCCTATTCCCTTTTTCCTTTCCTTCTTCCCCTTTCCTTCTCCAATTTGGCCAGCCCATATGGGGGGCGCACCAGCCCCTTTGTGGCTGTTGTGTTTTTCCTCTTGGCCCATAAGGCCCATATCTTTTGCCGGGGGTGCCCGGAACCCCTTCCGATGACCCGATAAGTACCCGGTGCATCCTGAAACACTTTAGGTGTCCGAATACCATCGTCCTATATATCAATCTTTACCTCTTGACCATTTCGAGACTCCTCGTCATGTCTGTGATCTCATTTGGGACTCCGAAGAACATTCGGTCACCAAATCACATAACTCATATAATACAAAATCGTCATCGAATGTTAAGCGTGCGGACCCTACGAGTTTGAGAACTATATAGACATGACCGAGACACCTCTCCGGTCAATAACCAATAGCGAAACCTGGATGCTCATGTTGGTTCCTACATATTCTACGAAGATCTTTATCGGTCGAACCGTTATGACAACATACGTTATTCCCTTTGTCATCGGTATGTTACTTGCCCGAGATTCAATCGCTCGTATCTTCATACCTAGTTCAATCTAGTTACCGGGAAGTCTCTTTACTCATTCCGTAATATATCATCCCGCAACTAACTCATTAGTCACATTGCTTGCAAGGCTTATTATGATGTGCATTACCGAGAGGGCCCAGAGATACCTCTCCGATACTCGGAGTGACAAATCCTAATCTCAATCTATGCCAACCCAACAAACACCTTCGGAGATACCTGTAGAGCATCTTTATAATCACCCAATTACATGGTGATGTTTGATTGTCACGCCCAATATGCGACCCTATCCAAAAGGAACTCGAAGGTCCCACCAAGGATAGAACCGCATATTGGAACGCTTTTGCAAGGTGGATATCATTACATCAACATTACATAATAGTGGGGATACATTCAATACATACAATGTCACACGAATACAACATCATCATTCAAGAGATCAACATCCGACTACGGATGATACATAAACAGAAACTCAAAACAATATCCACCCTGCTAGCCCAGGCTGCCGACCTGGAACCTATCCCCTGATCGAAGAAGAAGCAGAAAAAGAACTCCAAAACAAGCAAACATCGCCCTCGCATCAAGATCATCGCAAAACCTGTACCTGCAACTTTTGTTGTAGTAATCTGTGAGCCATGAGGACTCAGCAATCCCATTACCATGGGTATCAAGACTAGCAAAGCTTAATGGGAAAGGAAGGGGTAAAGTGGTGAGGTTGCAGCAGCGACTAAGCATGATATGGTGGCTAACATACGCAAATGATAGCGAGAAGGGAAACAAAGGAACGGTCGTGAAGCTAGCAATGATCAAGAGGCGATCCTGAACACCTACTTACGTCAAACATAACACAGAAACCGTGTTCACTTCCCGGACTCCGCCGAGAAGAGACCATCACAGCTACACACGCGGTTGATGCGTTTTAACTCAGATCTGGTGTCAAGTTATCTACAACCAGACATTAACAAATTCCCATCTGCCACATAACCGCGGGCACGACTCTTGAAAGTTTATACCCTGCAGGGGTGTCCCAACTTAGCCCATGACAAGCTCTCGCGATCAACGAAGGAATAGACCTTCTCCCAGGAAGACCCGATCAGTCTCGGAATCCCGGTTTACAAGACATTTCGACAATGGTAAAACAAGACCAGCAAAGCCGCCCGATGCGCCGACAATCCCGATAGGAGCTGCACATATCTCGCTCGTGGCAACACCGGATGAGACATCCTACGAGTAAAACCAGACCTCGAGTTGCTCGAGGGGCCCCTTGATCTACTCGGTTCGAACCAAAGACTTAGACAAGCACCGCCCGGGGGCTAAATAAAGATGACCTCGAGAGAGCGACTCCCAAGGGAAAAAGTAGGTGGTGGTGAGGCAAATGGTAAAACCAAGGTTGGGCCTTCTTTGGACAAGTTTTATTCAAAGCGAACCGTCGGGGGTCCCATAAATCACCCGACCGCGTTAGGAACAAAAAATCCGGGAACATAACACCGGTATGATGGAAACTAGGGCAGCAAGAGTGGAACAAAACACCAGGCATAAGGCCGAGCCTTCCACCCTTTACCAAGTATATAGATGCATTAAATATATAAGAGATATTGTGATATCCCAACAAAACCCTGTCCACCATGGAGCAATCTTCAACTTCACCTGCAACTAGCAATGCTATAAGAGGGGCTGAGCAAAGCGGTAACATAGCCAAGCAATGGTTTGCTAGGAAGGGTGTCAAAGGTTAGAGGTTCATGGCAATATGGGATGGCTTGAAGAACAAGTTATAGGAAGCGCAGCATAGCGAAAGAACGAAGCAACTAGCATAGCAATGATAGTAGTGAGATCCAGGGTAGCGGTCATCTTGCCTGAAATCCCACAAGGAAGAAGAACGAGTCCATGAAGAAAACGAACGGATGAAGCCGAACCAACCGTAGACGAACGAATCCTCACGATCGCAACGAAACAGGAACTAACAAGAAGAAACACACAACATAGGTAAACACACCACACATGAACAAGGCATGATGCACAACAAGCATGATGCATGACCAAGCTACATGAAGCTACTCATGGCAAGAGATGATGCAAACAAGAACAACACCACAAGGCAAGTTTAAATGAGGCCGGGAACAACATATAACAATTCCGGTAAGTCCTCATATGCATATTTCGAAATTGGTCCAGAACTGAATAAACATTAAGTTGAAGTTGTTAAACAGCAAGTTAAAGAGCACCAAGAGGATCTACACGAAATTCTAGTCAAGTTACGGCCTAGAAGATATGAGCAAAACAAGTTAAGCATGGCATTGATGCAAAATGCACCCAAACATCAAGCAAACACACCAAAACAAGGATGCAACATGATAATATGGAGCTACATGCAAAAGCAAGCAAGTTTCATATAGAGCACACTCAAAACGGAGCGACGGTTCAACACATACACTCTATACAAGTCATAACAACAATCTATCCATAACAGCAACTAGGCATCTTACAAGCATCAAATCAATAAGCTACAGCACCCCAACATAATAACAAAAGGCATGGGCATGAAGTACAGGTAAAGCACTACAAAACATGAACACTGAGCTATCTCCAGAAACAACTAGAACATGCTCAAAAAGACATGGAAAGATTGCAAATAATAACAATTTCAGACTTTAGCAGAAATAACATCAGGTTGCAATGTTTAGAGCTATCAAACAACATGTTACAAGAACATATTATGGCAAACGAAGGCATGGTATGATACTACTAAATGCATAGAACAACAGTTCCTTACTAAACATGAGCCAAAAAGGATCAGAAAATATGATGGCACCCATGTAAACATGGCAAGTTATATTACAGATTCATACATGGCAGGAACAACGATAAGTAGGCATGTTGGTGAGCTTGAACCACTCACCACAGAGCAATACATGGCATGGCAAGGCAACCAACAGTAAGAAGGCATGTTTATGAAGCTAAGCATGGCAAGAGCAAGTTCATACGGTGCATGGATCACTAGGAAAACACATGGGAACAAGTGAACTTAATGTTAACAGGCTGATAGCAACATTATCAAGCAACTTTGGAGCAAGATTACAACATGTTCCAGCCGGATATAATTGCAACCAAGGGCATGAATGGATAGAACATGACATGTAGATCAAAACATGTTTATAGAGCACCTCCAGATTATGCATAGAATGATTAGTAGCAACATGTTTACATAGCAACAAAATATAATAGAATCTGCCTAGCAAAACAGCAACAGCAAGTACCCTACTTAACAAGCTCGATTCACTCATCACAAGTCATTGCATGACAATATAAGCATAACATCATCAATAAGACATGTTTATGTAACCAACCAAGGCAAGAACAAGTCCATAGCATGCAAGGATCAACTATAGCAAGCTTGGCCATATTGAATAACATGTAAACAATCTGCCAGGAAACATTTTGAAGCAAAAGTAGAGCACTCAAATGACATGCTAGGCTACTCCATAATTGCAAACAAGGGCATGAATGGATATACAATAACCATATGTTCAAAACACCCTTACTGAAGTATCTCAAAATATGCATGGATCTCTCTGCAGCATCAAGTTTACATGGCATCAAAATAACAGCAGAACAGGGAAAATCAGCAATATCACGAAGCCTAGCTTGCATGCTTGTGCTAGTCACCACATTGATCACAAAAATACATGGCATACACCCCTGTAAAGATGGCATATCATAGATCAAAACACATGTAGACATCAACCTCATAGGATGCACACATCAATCATGGCAAAAATGACAAATGAGCAAGTTATAACAGTTTCAGCAGATTAACATCAACATGCACTCTTCCAACAGCATTTCAGACATCAAGATAAGCTCAAATGAAAATGATGCAATGAAATGAAATTAAGTACTCATTGAGACGAACAATTTGACATATTATACGCACGAAACGGAGCTACGGATGCAGAGATACAACAGGTCAAACATGGCATGATTATGATGAAAAACTTAAGGACTTGGCAGTTTCGGGGTCAACCTTTGGGGCTGCACGGATTACGAGGCAGCGGCGCGAGCTCGCCAGAGAGATCGCCGGAGGATGACTGGAGAGAGGCGGAGGAGCCCGGGGGCGGCGGATCCGGTTGCGGCCAGCCGGATTCGCCGGGCGCGGGCGACGCTGCCGAGGGATCCGGCGGGCGGCGCGCGGGCAAGGGCGCCGGCGGTGGAGGAACACCGGCGACGGGCGCTGCGGACTGGTCGCGCGACAGAGCGACGGCGGCGGGCAAGGTCGCCGGACGGCGAGGCGGAGAGGGCGCGGCGGCGCGAGGCGCTCTCGCTGGGCGCCGGCGGGAGGCGGCGGCGGCGGCGCGGCGGGCGGCGCGGCGGCGAGGATTGGCGGCGCGGATCCGGGGCGACGGCGGCGGGTTAGGCGAGGCGGGTGCCGGTCGGCGGCGGAGCAGATCCGGGCGGCGGCGGGATCCGGCGGCGAGCGCGCGCGCGGGCGCGGCTGGGCCGGCAGGCGATCGGGCGGGCGGCCGTGGGCGGGCGGCAAGGCGGCGCTGGGAGCCGCGGGCGACGGGCGGCCTCCCGTTGGCTGGGGCGGCGGCGGCGGACGACGTCCGGCGCGGGACGGACATGTCCGACGGGCGAGAGGAGCGGGGCTAGGGTTTCGGGGAAAAATGATCCGAAATTTCGGGGAGGAAGACATATTTATAGGTAGAGGGAGCTAGGAGAGTCCAAATGAGGTGCGGTTTTCGGCCACGCGATCGTGATCGAACGACCGAGAGCATAGAGGGGAGTTTGCTGGGTTTTAGGCCACTTTGGAAGGGGTGTTGGGCTGCAACTCAAAGAGGGCTTTACGGTTACCCGCTTAACCGTTGGAGTATCAAACGACCTCCAAATGGCACGAAACTTGACAGGCGGTCTACCGGTGGTATACCAAGGCCACTTGGAAAACCTCGGGCCATTTCGAGAAAGTTTAATACCCGCACACGCAAAGAAGCAAAAAGGGGACGCCGGATGACATAGGAGTGCCGGATTGCAAAATTGACAACGGGGAAAATGCTCGGATGCATGAGACGAACACGTATGCAAATGCGATGCACATGATGACATGATATGAAATGCAGATGATGACATGGAAAAGTGCAACACGCAAGCAAATGACATGGCAACAACGGCGAATAACTGGCGGACACCTGGCGCATCGAATCCGGGGCGTTACATTGATAGCACACAAGGTATTCCTCCGGTATCCGGGAGTTGCATAATCTCATAGTCAAAGGAATATGTATATGACATGAAGAAAGCAATAGCAATAAAACTTAACGATCATTATGCTAAACTAATGGATGGGTCTTGTCCATCACATCATTCTCCTAATGATGTGATCATGTTCATCAAGTGACAACACATGTCTATGGTTAGGAAACTTAACCATCTTTGATTAATGAGCTAGTCTAGTAGAGGCTTACTAGGGACACTGTGTTTTGTCTATGTATCCACACATGTATCAAGTTTCCGGTTAATACAATTCTAGCGTGAATAATAAACATTTATCATATATAAGGAAATATAAATAACAACTTTATTATTGCCTCTAGGGCATATTTCCTTCAGTCCCCTACTCGCACTAGAGTCAATAATCTAGTTCACATCGTCATGTGATTTGACACCAATAGTTCACATTTTACGTGATTAGTTCACATTGCCATGTGTCGTGGAATTGTCACGGTAGATGTCCTAGCAAAAGGACTTAGTCATGGAGCCATCACAACTAGGTTAACTTAAAGGGGTTAATCAGGACAAAGGACACCGAGGTTTTATATTGGTTCGGCCCTGTCGGATTTCGGGTTCCGGCAAAACCCTTAAGGTTCGAACTCTAGGGTCCGGACAAAGATCTCTCCCTTCCCCTAGCTCACTCACTCACCACAACCTCAAAGCTCGGCACGTCGAAAACGAAGAACATGGGACACAAGGGTTTATACTGGTTTGGGCCACCGATGTGGTGTACTACCCTACTCCAGTGTGGTGTGGTGGATTGCCTTGTAGGCTGAGGATGAACAAGTACAGGGGAAGAACAGCCTCCTGAGGAGAGGTGTTCTTGCACTCGGTGAGCTTGTGTGATTGAGGATGGTCTGAATCCCTCTCACTAAGGTGGTGGCTAGTCCTATTTATAGAGGCCCGGGTCCTCTCCCCAAATGTTAGGCGGGAAGGGATCCCATAAAGGCCAATTTGAAGGGGGACAACTAGTACAAGCTATCCTAACAAAAGGTGGTCTTCGCCTGCCAAAGGCTCTGGTGGTGATGTCATCGTGGGCTCCGTGGTGACCTCTATCCTGCCGTCCTGCTAGTCTTGGTCTCGTTGCACCGATATGGAAACCTTTGCCTGATGCCTCGGGACTCCTCGCCTACGCTTGCTGATACGTCTCCAACATATCTATAATTTTTGATTGCTCCATGCTACTTTATCTACTGTTTTGGACTATATTGGGATTTATATTCCACTTTTATATTATTGTTGGGACTAACCTATTAACCGGAGGCCCAGCCTAGAATTGCTGTTTTTTTGCCTATTTCAGTGTTTCGAAGAAACGGAATATCAAACGGAGTCCAAACGGAATAAAACCTTCGGGAACGTGATTTTCTCACCGAACGTGATCTAGGAGACTTGGACCCTACTCCAAGAAGTGCCAGAGGCAGTCACGAGGGTGGAGGGCGCCCGGCACGCCCCTACCGCGTGGCCCCCCGACGCCCACCAACGTATTCTTCCTCCTATATATACCTACGTATCCCGAACGATCGTAACAGAGCGAAAAACCTAATTCCACCGCCAAGAACCTTCTCAGATCCACGAGATCCATCTTGGGGCCTGTTCCGGAGCTCCGCCGGAGGGGGCGTCCACCACGGAGGGCTTCTACATCAACACCATAGCCCCTCCGATGAAGTGTGAGTATAGTTTACTTCAGACTTTCGGGTCCATAGCTAGTAGCTAGATGGCTTCTTCTCTCTTTTTGCATCTCAATACAATGTTCTCCCCCTCTTTTGTGGAGATCTATTCTATGTAATCTTCTTTTTGTGGTGTGTTTGTTGAGACCGATGAATTGTGGGTTTATGATCCAGTATTATCTATGGAAAATATTTGATTCTTCTCTGAATTCTTTTATGTATGATTGAGTTATCTTTGCAAGTCTCTTGAATTATCCTTTTGGTTTGGACAACTAGATTGGTAGTTCTTGCAATGGGAGAAGTGCTTAGCTTTGGGTTCAATCTTATGTGTCCTTACCAAAGGAAAGAAAGGGTTGCAAGGCACGTATTGTATTGTTGCCATCGAGGATAACAAGATGGGGTTTTATCATATTGCATGAATTTATCCTCTACATCATGTCGCCTTGCTTAAGGCGTTACTCTGTTTTTAACTTAATACTCTAGATGCATGCCGGATGGCGGTCGATGAGTGGAGTAATAGTAGTAGATGCGTAATCGCTTCGATCTACTTGTTTTGGACGTGATGCCTATATACATGATCATTGCCTAGATATGCTCATAACTATGCTCAATTCATCAATTGCTCAACAAGAATTTGTTCACCCACCGTAGAATATCTATGCTCTTGAGAGAAGCCACTAGTGAAACCTATGGCCCCTGTGTCTATTCTCATCATATCAATCTCTATCACTTTATTTACTTGCTTTGCTTTTACTTTCCTTTTACTTTTACTTTGCATCTATCTATCAAAATACCAAAAATATTATTTATCATCTCTATCGATCTCACCTCGTAAGTGACCGTGAAGGATTGACAACCCCTAATCGCGTTGGTTGCGAGTAGCTATCGCTTTGTGTAGGTACGAGGGACTTGTGCGTGGTCTCCTCTTGGATTGATACCTTGGTTCTCAAAACTGAGGGAAATACTTACGCTACTTTGCTGCATCATCCTCTCCTCTTCGGGGAAATCCAACGCAGTGCTCAAGAGGTAGCAAGAAGAATTTCTGGCGCTGTTGCCGGGGAGGCTCACGCAAGCAAGTCAACAATACCAAGTACCCATCGCAATCCCTATCTCTCGCATTACATTATTTGCCATTTGCCTCTCGTTTTCCTCTCCCCCACTTCACCCTTGCCATTTTATTCGCCCTTCTTCTGTTCGATCTTATGTTTGCTTGTACCTTCTTTTTGCTTGCATCTTTGCTTGCTAAAATTTTATGGATCCTCATCCGCTTGCCAATCTTTTTAAGAGATCCAACTATGATGAACCAATTGCTAGTGAGTTTTGTGCACTGGATTATCTTTATGAAGTTTTGCTTGAAATTCGTGAATCTAGAATTGTGATGAAGTACTTTATGAAGAGATTCACAATAACTCTTTGAATAAAAAAGCATGATTACAATGATTTTACTATAAGTTCTCTTGATAACAATTGTGCTAATAATATGCAAAACCCTAAGCTTGGGGATGCTAGTTTTGCTATGTCTACTACTTGTTGCAATGATCATGATTGGGGTAATTCTTCTTATGATCTTGAAAATTTATTTAAGCCCCATGATGAATATGAGATTGATAATAGTGTTTGAAATAATATTGAAAGTGAGTTTGGAAGAGTGTCAACTTTAGATCCCACATACTTGGTGTATGTTCAATCTTATGATATTTTTGATAAAAGTGGGTTTAGAGAGGTCATGACTTTAGTTAATGTTAATCCCACTATGTTGGAAGAGTGTAAACTTTGCATGCATGTGGATCATGTCGAGAATAAGTTATGTGATAGCTATTTTGTTGAATTTGCTTATGATCCAGATGTAATTATTATGAGAGATGAAAATATGGTTGTAGAAATTTTCATGTTACTAAATTACCTCCCTTCATGTTGAGATTGCTATCATCTCTTTGTTCTTCCTTGCATATGCTAGTTTTTGCTTGCCCTGATAATTTGTTTGCTTACAAGAATCCTATGCATAGGAGTATTTTAGACTTAAGTGTGTTTGTCACATGTTTTATGATGCTCTCTTTGTGCTTCAATTCATGTCTTTCATGTGAGCATCATTAAAATTATCAATGCCTAGCTAAAAGGCTTTAAAGAAAAGCGCTTGTTGGGAGGCAACCCAATTTTATTTTTGTGTTTTTTGTTTTTGCTTCTGTTTAGGAATAAATAATCCATCTATCCTCTGTTTGGATGTGGTTTTATCTTTTAATTAATGTTTGTTCCAAGTAGAACCTATAGGATAACCTACGATGATAGTTGATTTGATTCTGCTGAAAAACAGAAACTTTGCATGCACGAATATAATTTTGTTAAATCACAGGAATGTGCTTTTGCGTTGATTCTTGTTGATGCTGCTCAATAAACAAATTTTCCAGGACTTCCTATTTTGGTAAAAGTTTTAGAGTTCCAGAAGTTTGCGTTAGTTACAGATTGCTACAGACTGTTCTGTTTTTGACAGATTCTGTTTTACGTGTGTTGTTTGCTTATTTTGATGAATCTATGGCTAGTAAAGTAGTTTATAATCCATAGAGAAGTTGGAATACAGTAGGTTTAACACCAATATAAATAAAGAATGAGTTCATTACAGTACCTTGAAGTAGTCTTTTGTTTTCTTTCTCTAACGGAGCTCACGAGATTTCTGTTGAGTTTTGTGTTGTGAAGTTTTCAAGTTTTGGGTGAATTCTTTTGATGGATGATGGAACAAGGAGTGGCAAGATCCTAAACTTGGGGATGCCCATGGAACCCCCAAGATAATACAAGGACACCAAAAAGTCAAAGCTTGGGGATGCCCCGGAAGGCATCCCCTCTTTCATCCACTTCCATCGGTAATTTACTTGGAGATATATTTTTATTCACCACATGTTATGTGTTTTGCTTGGAGCGTCTTGTATTATTTGTGTCTTTGCTTGTTAGTCTACCACAATCATCCTTGCTGTACACAACTTTTGAGAGAGCCATACATGATTTGGAATTTTCTAGAATACTCTATGTGCTTCACTTATATCTTTTGAGCTTGATAGTTTTTGCTCATAGTGCTTCACTTATATCTTTTGAGCGTGATAATTTTTGCTCTAGTGCTTCACTTATATCTTTTAGAGCATGGTGGTGGATTTGTTTTAAAGAAACTATTGATCTCTCATGCTTCACTTAGATTATTTTTAGAGTCGTTAATAGCATGGTAATTTGCTTAATGTTAATATACTTGGTATTCAAGATATGTGAAACTTTCTTTTGAGTGAATTGAATACTAAGATAAGTTTGATGCTTGATAATTGTTTTGAGATATGGAGGTGATAATATCAAAGTCGTGCTAGTTGGGTGATTATGAATTTGAGAAATACTTGTGTTGAAGTTTGCAAGTCCCGTAGCATGCACGTATGGTTAAAGTTGTGTACCAAGTTTGAAACATGAAGTGTACCTGCCTTGTGCATCCTTATGAGTGGCGGTCGGGGACGAGCGATGGTATTTTCCTACCAATCTATCCCCCTAGGAGCATGCACGTTGTACTTGATTTTTGATGACTTCTACATTTTTGCAATAAGTATATGAGTTCTTTTGATTAATGTTGAGTCCATGGATTATACGCACTCTCACCTTTCCGCCTTTGCTAGCCTCTTCGGTACCGTGCATTGCCCTTTCTCACCTTGAGAGTTGGTGCAAACTTCACGGTGCATCCAAACCCGTGATACGACACGCCTATCACACATAAACCTCCTTATATCTTCCTCAAAACAGCCACCATACCTACCTATTATGGCATTTCCATAGCCATTCCGACATATATTGCCATGCAACTTCCACCATCATCATCATGACATACATTACTTTTGTCATATTGCCATTGCATGATCATGTAGTTGACATCGTATTTGTGGCAAGGCCACCATGCATTATTTTTCATACATGTCACTCTTGATTCATTGCAACATCCCGGTACACCGCCGGAGGCATTCATATAGAGTCATATCTTGTTCTAAGTTTCGAGTTGTAATCCTTATGCTGTAATCAATAGAAGTGTGATGATCATCATTATTAGAGCATTGCCCAAAAAAAAGAGAAAGGCCAAAAGAAAAAAAGGAAGGCCCCAAAAAAAGGGCAATGCTACTATCTCTTTTTCCACACTTGTGCTTCAAAGTAGCACCTTGTTCTTCATATAGTGAGTCTCATATATTGTGCTTCAAAGTAGCACCTTGTTCTTCATGTAGTGAGTCTCATAAGTTGTCTTTTTATACTAGTGGGAATCTTTCATTGTAGAACTTGGCTTGTATATTCCTACGATGGGCTTCCTTAAATGCCCTAGGTCTTCATGAGAAAGCGAGTTGGATGCACACCCACTAGTTTTCTTTTGTTGAGCATTCATAGCTCTAGTGCATCCGTTGCATGGCAATCCCTACTCCTCATGTTCACATCAATTGATGGGCATATCCATAGCCCGTTGATTAGCCTCGTCAATGTGAGACTTTCTCCTTTTTTGTCTTATCCACACAATCCCCATCATCATATTCTATTCCACCCATAGTGCTATATCCATGGCTCACGCTCATGTATTGCGTGAAGGTTGAAAAAGTTTGAGATTATTTAAGTATGAAACAATTTCTTAGCTTGTCATCGGGGGTATAGAAGTTGGGAACATCTTTTTTTGACGAAAATGAAGCATAGCCTAACTATATGATTTTGTAGGGATGAACTTTCTTTTGCCATGTTATTTTGAGAAGACATGATTGCTTTGATTAGTATGCTTGAAGTATTATTATTTTTGTGTCAATATGAACTTTTGTCTTGAATCTTTCGGATCTGAATATTCATATCATAATTAAGAAGTTTTACATTGAAATTATGCCAAAGTATCACTCCGCATCAAAAATTCTTTTTTATCATTTACCTACTCGAGGACGAGCAGGAATTAAGCTTGGGGATGCCTGATACGTCTCCAACGTATCTATAATTTTTTATTGCTCCATGCTACTTTATCTACTGTTTTGGACTATATTGGGCTTTATTTTCCACTTTTATATTATTTTGGGACTAACCTATTAACCGGAGGCCCAGCCCAGAATTGCTGTTTTTTTGCCTATTTCAGTGTTTCGAAGAAACGGAATATCAAACGAAGTCCAAACGGAATAAAACCTTCGGGAACGTGATTTTCTCACTGAACGTGATCCAGGAGACTTGGACCCTACTCCAAGAAGTGCCAGAGGCGGTCACGAGGGTGGAGGGTGCCCCCCGGCGCGCGCACCCCTACCTCGTGGGCCCCCTGACGCTCCACCAACGTACTCCTTCCTCCTATATATACCTATGTATCCCCGAACGATCAGAACAGGAGCCAAAAACCTAATTCCACCGCCGCAAACTTCTGTATCCACGAGATCCATCTTGGGGCCTATTCCGGAGCTCCATTGGAGGGGGCATCCACCATG
The DNA here is from genome assembly GCA_021437245.1 of Aegilops speltoides. NCBI lineage: Eukaryota > Viridiplantae > Streptophyta > Magnoliopsida > Poales > Poaceae > Aegilops > Aegilops speltoides. Next base: position 120,414,254 of record CM038144.1, read on the forward strand.
GAGGGCTTCTACATCAACACCATAGCCCCTCCGATGAAGTGTGAGTAGTTTACTTCAGACCTTCGGGTCCATAGCTAGTAGCTAGATGGCTTCTTCTCTCTTTTTGGATCTCAATACAATGTTCTCCCCCTCTCTTGTGGAGATCTATCCGATGTAATCTTCTTTTTGCGGTGTGTTTGTTGAGAGCGATGAATTGTGGGTTTATGATCCAGTATTATCTATGGAAAATATTTGATTCTTCTCTGAATTCTTTTATGTATGATTGAGTTATCTTTGCAAGTCTGTTCGAGTTATCCTGTTTGGTTTGGCCAACTAGATTGGTAGTTCTTGCAATGGGAGAAGTGCTTAGCTTTGGGTTCAATCTTGCGATGTCCTTACCCAGTGACAGAAAGGGTTGCAAGGCATGTACTGTATTGTTGCCATCGAGGATAACAAGATGGAGTTTTTATCATATTGCATGAATTTATCCCTCTACATCAGGTCATCTTGCTTAAGGCGTTACTCTGTTTTTAACTTAACACTCTAGATGCATGCTGGATAGCGGTCGATGAGTGGATAATAGTAGTAGATGCAGAATCATTTCGATCTACTTGTTTTGGACGTGATGCCTATATACATGATCATTGCCTAGATATGCTCATAACTATGCTCAATTATGTCAATTGCTCAACAGTAATTTGTTCACCCACCGTAGAATATCTATGCTCTTGAGAGAAGCCACTAGTGAAACCTATGGCCCCCGGGTCTATTCTCATCATATCAATCTCTATCACTGAGGGAGTCCTGGACTAGGGGGTGTCTGGACAGCCGGACTATCATCGACCGCCGGACTCCAAGGCTACGAAGATACAAGATTGAAGACTCCGTCCCGTGTCCGGATGGGACTTCCCTTGGTGTGGAAGGCAAGCTTGGCGATACGGATATGTAGATCTCCTACCATTGTAACCGACTCTGTGTAACCCTAGCCTCCTCCGGTGTCTATATAAACCGGAGGGCTTTAGTCCGTAGGAAAATAGACATTACAACAATCATACCATAGGCTAGCTTTAGGGTTTAGCCTCCTTGATCTCGTGGTAGATCCACTCTTGTACTACCCATATCATCAATATTAATCAAGCAGGACGTAGGGTTTTACCTCCATCGAGAGGGCCCGAACCTGGGTAAAACATCGTGTCCCTCGTCTCCTGTTACCATCCGCCTAGACGCACAGTTCGGGACCCCCTACCCGAGATCCGCCGGTTTTGACACCGACATTGGTGCTTTCATTGAGAGTTCCTCTGTGTCGTCACCGATAGGCTTGATGGCATCTGCAACCAACGACGCTGTCCAGGGTGAGACTTTTCTCCCCGGACAGATCTTCGTATTCGGCGGCTTCGCGATCTGGGCTAATTCGCAGCCATCCGAGTAGATCGAAGCTACGCCTGGCCGTCCAGTCGATTCGAAGCCTAAACTTCACGGCCGATATCCGCGGAGACTTGATCTTCGACGGACCCGAGCCACAGCCAAGCGCGCCGCACTGTTGCGATGGGCATGATCTAGCTCTGCCGCCGAACAGTGCCTTGGTGGCCGCACACGAATCTGCTCCGGCCATTAGTCCGGAGCCGATTGCCCAGATAGAGGATCGATGGATGGACACCGCCTCGGGGGCTTCAACTTCCACGGCGATGGAGCCGAACACTAGTCTTGCCCCTCGCAAAACTCGTGATTCCGAGGTGCCGGACTCCTTGCCGGACTCCGAACCTCCCACGCCCCTACCGATCGATTCGGATTGGGCGCCGGTCATGGAATTCACCGCCGCGGACATCTTCCAACACTCGCCCTTTGGCGACATCCTAAATTCACTAAAGCATCTCTCGCTATCGGAGAGTCTGGCGGACTATGGCGATGCACGGTCGAGATACGGACGACGAAGAAATTCAGAGCCCACCCACCACCCACTTTGTAGCCACTGTCGACGATCTAACCGACATGCTAGACTACGGCTCCGTAGACATCGACGGTATAGATGACGACGCCAGAGACGAACAAGAAATAGCGCCTATAGGACACGCGAGGACCACCTCGTCATACGACATATACATGGTGGATACCCCAAAAGAGAGCGATAACGAGGACCAACGGGCCGCGGCAGAAGATAACCCCGCCGATAAACAACCAAAACGGCGGCGCAGACGCCGCCCTAAGCCCCGCCTCGACAACAACAACACTCCTAAGGACCCCGCAATACAGCAGGGAACAAAAGCGGACGACGAACATGCAGATAAGCAACCGTCCGAACAGTACGAGTCAGATAATCAGTCCAGGCCCGGCAAAAATGACGGTTCGGACGATCTCACACCGGACACGCCGCCGGAAGGTAAAAACCTTCGGAAAAGACTCGTCGACACTGCAAGAAGCTTGAAGAAAGAAAAGCGGAAGCTCAAAATAGTGGAAGACACACTCAGAATGAGGTGGAGCAAAGTACTCAAAACCGCGGATAAATACGGCAATGGCCACCAATCAAAGAGCTACCCGAAGCGCAAACTGCTACCAGAATTCGACGACGAGGCCATAGAGCCCCCACATTCAAAAAATAAAGAGGCTGCCTGGTCGGATAGACGGCCGGATGACAGGCCAAATTCTGAAAGCGGCGCCACACATAAACCAACCATCGAACTTGAAGGACAGATGGCCCAGCCAGTCCATCTACGGGCCAAAGAAGAAGGCCCCAGGAAGCAAGGCAACACGTCAAGTGTCCAAAGATAGCGGCACACCCAAATACTGGGCGCTGCACACCCACTATGTTTCACTAATGAGGTTTGGACCATGAATTCTCAGCAGGATTTAAACCAATAAACATAGAGGCCTCACGATGGAACAACAGACTCGAGTGCGGATAGAAGATTATATACTACATATACACATGGCCGGAGGAGATGATCTCACGCCATAAAATACCTACCCTCAAGCTCAAAGGGCCAGCCCGTCATTGGCTTAAAGGCCTCCCAGAAAACACTGTGGGAAGTTGGGAAGAGCTCGAGGACGCGTTTAGAGCAAATTTTCAAGGGACTTATGTCCGCCCTCCGGATGCAGATGATCTAAGTCACATAACTCAACAGCCCGGAGAGTCAGCGCGCAAATTTTGGAACAGGTTCCTCACTTAAAAGAACCAAATAGTCGACTGTCCGGACGCCGAAGCCTTAGCAGCTTTTAAACACAACGTCCAAGACGAATGGCTTGCTAGACACCTTGGCCAAGAGAAACCGAGGACAATGTCCGTGCTAACAAGCCTCATGACCCGCTTCTGTGCGGGAGAGGACAGCTGGCTAGCAAGATGCAGCACCAGCAACCCAAGTACATCCGAGATAAGAGATGGAACGGAAAATCACGCAGCGAGAAAAGAGCAGCACCGAATCAAGAGAAAAGCCCAAAGAGCACGGCGATTAACGCCGGATTCAAAAGCTCATGACCAAACAACAAAACACCGCCTCTTAAGGATGACGGCGAGGAGCTGTCCAACTTAAACAAGATTTTGGGTCGGATATGTCAAATCCACAAGTACCCGGAAGGCTCGCAAACCATACCCATCGAGACTGTTGGTTTTCAAACAGTCCGGCCGACTAAACGCCGAACACAAGGGGCTCGGCGCGTAAGTTTAAGATGATAAACCCCACCAGCAGGGCACCGGAAAACAAAAGACTTTCCCACAGGAGGTCAAAGCGATAAACTCACTTCATGTGATAATGAGAAAAATAGTGCGGCACTTCCTAAAAAGAGCCTCAGACGGTCCAACCCAAGCAGACCATAGAGATTGGATATCAAAACCAATCACTTTCACCACCTGGACTATTCGAAGCGTTTACGCGGGGACGGACTGCCACGATATTGAATCCCATAATCGACGGATTACAATTTACTAAAGTCCTAATGGACGGAGGCAGCGACTTAAACCTGCAGTATTCAAACACAATCCGCAAGATGGGGATAGACCCTACCAAAATTCGACACAGCCCCACTTCCTTCAAAGGGTGGACGCCAGCCCTTATGCCAAGTGCACAGGCTCCATATTACTAGAAGTCGTGTTCGGATCACCGAACAACTTTCGGTGCGAAAAACTAATTTTTCATATCGTCCCATTTAAAAGTGGATACCAAGCACTCTTGGGACGAAAGGCTTTTGCCTGTTTCAACGCCATACCACATTATGCGTCTCTTACACTCAAGATGCCCGGTCCGCGTGGCATCATCTCAGTGCGAGGGTCACCCAAAGACCCCGGACACGGATAGACGAGTCCGGCATCAGTAGGCTAGGGGCTCCCTAGCCGCACACCCCTTCACAAGGGGCTGCGCGCACACACAACCGCGGGTTCATTCAAACCCCGCTTTGCTTGTTTATATTTTTTATTTCACACATACCTTTTTTTCGCATGAATTGTTTTCAAACTAAGCTTTCCTCTCTTTTTACAGATGAACATCGTGCATACCCGTCCAGGATAACGGCACAACGGAGACACAGGCGCAGACGTGCAGTAGGGACCCGTTGCGAGGATTCTTTTCAGATTAAGACCATGTGTAAACCTTTTTTACTGTCTCTTGTTGTTATTCTCCCTTGGTTTCCTCCTATAACCAATGCGGAGCTTGACGTTTTGGCATCGGCCGCGTCAGAAGACCATGCCCATACCTGGACACTAGGGGCTTAGGGCGTTATTCTGCCCATTATCATAAAGACCGAACACCTTAGGGAGTGTTCGGCGTCTCGAGTTAGGCATTATATGCATCAGCTCCGAATCATGTCTTTGGTCAAATGTTGGGTTTTCCCGGCTCCGTGTTTTGCTGCCTTACGCTCAGATCATCGGCTAACGCGCACCAGGAGAACTATGCGATTGTGCCCTAGTTCGGCCGGGCGAGCACCTCAAGAGAGAAAGCCGAAAACCGATCTGTCATGATATAGCGAGAGACTGGTCAACCACTCGATCGACTACCGGAATGTTTAGAATTCCCCGCTTTGACGAAGGACCGTTTCCCGGTCAGGCACACACGCGCCCCGAAATTGGAGAAGTGCGGTGCCCCCAATGGCTATATCGTAGCCCCACCCTCGAACTCCACTGGCTAAGTGAAAGTGATAAAGCATTATAGTTCAGATTGCCTCGTTTGCTACGCTACCACCTCCTAAACCGGACCGAGACGTCGGATTAAGTGTGAACACGCGCTATTTTTGCGAACACCCCCGCACCTTGTGCGTGGGGGCTGAAGCCAAAGACTGCAATCTTTCAGGTTATACAAATGTATACATAAACGGCCGCATAGGGGAAGTTTTACTACGTGGAACGCACAAGTATAAAAAGCAGTCATAGCATAATCATTGTTTTACAAGCTAAAACGTTCATTTGAACATGACATTTTTTGAGCACTGCGACTCTATTACACGAGCACCACGCATAACTTCCCCGAAATAGTGCTCGGCGGGGTGCCGGCTTTCATCCGAACCCTGGGCGGCAACAGCGGTGGCATCCATCTCTGTCCAATGCGCCTTCACGCGGGCAAGAGCCATCCACACGCCTTCGATGCAGGCCGACCGCTTCATCTCCTTGATATGCGGCACCACTCCAAGGAATTGTTGCAGTAAGCCGAATAGCTCGTCGCCTTGGGCCTCTCTGGCCAGACATGAGCCACGATGTCAGTCATGGCAAGTCCGGATAATCTATTTAGCTCGGCCCATTCGGCCAACCGGTCGGTCAACGAAGTGAGCGATCCGGACTATGGAATTGAGACCAAAATAGCTCTTCCGTCTTGTGATCCTTCTGGCTCCGGAAGTGCTCAACGTCATCAGCCGCACTTGCCGCTAAGTCCATATACGGATCCTCCGGATTCCACAGTCGATCAAATTGAGCATACTTTTGATCCATAAACCGCGCGAGCGGAGAAAAGGCTTGCCAGCCACGATATCTCCGGCCTGGCGCAGCTCCTCCTTCATGGCCCGCATTGCAGAGCGGGCATCCTTGGCCTCGGCGGTGGCCTTCCTCAGGTCTTCCCGGTCTGGTAAGCGCTCCTTTTCAAGAGCCTCATTGCGGTCGGCAGCATCTTTTACTTTCACGGCCAATTCGGCCACCTCTTCCCTGCTTAGGCAGTGTGCAGCCCTTTCGGCTTTCAACTCCTCGGCCGCCCTCGAGGCAGCCGCGTCACTCCTTCAGGTTTGCTCCTTAGCTTGAGCAAGTTCAACCCAAAGGCTCTCCACAGCAGCAGCACCGTCTGTATAACAACATTCAATTTATCAGAGGAGGGCTTTGACCCCCTTAATAAAGCGACTGTGGAGAACTCATTTACCTTCCGACTCGTCAAGTCGCCGGTTGACAAGTGCGATGTCCGCATCCGCCACGTCAAGTTGCCGCATTAACTCGGCAACCCTACTAGTCCGGCTAGCCCTCGGACTATCCGCCACCTGCATAGGAATGGCGACATTCATCTTGTGATTTCGATCCTCGGCACGCTGTCGCTTTCGACAACCTACCGAGTCTCAGGGGCTACTACCTATACAGGGCGCACTTTTATGTGCAAAACGGCCAAAAAACAGGTGCGTCATTTTCGCGTACCTCAAATCCCGCCAGCAAACTCGTAGCGGCATCACGCAATCCGCTGTCGGCGGACGAAATCCTTCCAATCACCATACGCATCAACGCGCGGTGATCTTCTGTGATGGACGCCCTCTCCAGCAGATTCTTTAGTTCTCCCGGCCGGACACCAGCGGGCGCCGAACTCCCCGGCCCCTCTGGACTCGGGGACACCCTCCGTGACGATACTTCAGGCTCGTCTGCCCTATCTGACGGCGCAGCAGACGGGGGCGTTTCGCTCTCCATCATCTCCGGAAGAAGGTCCCCCGAAGACGAACTCATCTGCGAGGGCTGCAAATCCGAACTGCAGGATAAAAATTTCGGTCACCCACAGAAGCACAAATGGAGGTATTTTCTTACTAATAAACCCCCCTTTTCATACTTACGGCTCGTTGGAGGGCTGATCCTTTGGTGATGATTGTACGTCCGGATTCTCCCCGGACGCCGGACCCCCCGGTGAAGATCTCTTCCCCCGTTTAGGGGCTTTGGCCTCCGGATCTTTGGAGGCGGTCCTCTTCTCCCCCTGGAAGGAGGAGTTTTTGATTCCCCCTCTTCAGACGCCCCTTTGGGCGAAGTAATAGCTCCTTTATCTTTCCCATCGCCCCCTCTTACGGGCGCGACCTCCAACATTCTGACCAGCACGGGCTCCAGTGCGGTCTCTGGGAGGGGAGCCAGACACCTTATCAGCTTCGATCGCGCTACCCACTCCTGTGAAGAGTTATGGGTCAGGAGGCGAACCCTAGAAGAGCAGATAAATAAAACGTCCGGACTCTGAGCTATTTACCTAAGTATCCGGGCGATTGCGACTTAGGCCTGCGTCCTCGGTCAATTCCGGACACGCCACCTGCGGTCCGAAGAACAACCTATACATCTCCACGGGTGTTGCACCCATGAAGTGTTGGAGAATTCGAGGTCCCTCCGGGTTGAACTCCCATAGACGGAGAGGACGGCGTTTGCAGGGCAGGAGACGCCTGGTTAGCATTACCTGCATCACCACGACCAGATTGATCTCCCTCGCTTGGAGGTCTCGAATCCGGCCCTGCAGTGAGGGCACGTCTTCGGACGGCCCCCAATTGAGCCCTTGGTTGACCCACGACATCAGTTGGCGTGGAGGTCCCGGGCGGAATTAGGCGACGGCTTTTGCTTGCTGCCCTTCGGAGCGGTGATATAGAACCACTCCTGCTGCCACAGTTCGAGTTCCTCTTGGAAGGAACCCTCAGGCCACGGGGCATCGGCCCTTATGCTTATGGCCGCCCCGCCACACTCCGCTTGACGCCCCCCGATCATCTTCGGCTCCACATTGAAGGTTTTCAGCCACAAGCCGAAGTGGGGGGTGAAGCGGAGGAAGGACTCGCAGACGATGATGAATGCGGAGATATGGAGGATGGACTCCGGAGCCAAATCGTGAAAATCCAGCCTGTAGTAGAACATGAGCCCTCTCACGAAGGGGTCCGTCAGGAAGCCTAAGCCCCGACGGAGGTGGGGTATGAAGACAACGAACTCACCGGGCTCGGGGGCGGGCACGGCCTGCCCTTGGGCAGGCAGCCTGTGCGAAATCTCGTAGGACAGGTACTTGGCCTCCCGCAGCTTTGACACGTCCTCCTCCGTGACAGAGGAGGGCATCCACCTACCATGGAGGTCGGAGCCGGACATGGTTGAGAATCCGAAGCGCTCGAATCTGGGGCTCTGGGTGCTGGAACTAGGAGCGACAAGGAGATTCGATGTGAGATTGAAGAAAAGGAACGGTCCTTGGTCCTCTTATAAAGGGGAAAAATACCAAGGGTCGTCTCCGTGACCGTTTGGGATTCACCTTCGATGGAGGAGGCATGGGGACGGGCACGGTTGGGTTACCCACGCACGTATTGATGAGAATCCCGCAATAAGGGGAAGACGATCCGCTCGACAAGACGTGTTGCTGAAACCGCCGCTAAACGTGTTGAGGTGGTATAGTAAAAACGATTCAAACAAAGGCTTGGTAGCGGTGTGATGTCACGCCGCATAATACGCCGCCAGATTGGACTGGTGTACATTTTATTCTCTCTACGGTGGAATGTGGAATTTATTTTGCGAGCCGTACACTATCCTGGTGTTCATGATCTTCTCTCGGATTATTCAAGGAGGAACCCGCCTTGCAATGCGTAACATTATGCTGCCGGACTTATCGCCATTGAAGCCTGGTTCAGGGGCTACCGAGGAGTCTCGACTAGGGGTGTCCGGAAGCGGACTATCATCGTCCGCCGGACTCCAAGACTACAAAGATACAAGATTGAAGACTCCGTCCCGTGTCCGGATGGGAATTTCCTTGGCGTGGAAGGCAAGCTTGGCGATACGGATATGTAGATCTCCTACCATTGTAACCGACTCTGTGTAACCCTAGCCTCCTCCGGTGTCTATATAAACCGGAGGGCTTTAGTCCGTAGGACAACAGACATTACAACAATCATACCATAGGCTAGCTTTAGGGTTTAGCCTCCTTGATCTCGTGGTAGATCCACTCTTGTACTACCCATATCATCAATATTAATCAAGCAGGACGTAGGGTTTTACCTCCATCGAGAGGGCCCGAACTTGGGTAAAACATCGTGTCCCTCGTCTCCTGTTACCATCCGCCTAGACGCACAGTTCGGGACCCCCTACCCGAGATCCGCCGGTTTTGACACCGACAATCACTTTATTTACTTGCTTTGCTTTTACTTTGCCTTTTACTTTTTACTTTGCATCTATCTATCAAAAATACCAAAAATATTATTTATCATCTCTCTCAGATCTCACCCTCGTAAGTGACCGTGAAGGGATTGACAACCCCTAATCGCGTTGGTTGCGAGTAGCTATCGTTTTTTAGGTACGAGGGACTTGTGCGTGGTCTCCTACTGGATTGATACCTTGGTTCTCAAACACTGAGGGAAATACTTACACTACTTTGCTGCCTTATCCTCTCCTCTTCGTGGAAATCTAACGCAGTGCTCAAGAGGTAGCACTTGCCCCTTTAGCACCAAAGAGGAAACGGGTACTCTGTGCCTGCTGGCACCTGCGTGGACCTGGTCGTCATGGCTCACGTCAAGGGAAATTCACGAGGTGCCCCTCGCCTTGATCTCTCCACTCCTCACGAGCTAGCCTACCGAGACCGCCCCTGAGGAGGTCTTGTGTTGTCCGCCTCGCGAGGCTTCGCCCCTCTCGAGGGTCTTGACTGGTTGCTGGTGAGGATGGGCCATACCAGTCCGCTGGGGGAGCCATGCCATGGGCCGCAGGCAGGCAAGTCTGGGGACCCCCATTCCCAGAACGTCGACAGTAGCCCCCGGGCCCAAGGCGCACGCGAACTTGGCTTCGGGGCAAAGCCAAAGGGCAAGTGCGGAGCACCGTGGGCCCCAACCGACTGCGGCCTTGATTGACGCGTGGCGACTGACAAGACGTGGGCGTCTCCGCTTCCCCACGCTGCCTCGGCAACTGCCCGACTTGACGAGTCCCTGGTGCATGTAGGAAAAACCATCATTACCTGCGACCGTGGGGGTCGTCGGTTGGCCTTCTCCTGCTATAAATGAGGAGGGGGCCAGAGCCCCCGTCGCTCATCTCTTCCTGTTCCGCTTGTTTCTTCTTCCTTGTTTCTCTGATAGCAGCAACATCCATGGCACCGATCCGGAGATTCTCAACCGCTGAGAAGGGAAAGGCACCCCGCGATGAGCCGGGGCCACTCCCGCTGAAGAAGAGGCTGCCCCGCCGCCGCGACGTCGTCGTGAGGCCGAAGGTGACGAGGCCTTGGCATGAGCGGCCTCCTCCCGGATATTCACTGCCTTTGTATGCCCAGGCCGACGGCGCTGGAGGAGGAGGTGGTGACCGATGCTGCCCATGATAACCCACAAGTGTAGGGGATCGCAACAGCTTTCGAGGGTAAAGTATTCAACCCAAATTTATTGATTCGACACAAGGGGAGCCAAAGAATATTCTTGAGTATTAGAAAACAACACCTAGATAAGTTAGTATCTGCAGCAAGGTATTTAGTAGCAAAGTAGTATGATAATAAAGGTAATGGTGGCAAAAGTAAAGATAATAGTTTTTGGGTTTTGTTGTGATTGTAACAGTAGCAACGGAAAAGTAAATAAGCGAAGAACAATATGTGAAAAGCTCGTAGGCAATGGATCAGTGATGGATAATTATGGCGGATGTGATTCCTCATGTAATAGCTATAACATAGGGTGACACAGAACTAGTCCAATTCATCAATGTAATGTAGGCATGTATTCCGTAAATAGTCATACGTTCTTATGGAAAAGAACTTGCATGATATCTTTTGTCCTACCCGCCCGTGGCAGCGGGGTCCTAGCGGAAACTAAGGGATATTAAGGCCTCCTTTTAATAGAGAACCGGAACAAAGCATTAGCACATAGTGAATACATGAACTCCTCAAACTACGGTCAGCACCGATAAGTATCCTGATTATTGTCACCTCGGGGTTGTCGGATCATAACACATAATAGGTGACTATAGACTTCCAAGATAGGATCAAGAACACACATATATTCATGAAAACATAATAGGTTCAGATCTGAAATCATGGCACTCGGGCCCTAGTGTCAAGCATTAAGCATAGCAAAGTCATAGCAACATCAATCTCAGAACATAGTGGATACTAGGGGTGAAACCCTAACAAAACTAACTTCATTACATGGTAAATCTCATCCAACCCGTCACCGTCCAGCAAGCCTACGATGGAATTACTCACGCACGGCAGTGAGCATCATGAAATTGGTGATGGAGGATGGTTGATGATGACGACGGCGAAAAATCCCCCTCTCCGGAGCCCCGAACGAACTCCAGATCAGCCCTCCCGAGAGAGATTAGGGCTTGGCGGCGGCTCCGTGTCGTTAAACGCGATGAAACTTTCTCCCTGATTTTTTTCTCCCCGAACGTGAATGTATGGAGTTGGAGTTGAGGTCGGTGGAGGTCTAGGGGCCCACGAGATAGGGGGCAGGCCAGGGGAGGGGCGTGCCCCTATCTCGTGGACAGGTGTGGGCCCCGGTCTTGATTCTTTGCCAAGATTTTTATATTTTCCAAAAAGTGCCTCCATTGATTTTCGTGACATTACGAGAACTTTTCTTTTCTACACATAAAACAACATCATGGCGATTCTGCTGAAAACAAAGATGTCGATCGGGTTAGTTTCATTCAAATCATGCGAGTTAGAGTCCAAAACAAGGGCAAAAGTGTTTGGAAAAGTAGATACGTTGGAGACGTATCAACTCCCCAAGCTTAAACCTTTGCTTGTCCTCAAGCAATTCAGTTGATAAACTGAAAGTGATAAAGAAAAACTTTTACAAACTCTGTTTGATCTTGTTGTTGTAAACATGAAAAGCCAGCATTCAAGTTTCAGAAAATATTATGAACTAACCATACTCACAATAACACATAGGTCTCACAATTACTCATACCAATAGCATAATCAGCTAGCGAGCCATAATAATAAAACTCGGATGACAACACTTTCTCAAAACAATCATAACATGATATGAAAAAATGGTATCTTGCTAGCCCTTTCTGAGACTGCAAAACATAAATGCAGAGCACCTTTAAAGATCAAGGACTGACTAAACATTGTAATTCATGGTAGAAGAGATCCAGTCAAGTCATACCCAATATAAACCAATAGTAATGAATGCAAATGACAGTGTGCTCTCCAGCTGGTGCTTTTTAATAAGAAGGGTGATGACTCAACATAAATGTAAATAGATAGGCCCTTCGCAGAGGGAAGCAAGGATTTGTAGAGGTGCCAAAGCTCGATTTTAAAATAGAGATTGAATAACATTTTGAGCGGCATACTTTCACTGTCAACGCAACAACTATGAGATGGTTGTATCTTCCATACTACATGCATTATAGGCAGTTCCCAAACAGAATTCACAGATGGAATTCACAGATGGACCTACCTTAAACTGGCAGAACGAATTCACAGATGGACCTACCTTAGAGCTAGGCAGCATTTCTATACAGCGCCGGAAAGAAGCCGCCTTCCCAGCTGCCACCCTTCCCAGTCACCCCAAAGACTGGAACCAGACTTGGTTTTATTGCCAAGATACTTTGCTAGAAGGGGAAAATCCATTGTCGGGTTATCGCGCCAGCCGGTTTAGTAACAAACATCATCTACCAGACCGTATCAACACGGCAGAATGGAAGAAATACTTGCCGGTTTTTGCAAAGATCCGGGCCTTAATGTCCAATGGCTTGACCAGAATTGATCTAGTTCTATGCTGGGTCACCTGGAGAGTCTTGCCTCTAAGCCGCTGGCCCAGTTTAATGTGCGAATATACTGACGAGTTAATAGATCCTCAACCCCACTGTCAGATCGAAATGACTGATGAAGACATCAATAACATAACCTAAAACCTGCTGAATGAGAGCTTGGAAGATTGCAGTCAAGTCGGATTAAATCCTTTCTGCATTCTGAATAAGCCGCCAGCGGTAAGCTTTGAACCATGTTCATACTTGAATCATGTTTTCATTTGTACTGCCTGTTCATACTCATTCAATGTTTACAGGCTGATTCACCTTTCTGGACCAAGAAGCTGCAGGATAAGCCAAAGAAAACTCGGACGAAGAGCAAGGCTATCAAAAAGCCTGCTAAGAAGAAGACAAATCCTGCCAAATTATTCAATTGGATGACAAGGATGATGATGATGAGTTGGAGGTAGAACTTGATTCTCTTGGCTCGTTTTTTGTACATCTTGTTGACAATGACTATTGTCAGGATGAAGCGGAGGCCAGCCGTGCAGATGATGCAGAGGTAATTACTCTTTCCTTCAGATCGGAACCTCTACCAACACAGAAAACTCGACAAACAAGCCGGAAAGTAAGATTTTGTCACCCTTTAGCTCACTTGGATCCCAACTTTCTTTTGAAGAAGAAGCAACATGAAGCTCGCCGCACAACCCGGAATAGCGGTGGTGGAGTTTAATCCTCCGGCTTACCGAACACCCCAGCACCTCGCAAACGTCGACAGGAGGTTTCAAATATTTTCGACATATTTTATCCCAAGGCGGGTCTTTTTCGACAACCTCTTTACCCGTCTGATTCAAACTATCAGGGAACATCTCATTCTTCCTCCGGCGAATCAACGTGAACTCAAGTCCTAGCCTTCAAGACTGTGCCTGGGTAAGGCTGTATTCCATGGGTGTATTCCATCACTTGAAACTTCACGCCTGATTAATATGCTGACATCTATGTATCTCTTATTCTTAGTGGCCAGGCCAAGCATAGCAAAAAGGAGAAACTGAACAAACTGGCTGAAGATTCCAACCCTTATGAGCTGGAAAAACAACAGCCAGAAGCCTCTCATCCAACCACCGAAGCTGCCATTGATGACCCGCCACCAGAAGAGCACGACGTCACCATGGATCAAATAGATGTTGAACCAGTCATCTCTAAGACGCCAAGTCCCGTTAATCCCACTGAAGAGAAAACTGACGATGTCATCATCACCGGGCTTGGTTATATAGCGCCGGGTAACCCTACTGCCTTATCCAAGCACAACGCTGAGGAAGAATTATCTGCTGCTGATAAAGGCAAGTGGAAGGTAGACTTGGAGAGCTACGCCCAATTCAACGCCCAAGAAATCCACTCCGGTTATTTGAACCGTTTGTATACCAGCCATGATTTTGAAGTTGGCTTGGTCAACTTGATGAAGGAGCACTATGAGGTAATCCAACAAAATTCTCCTCATAACTATATCTCTATCAACCGCCAAGTCTATAGAATATGATAGAATTGAATATGTTGTAGACTTTCCAATACCCATAACTAAATGAACATCATCGCTAGTAGCCCCCAAGGGCCAGCTTAAATTGTCAAGTTAAGCCGGGACTTTAATTTGTAGTAATCAACTTTGCGTCTGTAGCCCCAAGGGCCGGTTTAATTAGTATGAATAAACTGGGACTTATAACCATTGCTGGAACCAATATCCCAATATGTAGCCTTTATAAATTAGATCATAACAGTTTGCTCGGGTCATCAGATAAATTTGTCTTGAAAAGAGCAAATAGGCATTAGCCCCCAAGTGCCAAGGAAAATACTTGTATTGTGCTTGGGACTTCACAAATAATCAATATCTTCCATGTTTGTTCATATCCCAGGCTGAACTAACTGAAAAGGATTGACAGATCAATGATCTGAGGGCCAATATTAAAACTCAGCAATCTGAGACATCCAACGCCAAGTTAGAACTGAAAACTGCACTGGAAAACATTGAGCAATTGAAACAGGGCTTCAGTGCTGATAAAACTGGCTGGAAGACTGAAAAAGCAGCTCTATTAAAGAGAGCATAAGATGCCGAGGTAGCTCTTAAACCAGTGACTGACGAGTTGTCCGGTTTGAAGTATCAGATCAATAGTATGACATCAGCCATCTTTGGTAAGTAGTAAACATGACTTCTTTACCCCAACAAGCATGTCATAATCATCTGTCGATTTACCAAGAACTTTACTGATACAGGCTCCCCGAGCGTCAAGTTGGACTCAGACATGCGCATCAAGCTTAAGGCTGTCTACCCTCTTGTAGAACAGCTATACACGGGCGCTCAATGGACCATTGCTGCTGCTATGCATAAGAAACATCCGCCCACCCTCATCAAGGAAACATTGGAGAGGTTACCAGTGTTGCCCCAAAGGATCGACAAGTTAAAACAAGCATCTGCCAAAGCCGGTACTTTGGCTGCTTTAAGCTGGGCAAAGGCGTGGCAAGCCGATCTTGATCTAGAAGACTTGGCTAATGGTTGTCCAAGTGTTAAAGAAGACAGATCTCCCTTCAGTGCTTATGACTTTGCAGAGATAGCAAAGAGCAATGCGTCCATTAGGAAGCAAACTGGCTGAGGAGACCAATCTATCCCAATACCGGGCGGCTTATGATGCCAATAACAAGAAGATAAAGGCGTCGGTTCATCAAGAGGTGGCTCTCCTCCCGTCGATGCGTAAGCACACCTTTGCTCCTGACACTGATCGATCCAACCTTATTGATGAAAAGGTTTTGTTTCGAGCTTTGACCGGTATCAACTGGTCCATGCCTAACTTCCAGCCAATGGATAATCAAGGAGCTGAAGAAGAGCAGGCGCAGGATGATCCGGAGGCTTCAACCCGCCAAGATTCATGAGCCGGCTTACCAGTCATAGCGTTTTGATGCTATGTCCCAAAAAACACTTGTCCGTTTGGGCCGCCAGATGCCTTGTAATAGTCTAGTTAAACAATTCTGGTATGTCACGCCATCGTGTGTATTTATTTGCATAACACTACTAACCCATCATTGAAAGATCCGCCATTTATGCTTTAGAATATTATCAATTATGTAGGCCAGACTTATTAATTTTCCTGCACATAAACAGATAAGAAGTGCCATGGCGGTTAACCCTAAGGCGGGTCACAATACCCCCATATAAAAACCACTGGTGACTAAATAGTCCAAAACCAGGGCCGGTTTATCAAAACCTTAGATAATAATAACAGATAAATATCATACCTGTGATATATATGCACATTGCCGGCTTATCGTGCCAGTAAGGGTATCAGCCCTAAAGACAGAGCACAACGCCCTGTTCAATTTATTCCTGTAACCGGCTCATCACGCCGTTTGGAGCAAGGGTTAATATCCCAAAGCTTAGAGCCAGAACTCGAAGCAAAAAACCATCATATACTAGTGACTTAAAGTCCAAACCCAGGCCGGGTTAATAAACTCTAGATAGATTCATATATGAACCATAAGGCAAACATAGCCTATATCAGTATTAAACCATCTGTCAACATGGCAGAAAAGATCAATCTAAAAAAATCAAAGACAAACCAGAAAAAACAGAAAACAAGGCATTCATAAGCTGCCAAGCCTACATGTCAAGCGTTATTCAAGGGCCACACAGCCACTGAGTTACACCTTAATTCAAACCTTGCAAGCCGGACCTCACATGACCAATCACCGTTTCAACTTTGACAAATTCAAGGTCTTTATAAAGATTGATTTGTCAAGAGTACGGCGAGTCATTCCAGGATTACCTGGTTGGAGTGGCAGGAAAAAAAAGGCAGGATGACCCGGATTTTTTGGTGAATACACCTGGTGTCCAAGCCTATTACAAGCGTCAACAAAGCTCTGTTCATTAAAAAAGAGCCCCCAAGTAATATTTCATTCCAGGATTATAAGCCGGATCAGTAGGGTAGTCATAGCTATGCTCAATGAGCAGGAAGCCCCCAAGATTTTTGTAATCATGGCATACAAGACGGATCAAGAGGGTAATCATAGCTATGGTCAATAAGTAGGAAGCCCCCAAGTGATCGTATGAAGTGACAATAAAGACTCATATTCTCATAAATGAAATGAAATAGGCCCTGAATTATCAGGGATGTCGGCTTTATTATATTCATCTGTCACGGGATATCTGTGGCCACCTATGGGACCGGGTGGCCCCTTACTGGTTCGGTAGGGGGACGTCGCGTTGCACAAAGAGCATATCAGCGCACGGCAGCATGGCAGAAAGCACACGAGCAATTTACCAAGGTTCGGTCCGCCGCGAGGCGTAAGACCCTACTCCTGCTTTGGTGGATTGATGATGGAATGAATGTGGTGGTGCGTAGTACACTTTCCCGGCAAGGGCTGCCTCGGTGTAGCAGTGACTACGCGCATGTAGTGGCTTGGGCTTGTCAAGTTTCTAACCCTCTAACCCCTCCCATGAGTGCCATGGTCCTCTATTTATAGATTAAGGGGTCACCATAGTGGCAAAGTGGTCATTATCCACTAATATGATAGCAAACAGTGCTATCATACCTAACTCTGTGGGCTGACAGGGTGCATTAAATGCACCGCTTAGTGTCACATTATTGGTCGTCCGGCAAGGCCTATAGGGCTATCTCGCTAGCTGTGACGCCCCCAATTCAATCGTACACTAATCATGCACGCAAATGTGTACGGTCAAGATCAGGGACTCACGGGAAGATATCACAACACAACTCTAAAACATAAATAAGTCATACAAGCATCATAATACAAGCCAGGGGCCTCGAGGGCTCGAATACAAGTGCTCGATCATAGACAAGTCAGCGGAAGCAACAATATCTGAGTACAGACATAAGTTAAACAAGT
Source organism: Aegilops speltoides (assembly GCA_021437245.1). Lineage (NCBI taxonomy): Eukaryota > Viridiplantae > Streptophyta > Magnoliopsida > Poales > Poaceae > Aegilops > Aegilops speltoides. The sequence continues at coordinate 120,431,940 of CM038144.1, forward strand.
TTGCCTTAAGAAGGCTAGCACAAACTAGGATACAGACGAAGAGGCGCGGGCCTCCCGCCTCGATCCTCCTAACTACTCCTCGGTCGCCGTCGGCGGGCTGCATATAGTAGTAGGCACCTCCGAGTAGTAGGGGTCGCCGCCGACGGTGGCGCCTATCTCCGGATTCCAGATCTGGTTGCGACAACCGTAAAGAAAGGGAAGGGGGAAAAGGGGAGAAAGCAACCGTGAGTACTCATCCAAAGTACTCGCAAGCAAGGAACTACACTACATATGCATGGGTATATGTGTAAGGAGACCATATCGATGGACTGAATCTGCAGAATGCCGAATAAGAGGGGATAGCTAGTCATATCGAAGACTACGCTCGGGCAGCCTCCGCCTTGCAAAGATGTAGAAGAGAGTAGATTGAAGTCCTCCAAGTAGCATCTCCAAGTAGCATCTCCAAGTAGCATCTCCAAGAGCATCGCATAGCATAATCCTACCCGCGATCCTCCCTCGCCGCCTGTGGAAAAGCGATCACGGGTGGTCTGTGGAACTTGGAAGGGTGTGTTTTATTAAGTATCCCGCTCTAGTTGTCATAAGGTCAAGGTACAACTCCAAGTCGCCCTATTATCAAGATCACGGCTATTCAATAGATAAACTTCCGCAGGGTGCACCACATAACCCAACACGCTTGATCCCATTTGGCCGACACACTTTTCGGGTCATGCCCGCCATGAAGATCAACACGCCGCAGCCCCACCTAGGCACAACAGAGAGGTCAAGACGCCGGTCTAAACCTAAGCGCGCAGTGGGTCTGGGCCCATCGCCGAGCACACTGCACGCTATAACGCGGCCGAAGCAGCACCTAGCCTAGTGGTGTTCGGTCCAATCCGGCGCGGCGCCACTCGCCGCCGACGCCACGAAGGCTTCGGCCGATACCACGACGCCGGATACCCATAACTACTCCCGCGTAGATGGTTAGTGCGTATAGACCAAGTGGCCAAACTCAGATCAAATACCAAGATCTCGTTAAGCGTGTTATTATGAAGCAACCGCGGACGCCGACCAGGGCCAGGCCCACCTCTCGCCTAGGTGGTCTCAACCTGCCTGTCACTCCGCCACAAAGATCCACACAGAGGGCCGTCGGGACAAAGGTCCTTTCAGCCCCCAATCCGTGAATCACTCGCGGGTACTCTTCGAGCGGACCCGACTTTAGTCACCATCTGTCGTATGTACGTATGTATGTATAGTATATACCCGTGATCACCTCCCGAGTGATCAAGGCCCAATAGTATAGCAAGGCAGACTGACAAGAATGTAGGGCCAATGGTGATAAACTAGCATCCTATACTAAGCATTTAGGATTGCGGGTAAGGTATCAATGACTGTAGCAACAATGACAAGCTATGCAACAGAATAGGAGTAACCGAACAGTAACATGCTACACTACTCTAATGCAAGTAGTATAGAGAAGAATAGGCGATATCTGGTGATCAAGGGGGGGGGCTTGCCTGGTTGCTCTGGCAAGAGAGTGGGGTCGTCAACACCGTAGTCGTACTGGGTAGCAGTGGCGTCGGTCTCAGTGTCTAGCGAGAGAAGAGGGGGAAGAAACAATAAATACCATGCAAATAGATGCATATCGATGCATGAGAAGACAAGTAACGATGCTAGGTGTGCCCAATCGCGGTAGTAGGTGGTACCGACGAAGGGGGAAAACATCCAGGAAAGTATTCCCGGTGTTTCGCGTTTTCGGACCGGTGAACCGGAGGGGGAAAGTTGCGTGTTTGGTATGCTAGGGGTGTGTGGCGGACGAACGGGATGTGTAACCAGATTCGTCTCATCGTTCTGAGCAACTTTCATGTACAAAGTTTCTCCATCCGAGCTACGGTTTATTTTATATTAATTTTTAAAGTTTTTAAATTATTTTCTAATTTATTAATTATTAATTAAATTCGAAAATAGTATTATCAAGATCAAGATGACGTCAAGATGACATCATCACCAACAGAGGTGTCGATCGTCAGCCGACGTGTGGGACCCACCTGTCATACTCTTTTTAATTAATTAGGGTTAGGTTAACTAACTACTGCTTAGTTAGACTAACAGGTTAATTACTAATTAAGTAGGATTAATTAACTTAATTAATTCATAAGATAATTAATTAGTTAATAATTAATTTTATTAAATCATTTTTATTTTATCAATTATTTTTATTTTTAATACTCTTTTTTTAAAACGTTCTGTGGGGTGGGGCCCCATGTTATCGGCAGGGGGCCTTAACGGCAAGTGCGCATGGGCATGGTGCAGGGGGCTCTGGCGCCAGATTAGCATGGTCGAGCCTCGATCTAGCGCAGCAGGTCGCCGGCCAGGGGAGTCGCCGGCCGTGGCGGCCGGAATGGCCGGAGTCGGGGCGTCGACAGAGAGGGTTGGCATGGCTGGCCGGCGATCTTGATTGGGGCGCGAGCTGGCAGAAGACGACAAGAGGAGGGCCGGGGCTTGCCGAGGCCGTGGGTGGTGGCCGGAGACGATGCATGTGGCGAGAGGGAGAACAGGGGGCCCCATGGGGCCGGGCGCAGGACTAACGGCGACGGTGGCCGGGCGCTGGCGCGTCAGCATAGCAAGACGGCCAATCTTGCTGGCGAGCACGTGACGGGCGTGGCCGGGGAAACGACAGGAAGGGGGAAAACTGGGCGCTGGTGGAGCGGGCGCGAGCCGGGAGACGACGAGCTGCACCGAGCGAGCGCGTGGGGGAGGAGGAGAGGGGAACCGTGGTCGTGGCCTCACCCGGGGGTGGCATGGTCTAAAGTAGTGAGCTCGGGGAAGGTCGGGGGGACGATGGGGACGACGTGCGTAGGGGGCAGTCCCGTGGGGAGGGCGGGCAGTCCGCTGGGGAGCTCCGGCGACGCTGGTCTGACGGGCGACGGGCAGCATGTCGGGGTCCTCCTCCTCTCGATCCCGATCCAATCGGGGGAGAGAGGGGAGGGGTGAGATATTTTTGGGGGGGTGTGGGTGTTTTGGCTAGGGTTTCCTCCCTGGTGGGGGGTTATGGAGGGGAGGTAGCGGGCCGGCCGGCTGGGTTGGGCCACGGCCCAGGGGGGTTTCTCCTTTCTTTTTTTGATAGTCTTAGGTTTTAGTTTTCCTGTTTTGTTTTTCCTTTTTTATTTTCTTTTATTATTTATTTTCTGTTTAAATTCATCTAAAAGTAATTAGGCATTTTATAAAAAGGGGTTTGCTCCACCATAATTACCTTTGTAATATTTGGCGTCCACCGAACAGTTTTGTTTAAATTTTGAAAGCTTTTATTGTCGACTTGATTTTGAATTTGAACTCGAATTGGTTTCGAACTAACATGAGATTAGCAACAGAAATCGAGGTGACGTGGCATCATTAGCGGAGGGTTACTGTGGCTTAATTATCCGGGCATCACAATTCTCCTCCACTACAAGAAATCTCGTCCTGAGATTTAAGAGGTGTTAGAGGAGGGGAAAGTCTGGTTACGAAATTCTAACGAATCTTCTCAGTCTAGGTTGCTCTTCTTCAAGAGGTCGATCCATTACATTGACATCTTCATTTCTCTGCTTCAGGTCATCATGGTGATGTCGCCCTTTTCTCGGGAACTCCAACGTACTTACGAATAGGTAAGGGGCAGCTCGGCTACGACAGAATGCTTATGAGGGAAACAATCTGGGGGTTAACCCATGAAGGAGCATAAGATTATCTCTCGAGTTGAACATAAAGAATACATTAAGAGTAAGGTACGAAGGTAAAATAAGAGGTTCCAAGTGGATAGATAGTTGCTCGAAGTCTGAACCAGAGTGAGAAAGTGGTTCAGGGCAGTGAGAGTAAGTATTGCGTCTGATACCAGAATAGAGCACTAGGAAGGTGGCTCATGAATTACACACGAAGCCAAGAGTAAGGGATAACTTTGTGAACAAGGTGCACAGGAGAGTCAGGTTTCGATCATGTGGAACTGTGGGTTATGGGCCCACCATGTGGGTTAAAAGTAGGAAGGGCGGAGACGTCTTGCGTGATCATGCAAGAAAGGCATGTCAGAGGATAGCCTGTCGATTATGTTGGCAACAATGTCGATACCAAGGGTGAGGGACGAAGAGAACCATTTTCCTGCTCGTTGAACGAGGCGGACCAATAGGCAAAGTTCTCGTCCATCGGTGGTGACCGGAATGCTATCGACAATTTCAACAGGGTCTTACTGACACGGTTGTACACCAAGGTGTATACATAAGCAGAAGAATATTACTGCTTAGATCCTATGGATCACAAGGAAGGTTAAATAAATCAATGGAAAGGAAAATGTGATCATCAGATCAGACAGATCAATGGAAAGGAAATTGTGTTTGACACATATACCAGGGGTATACCCTTCCCAAGGTCAAGTAGAGCAAGATATCCATGACGGGATAGAAAGTAGAAACCATTTAGGTAAGGGGAGAGGAATTTGATGACAAAACCCATACAACGGTGTTTGGATAATTGAGCAGGAAACATTTAGCATTGGGCTTCAATGTTCTTGTTGAAAATCAAAGTACCATAGACATGCTTCGAGATAGCATTGACATGGTCATCAGGTGAAGATCGGGCTTTGGATACATACTTGTGGAAAGAATAAGTCTTATAATTTCCTCAGGGAAGAATGGTTAACCTTGCTAATAAGGAAACTATAACAGCAGGTCATCCGGCCAGGTGTGCTGGACATGCCATAACCTTACCGGGTCATAAAAGACCAGTGTTATAACTCTTGGAAAAATGTTCCAACCATCATATCTGACCGAGATTCAGATCTGATCGATGTTAGGATACCTCGGACTCAGGATGCCTGAGAAGGAAAGGTGCAAAATAAATTGACGAGACGACATTGTAAGATTCTCGGGAAATCTACTATGGAAGCGAGTTCCGAAATAGGAGCTCATCATTAAACCAATGAAGGGATAAGGTGGTAGCTGATGAACTCAGCGACAATTCATTGAGGTTTCCAAAAAGATGTATTTCCACAAGTATGTGAACAAGGATATAACATTTGTCAGAACAAAAGATATAATGATGTATGCTCGAGGAAAACATACACAATTAAACATTGGTTGAAAGGTGCGCCCGAAATATGGGTAGGGTTGCACGACCAATGTCAGAATGGTGATTCAATAATCAATAGTCTAAGAATGAACGGCCGACCATTAACTTCCAAGCAATAGGGTTGCTAGAAGGGAAGAATCCAGACAACACTGTTCACTGGTTGGAATCAACACGGGGACCAAGAAAGAATGGTGATGGTGAGAAGTATCACTTGTATGAAGAATTCTCAAGAGGTGGTAAAGTTCCCACGACATTCTTGACATAAAAGGTGGTAATACTTAGAGGTAGAACGCAACATAAGCTGGATAGCAAGGAGCTCAAAGTACAACACAAAACATGAGCATGTTTGTGTCGGAGGGAAGGCAATAATGTTGGCGATGATAACACAAATCATCGAGGGGCAAGGAAGGTATTTGTCATCATGAGTTCGAATGATATCCTGGAAGAGCTCAGAACGTTCATGATGATCATGACACATTTGTCGAGAAGTTTCATGAAGATGTAATCGATCGGCGATGACATCAAGTCAAGGAATGATGAAGCAAAATGTTCCTGGGACCATGAGTACGACACAAACTCGAATTCAAGCTTGTCGTTCAAGGTGGAACGACAAGACGAGGAAATCAGCGTAAGCTTAGCTCATCATCGAAAGTTGTGCTCCGGAATTAAGGACCCGGTAGCACAGTTAAAATTAGCACGATAATGATGTGGCCGATCAGGCTAGGAGTGACGTGATGGAGTATTAAACTTCTCAACAACAAAGTACGGGGAGTACTGAATCTCAGTGTTGATTCGATTCACAAATCGGTGTTCTCGGTTGACGACAACCCAAAACCCATGAAAATTGGATCGGTGACAAATAACAGTTGATGAAGAACCCATAAGAAGTTATGTACTTCCATGATATTCTAGAGATACCAGAGTGTCATACTCGACGATAGATTAGTAGAGGTTGGACTAGGGTATTGCTTTGCAGAAGACAAGCGCTTAAACTTGCACGAGAAATGGTATTTAAAGGAGAACATGGTCGGAACCACGATTGCAAAAGGCCAGATCCCAGATATAAGATGAACTTATACCAAGGGAATATTTAATTGAAGAGAAGCTTCAATGATATGATCTACATCGTGTCCATGGGCTTGAACCCAAAGTTCAAGGTCGACACCCACTTCTACAATGCATAACCTTTCATTCACTTCTCACTTTCGAAGAAGTAGTACTGTTGAAATTTTATCTGGCAAAATACCAGAAGAGTAAGACTCGTGAAAACTTTTGAGTTCACACATATTAAGGAAGGCATAGGTTCAACCCATCAGGGTGTCACGGAAACATATACCACAAGCTTCAATTGTAAATACCACCAGCTCGAAAGCTGAGCATGGTTGAGAAAGCAGAGGATACAATTTACCAAAGGCATTATGTAGCTGAGGGGAGGCTCACAAGGTTATTGAATATGAAGGACGATGTTGGATAAAATCCAACAAAGGATCTGCCGGTCCATAATGAAGCTGATGTGAGTATCGGCTCACAAGCAGAGGAAGAATCAATGCAAAGACATTGGATTACAGAAACAACTGAGTAACTTAGAGCTCAATTGCAAAGGAATAATTATTTACAAAGCGAAGGATCAGAAGCAGACGCTCTGATCAAGGATGGATAAGTTCAATATACTTAGGGGCACAATCGACGACAATTTGATTGGCGAGAACCAGCTCACGTTTGAACTGACGTCTGAGTCGGGAGGATGAATTCTAGGATAGGACTGAGGATTGAGAGCATTCACATCATATTGGATCAACAGACTTAAAATGATAATGACAAAGGATGTCAATAAGATTACCAGACTTATATGATTTAACCCAATGCAAGCAACCAAGAATTTCAAGAGCAATAGGTTGTTGAGGATCTTCGGCAGATCGAATGGTATTTCAAAAGCTTTTGTGAAATACCAGAATCAACTGGGGATGAGCGGATACTCGATGAGTGTGAGAAAGTATCCGTAGGGGTATTCAGGTGGCAAGGAACTGCAAGACAGTATCCACAAGTATTCTCGGAACAATAGAGAGAATTTTCGGTGTATCTTGTAATAACAAGAGCAGCCAGGAATAGAGGTAAGAACGACAAGTGTATGTATTTATCCATAGGGATATATCGATGATAGGGAATTGCAAAAGCGACGGGCACAAGGTCTCGAGAGAACATCGGTGAGTAACTTCGAAATCTTCTGGTGCAGCAGGCGATCATCTGTAATAAGTGGCTCTCCGGGAGGAATTTGTTACGAGAACCTAATGTTAGAGTTTTAGAAAATTCATTTAACCCGAAGAGAAGAGAGACTAGAGTCCCAGAGTATAAGTCGAGGAATAAATGATCCTAATACCACCCAATGGCGACGTGGGCCCATGGGCCGCACAGCCATGTTAGTAAAACAGTTTTCATCGACTAGACACAACTTCGGCCAAGGAGTTGGAAAGGGGGATTCCTACATGCAGTCGGCTCTGATACCAACTTGTGACGCCCCCGATTCAATCGTACACTAATCATGCACACAAATGTGTACGATCAAAATCAGGGACTCACGGGAAGATATCACAACACAACTCTAAAACATAAATAAGTCATACAAGCATCATAATACAAGCCAGGGGCCTCGAGGGCTCGAATACAAGTGCTCGATCATAGACAAGTCAGCGGAAGCAACAATATCTGAGTACAGACATAAGTTAAACAAGTTTGCCTTAAGAAGGTTAGCACAAACTGGGATACAGATCGAAAGAGGCGCAGGCCTCCCGCTCGATCCTCCTAACTACTCCCCGGTCGTCCGTGGGCTGCACATAGTAGTAGGCACCTCGAGCAGTAGTAGGTGTCGCTGCCGACGGTGGCATCATCGGCCCTGGACTCCCGTGATCTGGTTGAGACAACCAAAAAGAAAGGAAAGGGGGGAAAAGGGGGGAGAAAGCAACCGTGAGTACTCATCCAAAGTACTCGCAAGCAAGGAACCCCATTTTGAGCTTAAACGATGAGTATGACCTATGATCAAATGTTCTCATTTGACTCCTAAGTCAAAATACTCAAACATAGGTGACTTTGTCGCCGACACTTATCTAGATGAAGTACATATGTTTTGGAGTCTTTCTATTTTATCTTATGTTCTCTCATTGAGTTTTCCCAAAAAAAAATTCATCTAGGAATCTTTTTCATTTCTATTCTTCTGTCTTTGTGAATATCCTTTTGGCTCTGATCAATTCCTCGAAAATCTTTCAAAAATTCATTGCAAATCCTTTGAAACATTCCTTGCAAAGTGAGCTGAATTATTTCAGTATTTCTCGAATTAAACTCAAGGCCACCGACTTAAATATTTCGGTTCGACCGAAAAGGATCTGCCCTAAGTCCATGACTTTCGGACCCTCGATCCATCTTATTTCGGTGTCACCGATTTATTTCTTTCAGGATATCATCTTCTGCAGCTCCACTCAATGATTCTCTATGCATATTTCTTATTGCCCTGTTGTGATTCTTAAGGATCCCACTTCTTTCCATCTTCCCTGACCTTCCTAGTTTGTTGTCCTTTTCGGCACTTGATGTCAAAGGGGGAGAAGACTTAGGGGGAGAAGAGAAGATTTAGGGGGAGGAGAAGAGAAGATTTAGGGGGAGAAGAAAAGCAATCTTACCTTAAGGGGGAGAGAATCACATCAAAGCTTTGCCGTGTTCCACATTGGATATTACAATTGGCATCATTCTCATTTGGCATCATTCTTTTGATTTTGCTCTTTCCATCAAACCCCTTGATCTGAGACAACTCAAAGGGAGAGGAACCTTCACAATTGATATCTTATGGAAAGCAAAATCTCTCAGAGTTCATTGAAAATCTTTTTAGTTTCGGAGACATGTTTGCTGATTCAAGCTTGTGCTCAATATGAGACACTCTTTATACATGTCATCCCTGGCTTGGTACTCTTGATGTTCTTGCAGTTGGTTGAAGAAATACTCTTGTGTTATCTAACCTTGTTTTCCCAAGTCTATTTCTTCAGGTACAATGCCAAGGAACCTCAAGGTAAGTATATGCACTTTGCAGAATGTGCATGATGGTGACTTGCTTGTGAATACCTGTTTGCAAGAAATCACCATGCACATATGCATTATCACTCACTTCTTTTCATCTCGCTCTCGATGCATATAGCCAAGCTGCATGTAGCACATCTTGCCTTTCTCTCTTGTGTGCTTGTGGTAGTCCAAAACCATAATTTATGAAAATCTTGCACACTTGTAGGGGAGCCTGTGCACTACATGTTTGTCAAAGCTTTGTGATAATTCATCTTTCTTTCAAGAAGCTTTGATGTCTTGTTTTGTGTGTTGCCATCAATTACCAAAAGGGGAGATTGAAAGCACATTTGCTCCTGGGTGGTTTTGGTAATTAATGACAACATACTTTGTGGTTGGACTAATGCTTTTATCAAGTATGTTTCAGAAGTTCAATCACATTGGCATGGCAAAAGGATCAAGAGGTGGAACCCTCAAAATGCTAAGGCAAGCATTGGCAAAAGCTCAAGACTCCATTTTTGGTTTAGTGATCCAAGATCACATTGAGTCCATAGGAAAGCCAATACTATTAAAAGGGATGAGGTTATGATGATGATCTGGTTGCTCAAAGTGCTTAGTGATACATCTCCTAAACTATCAAGAACTTTCACCGCCATATACACTCATAAGTAATCTCGGTCCCACCGATATTCCAAACTCACCACACCGAGATGAACCACCTCAGCCACAAAGCCAAACCCCGAAATCTCGGATTTTCCGATTCGAACTCGGTCTCACGAAACTTGAGTTGCCAAGCTTCAGAACCTTCGTCATCAAATCGGTGTCATCGAGATGATGAAGTCGGTCCCACCGAGATTGGCAAGCTCCTGTCTTTGCACGAATCGGACTAACCGAGATTGTATTTTCGGTCCCACCGAAAATCCCAATGTTCACATGATTTGAACTTTCGGTCTCACCGAGTTGTCAACTTCGGTCCCACCGAGATTGGTCAAATGTGTGTAACGGTTGGATTTTGTGTGGAGGATATAAATACCCTCCACCCCTCTTCATTCGTGGAGAGAGCCATCGAAAGTACTACCACTCCTACCTTACATTTCTGAGAAGAGAACTACCTACCCTTGTGTTGAGATCAAGTTGCTCCACTCCCACCATATGAAGCTTGATCTCTAGCCTTCCCAAGTTGCTTTCCACTCAATCCTTTCTTCCACCACAGCCAAATCAGTGAGGAGAGTTGAGTGTTGGGGAGATTATCATTTGAAGCACAAGAGCAAGGAGTTCATCATCATCAACACCATCTATTACCTTTTGGAGGGTGGTGCCTCCTAGATTGGTTAGGTGTCGCTGGGAGCCTCCACGAGATGTGGAGTTGAACCAAGAAGTTTGTAAGGGCAAGGAGATCGCCTACTGTGAAGATCTACCCCGAGTAAGGCTAGCCCTCCGTGGGCGAGGCCATGATGGCATAGACAAGGTTGCTTCTTCGTGGACCCTTCGTGGGTGGAGCCCTCCGTGGACTCTCGCAGCCGTTACCCTCCGTGGGTTGAAGTCTCCATCAACGTGGAAGTACGATAGCACCACCTATCGGAACCATGAGAAAAATCTCCGTGTCTCCAAATTGCGTTTGATCTTCTCCACTTCTCTTTACTACTTGTGCAATTTACTTTCCGCTGCCCATACTCTAGAATTGCATGTGTAGTATGCTACTTGACTTGTGTGTTATGCAAAATCTGCCAAAATCTGTCCTTGACAAAAGAAGGAATTTTTATCTTGTCGAGTAGTCTAATCACCCCCCTCTAGACACTCTCACCTTCTTCAATCCTACAATTGGTATCAGAGCTTTGGTCTCCATTGCTTTGGTTTGCACACCATTGGAGGAAGATGGACGTGTCTATGTTTGGGAGTGTTAGCCATAGAGTGCCTATTCTTAATGGAGTGTCCTATAACTCGTGGAGGATTGAAATGCTTATTATCTTTAAGACATACAATTTGCGCAAATATGTTGAAACCCCCTATGTGCCTCCATTTGACCCCTTGCACCCTACCATGGATGAAGAGCTTGATTTGCTTCGTAACCTTAGGACTGTAAATCTTATCATTAGAGGGTTGCCCGATAACTTGCTTAAGCTCGTTACAAACTTTGAGTGCGCCTATGCTATGTGGAAGTTCTTGGAAGAACTCTATCCGGACTACTCTTTGAGAGGTCTTGATGGAATTCTATACAAGACTATTGAATTTGATATGATGCGCCCCAATGATCCCAACTTTGATAAATGCTTCTTTGAGCTTCGTGATCTTATGAAAAAGAAGGGTGATCCTTGTCTTATCAATGCTCTAATTAGAAATGCTCTTGTATTGCATTCCGATGATTATTGTCACATTGACAAAACTAATGCAAGTTGTTGTCAAATTGACCTAGGTGTTGATGATGAACAATCTATGGGTCAATATGATGATGAGCATGAGCATGATGATGATTACTCCGATTCGGACACCGAGCTAGACAAGATCATGAAGAGTCTCAATCTTATGGCAAATCTGAGAGACTACATATCCGGTGGAAAAGAGTGGATTCTTGATAGTGGATGCACCGATCACATGACCGGAGACAAAGACATGTTTCGAGAGCTTGCAAAGAACGATGGTCCACGCAAGTATGTGACTTTTGGAGACAACTCCAAGGGTAAGGTACTTGGCCTTGATAAGGTGGCCATATCTCATGATAGCTCTATTCAAAATGTCATGCTTGTAAAATCACTTGGATACAATTTACTATCCGTGTCTAGATTAGCTGACTTTGGATTCAATGTGCTATTCACCGAAGTAGATTGCCAAGTCTTTCGTCGTGACAATCATAACATGGTATTTACCGGTATCCGTAGAGGTGATCTATATATTGTTGATTTCACTAAGAAAGCCCAACCTAGAACTTGCTTCATTGCTAAATCCGCTAAAGGTTGGTTATGGCATAGAAGGCTTGGACATGTTGGTATGCGTAATCTAGACAAGCTAATCAAAGGTGATCATATTCTTGGTGTTAAAGATGTTTTCTTTGACAAAGATAGACTTTGTAGTGCTTGTCAGGCAGGAAAACAAGTAGGTGGAAGTCATCCCGTGAAGAACATCATGACCACAAGGAGACCGCTTGAGCTTCTCCATATGGATCTCTTCGGTCCCAATGCTTACAAAAGCCTTGGTGGTAACTCCTTTGGTCTAGTTATAGTTGATGATTATTCCAGATTTACGTGGGTATTTTTTCTTGATGACAAATCACAGATTCAGAGAATCTTCAAAACCTTTGCCAGAAAGGCCCAAAATCAATTTGAGGTGAAGATCAAGAAAGTTCGGAGTGACAATGGAACGGAGTTCAAGAACGCCAATGTAGACTCTTTGCTCGATGAGGAAGGGATTCTACATGAGTTCTCGGCTACGTACACTCCTCAACAAAATGGAGTTGTTGAGAGGAAGAACCGAACACTCATAGAGATGGCGAGAACGATGCTTGATGAATACAAGACACCGAAGCATTTTTGGGGTGAAGCCGTCGAGACAGCTTGTCATGCTATCAACAGGCTTTATCTTCATAAGCTCCTCGGCAAGACTTCATACGAGCTCCTCACCAGTAACAAACCCCAAGTGGGATACTTTCGTGTCTTTGGATCGAAATGCTATATCCTTGATAAGCATCGTCGGTCTAAATTTGCTCCTAAAACTCATGAAGGTTTTTTCCTTGGTTATGGATCAAACTCCCACACCTACCGTGTCGACAATAATTTCACCCGAAAGGTTGAAGAGACGGTAGATGTGAAGTTTGATGAATCTAATGGCTCGCAAGTAGAGCAAATGCCTATTGATGTAGGAGACAAGGACCCATCGGAAGCCATCCAAGATTTATCTATTGGAAAGATCCGTCCCATGGAAGTGAAGGAGAATACCTCATCTACATATGTGGAGCCCCCTACCTCACGGCAAGATGAACCTCAAGGCAACATGGAGGCTTCCACAAGTGGAACTCACCAAGATGAGGAAGTGCAACAAGAAGATCCACCACAACCTCCTTCTCCACCGCCTCAAGACAACACCAACAACAATGAAGAAGAAGAAGAGGAAGATGAGGATGATGAGGAAGCTCAGCCACAACCACAACAAAAGCTATCCCGAGTCCGAGCAAGAGTCAAGAAAAATCATCCCGTGGAACAAATGATGAACGACATCAACTCCGCGAGAATTACTCGCTCTAAAACTCGCTTAGCTAACTTTTGTGAGCATTACTCATTTATCTCTAGTATTGAACCTATGAAGGTAGAATAAGCACTTGAAGACCCGGATTGGGTGAACGCTATGCACGAAGAGCTACACAACTTCGAGAGGAACAATGTATGGACTTTGGTAGAGAAGCCCAAGGATGATCAAAACGTCATTGGAACCAAATGGGTGTTTCGGAACAAGCAAGATGAAGATGGACAAGTCATCCGCAACAAGGCTCGTCTCGTAGCTCAAGGTTACACACAAGTCGAAGGTATGGACTATGGTGAGACCTATGCCCCCGTTGCTAGACTTGAGTCCATTCGCATTCTTCTTGCTTATGCCAATCACCATGATATTACTCTCTATCAAATGGATATCAAAAGTGCTTTCCTAAATGGTGAAATATAGGAGGAAGTATTTGTGAAACAACCTCCCGGATTTGTGAATCCCAAAAAGCCTAATCATGTTTACAAGTTGCACAAAGCTCTTTATGGTCTTAAACAAGCTCCTAGAGCTTGGTACAAATGCTTGACTAGCTTTCTTCTTGAAAAAGGCTTTGAGATTGGAAAGATAGACTCAACGCTATTCACGAAAAGGGTTGATGGTGAACTATTTGTGTGCCAAATATATGTTGATGATATTATCTTTGGTTCTACTAACCCTCATTTTAGCAAGAAGTTTGGAAAGCTCATGTCGGAGAAGTATGAGATGTCCATGATGAGTGAACTCAAATTCTTTCTTGGGTTGCAAATCAAGCAATCTAAGGAGGGTACCTTTCTCTCACAAACAAAGTACACCAAGGATCTCTTCAAGAAGTTCAACATGCAAGAAAGCAAAGGTATGAGAACCCCCATGCCTACAAGTGGACATAATGACTTGACAAAAGATGGAGAGCCCGTTGATCAAAAGGTTTACCGATCTATGATTGGTTCTCTACTATATCTCTGTGCTTCTCGTCCTGACATAATGTTGAGTGCTCAGTTGCTATGGATGACACAAATGCTTAAGGATTATGGGATACATGTGAGACATGTTCCTTTGCTTTGTGACAATGAGACTGCGATTAAGATTGGACACAATCCAGTGCAACACTCTCGAACGAAACATATTGAAGTTCGTCACCATTTCATTCGTGATCACATTGCCAAGGGTGACATCAATCTTAAGCATGTTCGTAGTGACAAACAACTCGCTGATATCTTTACAAAACCTCTTGATGAGAAGGTATTTTGTCGCTTAAGGAGTGAGTTGAACATCATTGATGCTTCAAACTTGGAGTGAAAACTCCATTGATGCATGCAAGGCATGAGCCTACTTGTCTAATCCTTGATATCTCTCTTATGATGATGATCATATGTCTTGGACACATTTGCCCCCTTGTATTGCATCTAACTCCTTGCAGGTACTTGGATGATCTACATTCCACAAGATTACCACACACTCAAATCTTGAGTGATCTTGTCATTAACCAAGTATCTAGCCCTTTGGGATGTTGAGTTCAAGGAACAAAATTCCACATATCCTTTTTGACACCTTATACATCTAGTATTTCACTCTTGTCATCTTGGATATCCTTGAGTATTTCCTTGCTTGCCTAACCCATGTAGGTAAGAACGACAAGTGTATGTATTTATCCATAGGGATATATCGATGATAGGGAATTGCAAAAGCGACGGGCACAAGGTCTCGAGAGAACATCGGTGAGTAACTTCGAAATCTTCCGTGCAAAGAAAGTATCATCTGTAATAAGTGGCTCTCCGGGAGGAATTTGTTACGAGAACCTAATGTTAGAGTTTTAGAAAATTCATTTAACCCGAAGAGAAGAGAGACTAGAGTCCCAGAGTATAAGTCGAGGAATAAATGATCCTAATACCACCCAATGGCGACGTGGGCCCATGGGCCGCACAGCCATGTTAGTAAAACAGTTTTCATCGACTAGACACAACTTCGGCCAAGGAGTTGGAAAGGGGATTCCTACATGCAATCGGCTCGATACCAACTTCAGACGCCCCGATTCAATCAGACACTAATCATGCACACAAATGTGTACGATCAAAATCGAGGGACTCACGGAAGATATCACAACACAACTCTAAAACATAAATAAGTCATACAAGCATCATAATACAAGCCAGGGGCCTCGAGGGCTCGAATACAAGTGCTCGATCATAGACAAGTCAGCGGAAGCAACAATATCTGAGTACAGACATAAGTTAAACAAGTTTGCCTTAAGAAGGTTAGCACAAACTGGGATACAGATCGAAAGAGGCGCAGGCCTCCTGCCTGGGATCCTCCTAACTACTCCTGGTCGTCGTCAGCGGGCTGCACATAGTAGTAGGCACCTCCAGTGTAGTAGGTGTCGTCGTCGACGGTGGCATCTGGCTCCTGGACTCCCGCATCTGGTTGAGACAACCAAAAAGAAAGGAAAGGGGGAAAAGGGGGGAGAAAGCAACCGTGAGTACTCATCCAAAGTACTCGCAAGCAAGGAACCCCATTTTGAGCATAAACGATGAGTATGACCTATGATCAAATGTTCTCATTTGACTCCTAAGTCAAAATACTCAAACATAGGTGACTTTGTCGCCGACTGTTCGATGTATTTTTGTGATTGCCGTTTTCAAAAGATATAAGTATAATTTTTTTTTAATTGCAAGTTATACACATCTATGTTTTATACTGGATGTACACGTACGTGCATGCACCAGCTAATCCTTGGTTTATCTCCACGTGCATGCATGCACGTTGATTTTGCCAACGTATCAACCAAAGGTATATTGTTGATTACATGCATGATATGAGCTACATCACTCACGATTTGATCAGGTACCTAGCTAACATTGCAGATGTAAAGGCCCGTGTAGCTTCTGCCGACGCTTCGCTGAATCGTATATACACCCGAACGTCCGCGTCGCCGGGCCCAAATACCCATATACCGGAGCCCCGACCGGCGTTTATTGTACTTTTCCGAATACCGAATACTTGACTAATGCATGTATGCACCAGTTTAGTCTGGGCTGGCTGTGGCGTGTTAAATACGGCTGAGTTCTACACCGTACATGCACGTATACAATTACCCACAACCGATCAAGCCAGCAAACTTGTGAGCTACGACGAGGGTTGCAAGCAAACGTGTGGATCGGATGGCCGCCAACCAGCAGCTGCGTAGCTCAGGTAGGTATGATTTTGGTTTTGTTTTTCCTTGTGCGGACGTCGCTTAAGAAAGGGAGAAGATAAGCACCAACGGAGCTCAGAGACGGATTTGATCTCTATCTTCCCACGAATATCGGAACAAACTCTCGTGTTCTCGCCTATCTCCCTTCCCTATAAATACAGAGGCACAAGGCCATCAATCGGGCTCACGGACGCACGCCAGAGGAGAAGAACTCACGACGCACACATTCATCGATAACACCTCCAAGACCCATCCATCCACCACGCAACACTCCATTCCTTCAGAATACATCCATCTACCCGGCAGGAGGAAAGACGCAGCACCCGAGCCGGGCGACACGGAGAGAGGAGGCGCATGCACAAGGAGCTCCATGGCTGTGACATGGACTTGAAGCTCACCTTCCCTAACGTAAAACTTTGATCTAACCCATCCCTTTCCTTGTTCCCTCTTTGCATATAGCATGCACGCACACAGGTCGGGAGCGTTGCCAAGAGCAATGTTCGCATGATCGGACCCCCGTCGGAGATGGAGCCGCCGGACCGGAAGGTGAAGTCGACGTTGCCGGAGATGGTCTTCACCAAGCCAGCGCCACAAAGAACGACGAAGAGGTCGTCATCACCACCTGTTGTTCGCCTCGTCACGACGGTTCGGCCAAGATGACGACGCGGAGCACGCCACGACGCCGCCCACCGTCGAGGTCACCAGGTCGATGCCCCGGAGGTCGACGCCACGGTGGCCACCCCACTCATCACCGCGCGAAGAGGACGACGCGTCGCCGGAGCTCATCTTCACCAAGCCCGCGCTATGGACGCTGATGCCATCGAGGTCGGTGTCACGGAGGTCGACGCCACGGTGGTCGCCCCCACTGATCACCGCTCAATGAGGACGACGCGTCGCCGGATCTCATCTTCACCAAGCCCGCGCTATGAACGCCGATGCCATCGAGGTCGGTGTCACGGAGGTCGACGCCACGGTGGTCGCCCCCGCTGATCACCGCTCGCCGAGGACGACACGTCGCCGGAGCTCATCTTCATCAAACCCACGCTAAGGACGCTGACGCCATCGAGGTCGGTGCCACGGAGGTCGACGCCACGGTGGCCACCCCCACTCATCACCTCTCGCCGAGGACGACACGTCGCCGGAGCTCATCTTCATCAAACCCGCGCTAAGGACGCTGACGCCACCGAGGTCGGTGCCACGGAGGTCGACGCTACGGTGGCCACCCCCACTCATCACCGCTCGACGCGTCGCCGGAGCTCATCTTCACCAAGCCCGCGCTATGGACGCTGACGCCACCGAGGTCGGTGTCACAGAGGTCGACGACACGGTGGCCACCCCCACACTCATCACCGCTCGACGAGGACGACGTGTTGCTGGAGCTCATCGTCACCAAGCTGGTGCCATAGAGGTTGACGCCGCCCCCATCACTCGCGCCCACTTCGTCACGATGACAACGTAGAGGACGACGAGGGGGAGCCCATTGAGATACCGCCATCATGAACGCCGTCAGCCGACGCTCGGAGGTCGATGGCACGAGGTCGCCATCTCCGCCTATTGGGCCCATCACCCACTTTGCCGCTACCGAGACACGCTACTCAAGGCGGAGATCGGGAGTTTGGTGTCACGACTTTCCTCCTTCATGAAGCCGGTGCCATGAACGAAGGCATGGAGCTTGCCACGACGCCTCGCTGTCGGCGCCGCCGAGCCAGTGCGGTGAGGACGACACGGAGCTCTCCATCACACCACTGGTTTCCACTTCGTCACGCCGGTGCCGCGGAGTTCACTATCACGCGCCCATCACCGCTAACTCCTGCACATGCCCGCACTATGCCGCCGGTGACCACGAGATGGTCGCGCGCTGAAGACGGTGTCCGTTGCGGCGGCTCACAGATGGCGCGACGGTGCTACACCAAACAAGCTCATGTACGGGCCACCGTCACGCATGTGCCTATGCATGGGCCATGCACGATATTCCTTCCGTGGGAGAGCATTGCGCACACCTATCATATAAAAGAAATAATAAAAGCTACACGGACAGAAGCTCTCACCGGAGGATGATGTCAAGGAGTTTCTCATCATACCGTCTACTACTTAATCACGCCCGGTCGTTGAAGACGAATACACAAACTCCAGCGAGATCGCCCATCTTCCGCTTTCGCGCGCCATACACCATCAAAGGCGAGGATGTAGAGCGTGCCCAGCGCCATCCACTCCGCCATGTTGGACGCCGGACTAACGCCGGAGTTCCAAAGAGGATGCCACACCGTGAAGATGATGCCCTACAACAGCCCCGCATCCCGCCGTGAAGGTGGTGCCGCGCTATGATGCCGCTGCCACCCACACACACTCATCAAAGGGCGAGTCAAAGGAAGTTGATGCCATCCGAAGTCGACGCCGACGATGCTGTTAGCATACCGATCTACTTCGTCATGCTCGGTGTCACCAAAGATGGAGACGCGCAGCACCCCACCTCCCGCTTGTCCACCTCATCTTCATCAGAGCTCAAGATGAACATGTGAGCACGGCGACGCCCACTCGGCGCCCGGACATGAAGTGAAGGCCGGGTCCCACACCATGATGCCATGATTTAGATGGCTCTGCTACCCCGTGTCGCCGCTACCAGCGCCACGCCATTCGAGGCCGGTTACCAAGTTGGCGCTGCCGAGGACAAGGCGCGCTGCGAGGCGACGCGACTTCAACAACACCGCTCCTCTACGATCTCGTGAGACGATGTTTGACTACGCCGACCGCCGTGGACTCGGCGTCTGGCCGGACGAGGTGTCGACCACTCGAGCTATCTTTGGCGCGAAAGCAACGCGACGGTCACACACCGACGCCGGTCTCCATCATCAATTACTCCCGCAGGTGTAGACCCTTGTACACCCCGAGAAGCTACTGGTCGTCGAGAAGTCCGAGCCAAGCGTGATCCATGCTACCCCAACAACAACTCCTCCAACGCCGCCAAGACCGACGAGGCACGACGGCGAGGGCGAGCGTGGCCACCGCAAAAGGTTACGCTTACACGCGCGCGCGGTACCGACGAGACACGGACTTTGCCGCCGCCAACACACACACACACATCACCATCATCATGCATGGAGAACGCGGGTTAAGACGACGCAAGACGCACCACACAGCTCAATCGAGGTATCCGCGGAGCAACCCGCTGGAGTAATTAATCGGAGTCTTCCGAGGCCCCGAGAACCAGGAGATCACACAATCGCCACAGCCAGCTTGGCGTGCTTGTAGGCCACGGAGCGCACCTTTTTTTATGGGATATCGTAATTTTATTTATCCAATGAGATTAATGAAATACATGTTCCCAGATCTCTTTTTCTTTCGTGTACTACGGTACACCGCACGCCCGCAAGATACACAGTTTTCTTTCCCGGCCCCGAGAGAAACACACTCCCTTCTTCCCTTCTCCCCGAGTCCTTAGATGATGTTTTTCGTGTCAAACAAATTGGCACGCCTGTAGGACCTGGTTCTCTCCCATCTCGCTTCGTTGTGGTCGTCCGAATCGCCTTCGCCTGCCTCCCAATCCACACAAAGATGCTGCATGACAAGGCATCGGCGAGGATTTCCGCTGATCGAGATCCCTTTTTCGCAGGTGGACTCTCACACGGAAGCAACTCGAGCCATCGGTGCTTCAGTTTGATCGATGCCAGCAATGATCGCCATCGAGCTCGGTGACAAGATCTACGGCACGAAGCTCAAGATCCGCGCAGTTCCAAACTATGCAATCAAGGAAGGCGCAAAGGCGGAGGCCGCCAAGGCGAAGAAGGAGCGGGAGCTAATGCTCGAGGCACGTGCCTGTTGAAGGAATCGACAAGGGCGGATATGAAAGGAGACATGGAGGCGCCTCAACGCCAAGGCCAAGGCCGCCAACAGCGGGCAAGAGCGCATCCCATCACGCCCCTACCCCATTTCCACATGAAGCCTTCACGACCAGCACCTCGACGCACCGAGGTTGAGCTGCTCGAAGGTTTGGAGGCCATCGCCCAGAACTTGCGGAAACTCATGGCAAACGCACGTTTGTCGGAAAGCCCGCACCCTCTGCGGAACTATAGGAGGAAGTATCGCAAGGTACAACGACTCCACCAGCAGATTACCTCACGCCTTGCTCAGAGCACGGTGCCAGAGGAGGATTGGTCCCTCGGAGCAAGGGACTTGGCGGACAAGGTGTTCACTTACCCGAGCACCCAGGCCCCTCCGTACGACTTGTTCCCTGACGACTGGGTGTATGAGCCAACCAAGATCAAGCAGCTAGTGAGGAGGGCCATTATGAAGGAGTTCTGGAAGCGGCGTTCACGCAAGGAGCCAGTTCTACCGGGCCCTACAGTCTCCATCAACCTTGAAGATACTCGACGGGGGGCATGGGTGCCATGCCTCCACACTTCAGCGGTTGATGGAGGATCTCTCACCAACGACAACAGGTTTGCTGTCCTTCGCCACGAAGCACCAGCACCACGTGACGAAGACCTGCGGCGAGAATTTCGCCAACTCCAAGAGCAGATGAACAACATCCAGAGGCGGCTACTTGATCCAACGGCACCAAGTACATCATCAACACAAGGTGCAGGAGGGACTCGACGTCAAACCCCGAGTCATCGCCCTCAACATGAGCGCCACACGTTGGCACCTCGACGACTACCGTCACCAACCCGACACTTTCAACAACGGAGGCATCCCAACATGCCCCCACATTGGAACCGATGGTCAAGACACCAAGAGGAAGAAAGGAACACACGACCCACTCAGCAATGGCGCCCGCGAGACCCTCCGCGACCAACGCTTCCACCACGGCCATCTTCCCCTCCCAGACGGGGAGATCGTCCACAACTACAGGCAACGATGGACGGGACTTCCTCATCTGCGCGACGACCTGGACCACCACTTCTCCCCACGCCACCAGTGCCACGAAGAGCCGGCGCCATTCCGACGGATAACCAACGCAAGCGCGAGAGGCGTCGGAGAAACCGCCAAGTTCTATATAAAGAACTCGAAGACTTAGTCCTTCGACACACCTGTGTACGCCACGACCAGATGGCGCAGATCATTCAAGAAAATGACAGAATCAGGTTCCGTGATCTCCCCGAAGTTAGAGCGGCACGAGCGGTATAATTACCGCTTTCGATCGCTTACGCGAAACCGCGCAAGCCCTCCACAAGCAGCGCCGAGCAAAGGAGCAAGGTGATGCCTTCTTCATCCCTTCCCCAAAAGATGGTGAACAGTGAAGGCGGCCACGACACCACCCCCAATGGAGGATCGAAGACACCGCCTGCCGGCCACGCCAATGGATGGCATTGAAGTAACCAAGCTACGACCTCCACCGCAACGGTTGCTCTTGAGACTACATCCAAGGCCGCTCTCCAACCAGATGCAACACTTCCCATGAATCCTCCACTTGTTCCCTTTGATAGGTTGGACCAAGATGGGGAGGCTAATAAGCTTCAAAGACGAGGCGGCAAAGCAAAAGAACCAATTGAGAAGAACCTTGCTTTATGTGGCACACTAGGAGTGCAACCTACCAAGAGTCAAGTAATGGATGGCGACCTCCTCGCGTCACCCAAGAGTTTGGCTATCCTTCGATGAAGAGATCGTGCCAAACCCTAAGGCGGACTTCCTAAGACTTTCTTACCCGCCTTGGCCATGTGTGTGCATGGTTCAAAGGAGCAGAGGGGGCCCAAGACAAGCTCTTCGTCATCACAAGAAGGTGCAAGATCCAAGGCCCCATGTGCGCTCAGAATCAGAGGCAAAGGATCGCTAGCAGATGGAAGTACTTCAGCGACATCGAGACATATCGCCACGCCGCTACACCGACATCAAGGCTCGCCTTCCTAAGACCCTAACGAATCTCACCAAAGTTGCGAGTCGGCCCGAGCTAACACACGATCGAGATCCATCGCACGCCGAGCGTAATGATGAGCTCGATGGAGATGGAGAGCACCAGACAACCTCGACGACGAAGAGAGCTCCGACTCATCTTCTCCGCTTCGCTGGAGATGCACCAACTCCCTCCTTACTAAGACCTTGTTCCATCGACTTATCAGATTCTCAAGATGGTATTGAGACCTCCACACCGCGCCAGCCGCATGGTGAAGCAGTGGTGGTGCCCTCAAGATGCCGATGCCGCTGTCCAGAGCCAGTGCCGAAATGCGGTAGCGGCGCGTCAAGCTTCCTTAGAAGAACAGGTCAAGGACCAGCGTCGACAATCAATCGCTTGTCGTCAAGCTTGACCAGTTCATTGAGCTCATGATGAACAACCAAGGCGCCCATCACGAGGCGCGCCGCAACGGGTGGTGGATCCACAAGAAGAAGAGCTACTTGGGGACACTCATGCAAAGGCCGCCACTTAATGATGTGCGCCAACGCCAAGACTTAGCCTGCACGCCGACCATTGGTTAGCCCCTTGGCTCCGCCAATGTGGCGCCTAATGCAGCATGTTGAAGGACTGCCACGACATCGTCAAGATATGGTGGCCAAAAAGTTCAAGCAAATGACGATAGATCAAGCCCTCGCACTCGTGAGAGTGAGCTGGAGAAGCCTTATGAGGCGTGGCACGACATGGTCGATACCCTCAGATGGCACCCACCAAAGTTCCGCCAATTCGATGGAACCGGTGATGCAAGGGAGCACTTGGCGATTTTGAGGCGGCATGCGCGACACGGCAAACAGCTCGCTACCTCTTGCGCCAATTTTCGTGGTCTTTAACAGACCTGCATTCCATTGGTATAGTCGCCACCGTTGGATCCATTGGAAGTTGGGCGGCATGAAGGAGGTCTTCAAGAAACACTTCGTCGCCATGAAGAAGGACTTTCTATCGCCGAAGTGGCGCAAGTTCGACAACGACGAGATGAGTCCATCGATGACTACATCATCGATTCCGCAACAGCTATGTGCGCCGCTAGAGAGATGACCTCGAGGACGCCATCGAGATGTGCGCCCATGGATGCAACAACATTGGTCACTTGAGGTCTCTCGGCGCGAGCCTAGAACCTTTAGTGCCCTAAGCACGGCGGTAGCAGCCACGAAGCTTGAGTTCGAGAAATCACCGCAGATAATGGAGCTCTACAAGAATGCCAACAAGATTCGACTAAGCAAGCGCCGCGACATCCAAGCAAGCTAACAATGGCGGCAAGCTGAAGGCGCCGCAGGTTAACACCACCAAGATCTTTCGCTCGCACCCCAAGGCCAGGTGCCCGCCTTGGGCGCAAGAGGCAAAACGCAGCAGAAGACAACGCCTGCCGATCCAGAGCTCCTCCGTATAAAGACGTCTTCCGTCGTGAACTTGTCAAGGACATGTTCAGTCAGCTAATGGAGCATCGAGCATTGAACCTTCCAGAACCTCGGAGGCCCGATCAGGTAAGGATGACTGATAATCCATTGTTTTGCCCATACCACAGGTATGTGGGTCACGTCATCGAGGATTGTGTCGCCTTCAAAGAATGGCTCCAAAGAGCTGTTAATGAGAAGAGGATCAACTTGGACCCAGAAGCCATCAACCCGGACTACCACACGGTGAACATGGTGAGTGTGGCCTCATCCCCTTCACCAGGTCAAGAGAAGGAGCACGAAGAAAAGTGGGTGCCACTCGCACAGGTGGAAGACCAGCTATTCAGCCTGGTTCTCTCCACAACGCAGGCACTTTCACTCCATCGGGAGGAAACCCCGGCCATCCACAAGGAGGAGCCTTGGAGAATGGTGCGCCGAAGGCCGTACCCGAGGAACCTTCCACCTCGGCCTCCTTGCCCAGCTCCCCTGGTGCAAGCCGCCCCGAGGATCCTAAGACGAGTCGATCCGAGTCAACGCCGCCCTCCACCAAGATTCGTCCCTATGTCAGAGGGAAACGAAGTCGCTCCCACGGCCAGTATGCATGTTACCTACCTTGGAGCAGTTCATGCCACGCGCCGAGTGCAGTGTACCGGCAAAAGGGAGTGAGGAAGATCAAGAAGGAGCTAGATCGTCCCAATCACTAAATAACGAAGCTGCAACGCTATCCTCAGCTATAGCGACACGCCAAGTTCTGATTCGTAAGACGGTTCACACCAAGAGCAAGAGGTGTTCCACGTGAAGACACAAAGAAGGGCGTGCAAGGTAAGAGGTGAACATGAACTTATGCGGAGGCAAGGTTCTGCTCGAACCATTGAAGATCAAGCCAACAAGGGTGCCCAAGCCGGCTGCCTCAAAAGAGGCGCCTTGCAGGAGGAAGTGCGTGAAGAACAAGGCCAAGGGAAGATGAAGCAGCATGATGTCGACATACAACATCATTGCCCATCTCAAGCTTAATCCCCGCCCTTTTGAGTGTGCATGACGCCCTCATGATGGTGCCCGAGCTGCGTGAAGCCCTTATCAAGGCGCTTCAAGCTCCGGAGCTCTATGAGGTGTCCATGGCGAAGCATCGCCTCTTCTCCAACCCCCTATTCGTGAATGAAATAACATTCGACGAGGAAGACAAGCTCATAGATGATAGTGACCACAACCGACCACTCTACATGGAAGGTAATATTGGCACAAAGACACCTTCGAGGATCCTCATTGACCCAGGGTCCGCCGTGAATATCCTGCCCCTTCGGAGCTTGATGCGGGCTGGTTTCACGGTGGACGACTTGGAGTCCACGGATGTAATGATCTGCGGCTTCGACAACCAGGGAAAGCCAACGCTCGGTGCCATCACAGAGAAGATCCAGATGTCTACATTCAGCTTCAAGGTGCGGTTCTTCGTCATTGAAGCAAACACCTCATACTCGGCCCTCCTGGGGAGGCCGTGGATTCACAAGTATCGGGTTGTGCCATCCACTCTTCACCAGTGCCTGAAGTTCCTCGACACCCAAGGCACGCAGCAGCGCATCATCGGCAACATCTCTCCTTACACTATGCAGGAATCTCACCATGCAGATGCAAAGTATTACTTCCCTGTGGAAGGCAGCGATCATCAATTAGGACGGACGACACCTTCGGCTGATGTCTTGATCAAGCCAGGTGTGGCACCGGCGGCCGAGATAAAGCGCCTCCTCATGCCGTACTCACCCTCCAGGGCAAAGGACTCCTTCCCGCGAAACCATAGGAGCCAAGGACGTAGGCGATCATCCTCAACAGGGCGGCACGACTCCAATCGCTCTTCCCCTGCGGAGATCGGGAGCTCTACTTCGACCTCGCGTGGGACAGGATCTTTTGAGCCTATTCCAGCAGCCCCGTTACTATTGAAGGCAAGATTCCCAACATCAACGTCAGCCACCCTGAGGTCGGCTACGACGCGTCCGAGGCTACCCTTCTTCATCGACTCGGCGCACCGAGATCCTGGATGCTTAACACTTGGAAGCTCGCAAGTGCCTGTGAAGGTCGGAAGATGCCGATGGGCAGCAATGATGCGCCACCAACCATCACGCTATGGGCACGCAGGACTCAAGGAGGAACCCGCGCCCAAGACAAGGAGTGGTTAGAACAAGAATAAAAGAGATGGAGGAGGTCGCAAGGGAGCTCAAGGCGACAGCCCCGCCACTCTACATCTCAAGAGCTTCTCCGCTGGAGGTTTGGGCGATTCCCAACTTATCCGGATGTGGAGTCCGTACCATTTTCTACAAGGTTCCCTGTAAAACAATGTGATTCTATATGTGAGTTTCCCAAACCTTGCAAAGGACCTGCAGGAGGTGCTACACACGATGAAGGCAGAGCCCAAGATGGTTCGCTTGTCGGAGAAGGCGGAATTATTCTTCGGCGAACAACAGGATGCCTCCACCACCGCTATATGTGAGGAATGGTGGAGACAAGCGGAGGCCCTCGCTCAAGCAAAAGGCAAGGCCCAACCAAAGTTTGGGCTTGGCTACATCGATCTTGACGCCCTAGTGTTGAAGGGAAGCTTGGCCCCATGCCAACGCCACGAGAACCAGAAGACGAAGGGCGACCGATGCTAGAAGAAGACTTCTACAACACCGGCATGCCTTTTGGGTTGAAGAATGCTGGTGCGACATATCAGCATGCCATGACATGTGTCCTTGGCGATCTGACCCACCCTACGACGAAATGATACCCCCTACGATGTCTCTGCAGATGAAGGGGAGGAGCCCGACGGTGGAGCACGAGTCAACTGCCATGCCACGTCGGTCTCATCGAACGACGACTCCGACACTTCGCCCATCATTCCTCATCAACAACTCCCCGACAACGGTGAGCCAAGTGATGATGAGGAGTTCATCTCCACACCAGCACCCCAAGAACTCGAAGATGGGGGGCAGCCAACCATCGACGAGCTTGTCCAAATCAACCTTGGGACTGAAGACAATCCGCGCCCCACTTTTGTTAGCGCCACGCTGACGGAAGAGGAGCGAGAAGAGTACCAAAGCTTCTTGATGGAGTACCGAGATTGCTTTGCCTGGAACTACAAAGAGATGCCGGGGTTGGACCCTCGTGTCGCCACCCACAAGCTGGCGATTGACCCACAATTCCGTCCTGTCAAGCAGCAACCGCGACGCTTGCGTCCGGAACTCGAAGGTGATGTCATCGCTGAGGTAGACAAACTAATCGCTGCAGGTTTCATCAAGGAGGTCAAGTATCCACGGTGGCTCGCCAACATCGTCCCGGTGGAGAAGAAGAATGGGCAGATACGAATCTGCCAGGACTTCCGCGACTTGAATCGAGCCTGCCCCAAAGATGACTTTCCCTTGCCGATCCCGGAGATAGTCATCGACTCCACCACCGGACACGGCGCACTATCCTTCATGGATGGTTCATCGGGCTACAACCAGATCAGGATGGATCATGATGATGCCATTGACACGCTTCCAGACCTCAAGGGCAACTTCTACTACATTGTCATGCCGCTCGATTGAAGAACGCCGCGCAACATACCAGCGTGCCATGACGTGTATTCTTGGTGATTTAATCCACCATTCGGTGGAGTGCTACGTCGACGACATGGTGGTCAAGACCAAAGAACGCGAGCATCATCTAGAAGATCTTCGAGTGGTCTTTGAGCGGCTACGACAACATCAACTCAAGATGAACCCGTTGAAGTGTGCCTTTGGTGTTCAGTCGGGCCTCTTCCTCGGCTTTGTCGCTCGTCATCGAGGCATAGAGATCGAGCCTAAGAAGATCAAGGCAATCATCGACATGCCACCACCCCAAGATCTCAAGGAGTTAAGGTCATTGCAGGGGAAGCTAGCGTACATCCGACGCTTCATCTCCAACCTCTCCGGACGATCCAACCCTTCTCGAGCCTCATGAAGAAAGGAGCTCCGCTAGGTGTGGGATGAGGGATGCCAACGCGGCTTTGATGATATCAAAAGGTACCTCCTTAATCCACCTGTCTTGGCAGCTCCCGTCAAGGGGCGCCCACTCATTCTATACATTGCAGCGCAGCCTACTTCGGTAGGTGCTTTGTTCACCAAAACAATGATGAAGGGAAGGAAGTGGCCTGCTACTACTTGAGCCGCACCATGGTGGGAGCCGAGCTAAATTACTCGCAATAGAGAAATTATGCCTGGCCCTAATCTTCGCTAAAGAAGTTGAGGCACTACATCAAGCACCAAATCCAGCTTGTCGCAAGAGCGGACCCCGTAAGGTACGTGCTAAGTCAGCCCGCGCCATGGGGCTACTAGGAAAATGGGCTCTTCTCATGATGGAGTTCGATATCACCTTTGTCCCTCGGAAGGCATCAAGGGCAAGCCTTGGCGGAGTTCCTTGCGGCGCACCCGTGCCGATGATTCCCTCTCGATCATCGATCTTCCTGATGAGGAGGTCTTCACCGTCGACCTCGACGCACCGTGGGAGCTCTACTTTGATGGCGCCTCTCGTATGGAGACCGATGCTGATGGAGCCCCAAGACGAAGGGCAGGCGCAGGTTTGGTGTTCAAGACGCAGAAAGGAGGGGTGATGTATCACCATTTTCCTCCTCAAAGAAGAATGCTCAAATAATGAGGCGGAGTACGAGGCGCCATCTTCGCCTTCTCTTGGCGCTCCATGGATGTCCGCTCTTTACGGGCCTTTGGTGACTCCCAGCTCATTGTTCGTCAAGTCAATGACATCTACGGTTCGCAGCTCGAACTGGTGCCGTATTACACCGCGACCCTGAACCCGATGGGAAATTTTCAACATGTTGAAGTGCTCCATGTCCCACGAAGCAGAAATGCGCCTGCTGATGCCTTGGCAAAACTAGCGGCAGCATTGGTGCTCCCGGATAATAAAACCATGCAGGTAAATGTTGAAGAAAGGTGGCTCCTCCCAGCTGTTTCGAGCTTATCCCGCGGAGTACGAAGTCAACTCCATCATGACAAACACGGTGGAGGAAGACGAGTGGCTGCAACCCTTCCTCAACTACTTCAAGCATGGCAGTCTCCCCGACGACCCCGTCACGAGGCGCCAACTACAACGACGACTCCCCTTTTATCTTTATGAAGGTGTGTCCTATACAGCGGTCTCATGGACAGGAGGTCCTACTTCAAAAGGCCAATAGAGGTGAAGCCGAGAAGATCCTCCAGAGATGCACCATGGAGTGCGGCTGGCACCAAGGAGGAGCTAAGATGTATCATAGCATACGCCTTGCAGGATACCATCGCCCGCATCATGGCGATCGCCTTGGTGGCCAGGTCATGCCACAACCGTCAAGTACATGGCGATTTCAAGCACCAGCCGCCGTCCCGCTTCACCCTACAGATTCCCTCTTGGCCATTTGACGCTGGGAATCGACGCCATCGGCCTCATTGACCCTCCGTCATCCGGGGCATCGCTTCATCCTCGCCATGACGGACTACTTCTCCAAATGGGTGGAAGCTGTTCCACTACGAGAGGTGAAGAGCGACAACGCTATCAAGTTCCTAGAGCGAAATATCATATATCGCTTTGGGATTCCACACCGCATCACCTCCAACAATGCCAAGGCATTCAAGTCCAACAAGATGTACAGGTTCATGGAGAAGTACAAGATCAAGTGGAACTATTCCACCGCTACTACCCTCAAGCCAATGGGGCGATCGAAGCCTTCAACAAGACGCCGGCAAGATACTCAAAAGACGGTGGCAAGACACAGAGAGATCGCACGATCGTCTCTACGAGTCCTTATGGGCGTGCATCACATACTGATCCGCACTCGACGCAGCTACTCCATTCTCTCTCGCTTATGGGAGCGAAGCGATCTTGCCATTGGAAGTCCAACTACCTCTTTACGGGTGGCTATCCAGAAGGGCTCACCCAAGATGAACAGGTATAACTTCGCTTCCAAGAGCTTGACGCCTTGAAGAGGAACGACTTCATGCCCTGCAAAACTTAGAGCTCTATCGCCGTAACATGGTGAGAGCCTATGACAAGCTCGCTACAACGATATTCCGGAAGGGCGAGTTGGTCCTCGTGTTCGTCGACCCATCGCCATCACGCACAAGACGAAGGGAAAGTTCGAGCCAAAGTGGGAAGGACCATACGTTGTTGAGCAAGTCTACGACGGGGGTGCATACCAGCTTGTTGATTCCCAGGGAGCCCGGCCTATGCCCCCAATCAATGGAAGGTTCCTTAAAAAATATTTTTCTTAAAATGTTGCCTCTTTCATTGCCTTTTGCTCGGGGAGACCCCTTTTCAGTGGGCTATCGGATCCATAATGCACTCTTCGCTGCATGTTGTGGATATCTTTTTGGCCTCCCGGTTTTAACGGACTCACCCAACAACAAAAAACTGGCTTTCCCTACCACATCATGTTGTTGATTGAAGTTTTGGCTACCCTAGGACTTGTCTGAGGGTGGCACAATGCGTCAAGTTGCAGCAGAACGGCTCCTACACCCACAATGCACGACACGATCGTGTATGCTTAGGAGGCAGCGGGACGATTACTTGGGCACTTCGAGTGCCGAGACCCCGCGCCCTTCATGTTTCTGTCATACTTCATGTTCGCAGAGACTCGCATCCTGGGGAGACTATAGGAAAAGATTCATGGTGGCTACCGGCCCAATGCAAGTTGGTTTCAGACTTAGCCACATGACAACCCCTGGGCACGCCACCAAAAGCTCCAGATAAAATGCCCGAGGGTTTTCTTAGTCCACAGAGGTGAACAGTGCCTTCCAAGTTCTCAAGGTGGGTCTTCGAGAAGTCATGAAAGAGCAATCCCCAAGCAAGTGCAAGCAAAAAAAAGTTCAAGCAAGTTCATGAAGCTCGCGCCAATCAATCAATCCGCACAGAAAAATCCAGAATCTCCACGGAGCAGTCAAAAAAACCAGGAATCCAAGAAGCGGCTCAAGTTGTCCCAAGCAAGACGAGACTCACTTTGGAAAGAAGGCGGAAGGTAGATGTTCACCACCCTCAATAAGGCATGAAGAAAAAATTGCCAAGCTGTTCTCCCAAAACCATACACCCTGAACCTACCATACCCAAGTCTCCGGTTCATGAGGCATCTTGCAGGGGCATGGCGGCCTGTGGGGCCCCTCGCATGATGATGGGCTATAATATGAATTTCTGTTGCCTCCCTAAGCATCCCAAACACGGCGCCTTCATACACGCATACGAAGGCTTAAAAGTTGAGGATTTGTAATCGTCATGGTACTTGACGATTCCCGATGACAAGTCCTTTTGTAGCCTTCTCGGATGTCACACCCATAGCTGGTGTATAACGGAAAGCCAACATTTTAAAGCCCAACCAAACCTTCTTTTTTTTTTTTTTCCTCTTTGTTCGCTTTGTTTTGTTGGGTACTTCTAGTTGTTGCGCTTCCCGACATCTTTTGCAGGCAATGAATAGGTACTTCTCGGCGCTGCCGACGCCAACACGACATCGAAGTCTCTACACCAACCTACAACACATGCATCGGGGCAACCTCAGACGCTGTGGACGCCGATGATATCCCGACGCCAACCTGCTAAGCCGACGCATCCCGCAACCAATCATCTGCACCAACATGAACAATGGGTGTAGGAAGGAGGCACTGAGCTCATAAGGGTGGTGCCTATGTCACTACGGTACCTGTCTCCAACAACAGTGAAGTTTGGGGCAATATCATCCCTCGATCATCCATAAGTCCGATGGTGTCCCGCATACCACCGGCGTACACTCTCCATGGCGAAAGGGAGTTGTCGATGGCCTACGGGCGCTTCACCTACATCATCATATGAAGATAATGGTAGCAGTGCAATGCGCCAAAGGCGGCCAGCATGAATCTGTGAAACCCTCCGATCTAGTCGCCCGCACCGCAGCGCTTAAGCGGTCATGACAAGTTCGGTAAAATCTATTTTGTTTTCAGGACAAGCGCAACGAAGCTCCCTAAAGAATGCGCGTGCGTAAGAACATACCGCAACTACATGCCTTCATGGAGATCAAACATTCGCCTCGGAGATGGTGTACATGGCGTCCGCAACACGTTGTCCTCGCGACGAGAAGCCTCCTACCTCGGCGGCGACGCAGCCGTGGTGGCGGCAACCACTACGATGAGCAACGGCCCATGAGTCCACCGTCGTTATCAAAGTTACACGGCACACTAATTTTTTTTCCTCTTTCTTCCCTTTTTCCTTTTATTTTCTACAGGTACAATCTAGCGGATGCTCGGGATACGCGAGCAAGCAACGGCGGAGCCGGCTGGGACGAAAGTGGGCGACGCGGTGGAGTTAGCACAGCGCATGAGGAGCTGAGCGAGCACCGAGCCTGAAGGGGCAGCAGCGTCCGCCAAGTCATTGTGGCGGCGCCACCACCACAAATGCGTGTTGACGGGCTGCACATAGTAGTAGGCACCTCCGATTAGTAATGGGTGTAAATGCGTCGATGGCATCTGGCTCTGGACTCCGCATCTGGTTGAGACAACAAAAAGAAAGGAAAGGAAAAGGGGGAGAAAGCAACAGTGAGTACTCATCAAAGTACTACATAAACAAGGAACCCCATTTTGAGCATAACGATGAGTATGACCTATGATCAAATGTTCTCATTTGACTCCTAAGTCAAAATACTCAAACATAGGTGACTTTATGCCGACATTACGATGTATTTTGTGATTGCCGTTTTCAAAAGATATAAGTATAATTTTTTTAATTGCAAGTTATACACATCTATGTTTTATCTTTGGATGTACCGCGTGCGATGCATGCAGCTAATCCTTGGTTTATCTCCGTGCATGCATGCGTTGATTTATAGCGTACCAACAGTGTATATTGTTGATTACATGCATGATATGAGCTACATCACTCACGTATTTGATCGGGTACCTAGCTAACATTGCGATGTAAAGGCCGGTGTAGCTCTGTCGGCTTAAGCTGAATCGTATATATACCCGACGTCCGCGTCGTCGGTTCCAAATACCCATATGCGGAGCCACGACCGGCGTTTATTGTACTTTTCGAATACCGAATACTTGACTAATGCATGTATGCACAGTTTAATCAGGCTGGCTGTGGCGTGTTAAATCTGGCTGAGTTCTACACCGTGTACATGCACGTATACAATTACCCACAACTGATCAAGCCAGCAAACTTGTGAGCTCGTCGAGGTTGCAAGCAAGTGTGGATCGGATGGCGACGACCAGCAGCTCGTGGCTCAGGTAGGTATGATTTTGGTTTTGTTTTTCCTTGTGCTGGCGTCGCTAAGAAAGGAAGATAAGCACCAGCCTCGTGTAGCGGGATTTGATCTCTATCTTCCCACGAATATCGGAACAAACTCTGCTTCTGCCTATCTCCTTCCTATAAATCTGAGGCACAAGGCCATCAATGGGCTCAGACGCCTGGCGAAGGAGAAGAACTCCTTACGCACACATTCGCATAACACCTCCAGCACCCATCCATCCACCACGCATAACCTCCATTCCTTGAGAATACATCCATCTACCGGCAGGAGGAAAAGCCTTGAGCACACGAGCAGGCGTACCGGAGAGGCGGCGTACAAGGAGCTCCTTGGCTGTGACATGGGCCTGAAGCTCACCTTCCCGAGCGTAAAACTTTGATCTAACCCATCCCTTTCCTTGTTCCCTCTTTGCATATAGCATGCCGCACACAGGTCGGGGCGTTGCCAAAAGAGCAATGTTAGCATGATCGGACCCCGTCGGAATGGAGCCGCCGGACGGAAGGTGAAATCGGCGTTCGGGAATGGTCTTCACCAAGCCAGCGCCACAAGAAACGACGAAGGTCGTCATCACCACCTGTTACGCCTCGTCCACGGCAGTTCGGCCAAGATAGCCGGCCGAGCGCATGCAGCGCGCCCGTCGAGGTCACGGTCGATGCCGGAAGTCGGCGGCCCACCCACTCATCACAGCGAAGAGGGCGGCGTCGCGGGACTCATCTTCACCAAGCCCGCGCTATGGGCGCTGATGCCGCCGAGTCGGTGTCCGCGGTCGGCGCCACGGTGGTCGCGATCACATCGCGAATGAGGCGGACGCGTCGCCGGATCTCATCTTCAACCCAGCGCTATGAGCGCCCGATGCCGCCGAGTCGGTGTCGGAGGTCGGCATACGGTGGTAGCCCCGCTGATCACCGCTTCGCCGAGGGCGACACGTCGCCGAGCTCATCTTCATCAAACCCGCGCTAAGGACGGCAGCGCCGAGGTCGGTGCACGAGGCGACGCCGGTGGCCCCCCTCATCACCTCGCCGAGGGCGACCGTCGCGGAGCTCATCTTCATCAAACCCGCGCTAAGGGCGGCGCCACGAGTCGGTGCCACGGAGGTCGGCCTTCACGGTGGCCACCCCACTCATCACCGCTTTCGGCGTCGCCGACTCATCTTCACCAAGCCCGCGCTATGGGCGCAGGCGCCACGGTCGATGTCACGAGAGGCGGCGACACGTGGCCACCCCACTCATCACACGCTTCGGCGAGACGGCGTGTTCTTGGGCTCGCCGTCCCAGCTGGTGCCATAGAGGTTGACGCCGCCCCCCATCACTCGCGCCCGCCGTCCGCGATGACAGCGTAGAGGGCGGCGAGGGAACCGATGAATACCGCTCATCATGAGCGTCGTCGGGCGGCGCCCTGGAGGTCGATGGCACGTGAAGTCGCCATCTCCGCTCTATTGGGCCATCACCCACTTTGCGCGCCCGGAACCGCTACTCAAAAGCGGAGATCGGGAGAGTTGGTGTCGACTTTCCTCCCTTCATGAAGCGGTGCCATGAGCGAAGGCATGGAGCTTGCCCGCGGCCTCGCTGTGTCGGCGTCGCCCGAGCTTGCGGTGAGGGCGACACGGGCTCTCATCACACCACTGGTTTCCGCTTCGTCACGCCGGGTGCCGCGGAGTTCACTATCCGCGGCCCATCACCGCTAACTCTGCACATGCCGCACTATGCGCCGGTGACCACGAGATGGTCGGCTGAAGGCGGTGTCCGTTGCGGCGGCTACATTGCATGGCGCGGCGTGCTACACAAACAAGCTCATATGCGGACCACGGTCACGCATGTGCCTATGCATGGAGCCATGCCGTATATTCCTTCGGTGGGAGAGCATTGCGTGCACACCTATCATATAAAAAATAATAAAAGCTACGGACAGAAGCTCTCCTGGAGGATGATGCGAAGAGTTTCTCATCATCACATCTACTACTTAATCACGCCGGGAGTCGTTGAAGGCGAATACACAAACTCGGCGAAGATCATCTTCTTTAGCGCGCATACACCATCGGCGAGATGTAGGCGTGCCAGCGTCATCCACTCCGCCATGTTGGGCGCTGAATGACGCCGGAGTTCAAAGAGGATGCCACCCGTGAAGATGCCCTCTGGCAGCGCCGCATCCGCTTTCGTGAAGGTGGTGCCCAGCTATGATGCGCTGCCACCCGACACACTCATCAAAGGCAAGTCAAAGAAGTTGATGCCATCCGAAGTCGGCCGGACGATGCTGTTAGCATACCGATCTACTTCGTCATGCTGGGTGTCGCCAAAGATGGAGGCCGCAGCACCCACCTCCTGCTTGTCCACCTCATCTTCTTGTAGAGCTCGAAGATGAACATGTGAGCCTGGCGGCGTCCACTCGGCGCCCGGACATGAAGTGAAGGCGGGGTCCCACGATGCCATGATTTAGATGGCTGCTGCTACCCCGATGTCGCTGCTACCAGCGCCACGCTCGATGGCGAAGCCGACCAAGTTGGCGCTGCCGGGACAAAAGCGGCTGCGAGGCGGCGACTTCAACAACACCGCTCCTCTACGATCTCGTGAGGCGATGCCTTGACTCGCCCGTGCCGTGGACTCGGCGTGGCGGGGCAGTGTAGACCACTCGAGCCATCTTTGGCGCGAAAGGCAGCGGTCCTGACGTCGGTCTCCATCATCAATTACTCCGCGAGTGGGCCTGTACACCCGAAGAAGCTCTGGTCGTCGAGAAGTCCGAGCCAAAGCGTGATCCATGCTACCCCAACAACAACTCCTCCGCGCAAGACCGGCGAAACACGACTGACGGCGTAGCCGCCAAAAGCTTCGCTACTGCGGCGATGTGCAGCGGACACGGACTTTGCGCCGCCAACACACACACACATCACCATCATCATGCATGGAGAAGCAGGCGGGCAGCGAGCGACCACACAGCTCAATCGGAGGTATCCAGCGGGCAACCAGGGGTAATTAATCGAGTCTTAGGGCCGAGAACGAGGAGATCACACAATCGCCACAGCCAGCTTAGCGTGCTTGTGCCCGCGGGCGCTTTTTATGGGATATCGTAATTTTATTTATCAATGAGATTAATGAAATACATGTTCCGTATCTCTTTTCTTTAGTGTACTACGGTACACTGGCGCCCGCCACAGTTTCTTTCCCGGCGTCGAGAAAACACACTCCCTTCTTCCTTCTCCCGGAGTCCTTAGATGATGTTTTCTCGTGTCAAACAAATTGCTTGCCCATGGGACCTGGTTCTCCTCCCATCTCTGCTTCGCTGTGGTGCGTCCGAATCGTCTTCGCCCGTCTCCCAATCCACAGCATCTTTGCATGACAAGGCATCGGCGAGGATTTCCGTTGATCGAGATCCCTTTTCTCGGTGGACTCTCTGCGGAAGCAACTTCGGAGCCATCGGTGCTTCAGTTTGGATCGATGCAGCAATGATCGTCATCGAGCTTGGTGCCAAGATCTCGTGCCTGACTCAAGATCTGCCAGTTCAAACTATGCAATCAAGGAAGGCGCCAAAGCGGGAGAGCCGCCAAAGGCGAAGAAGGCGTCGGGAGCTAATGCTGAAACACGTGCCTGTTGAAGGAATCGACAAAGCGGATATGAAAGGAGACATGGGCGTCTCAGCGCCTTGGCGTAAAACGCAACAGCGGGCAAGAAGCGGCATCCATCACGCTACCCCATTTCCACATGAAGCCTTCCGACCAGCACCTCGGCCTTGAGGTTGAGCTGCTCGAAGGTTTGGAAGCCATCGCCCGAACTTGCGGAAACTCATGGCAAGCGCGTTTGGCGGAAAGCCCGCACCCTCTGCGGAACTATAGGAGGAAATGTCGCAGGTACAGCGACTCCACAACAGATTACCTCACGCCTTGCTCGAGCTGCGGTGCGGAGGAGATTGGTCCCTCGGAGCAAGGGACTTGGCGGACAAGGTGTTCTTACCGAGCACCAGGCCCCTCCGTCGACTTGTTCCTGACGGCGGGTGTATGGCCAACCAAGATCAAGCAGCTAGTGAGGAGGGCCATTATGAAGGTTACAGGCGGCGTTCACGCAGGCCAGTTCTACGACCCCTCGGTCTCCATCAACCTTGAAGATACTCGGCGGGGCATGGGTGCCATGCCTCCACACTTCAGCGGTTGATGAAGTTGATGCCATCCAAGTCGACGCCGACGATGCTCGTTAGCATACCGATCTACTTGGCCATGCTCGGTGTCACCAAAGATGGAGACGCGCAGCACCCCACCTCCTGCTTGTCCACCTCATCTTCATCAGAGCTCAAGATGAACATGTGAGCACGGCGACGCCCACTCGGCGCCGGACATGAAGTGAAGGCCGGGTCCCACACCATGATGCCATGATTTAGATGGCTCGCTACCCCGTGTCGCCGCTACCACCGCCACGCCATTCTCGAGGCGAAGCCGACCAAGTTGGCGCTGCCGAGGACAAAGCGCGGCTGCGCAGGCGACGCGACTTCAACAACACCACTCCTCTCACGATCTCGTGAGACGATGCCTTGACTACGCCGACCGCCGTGGACTCGGCGTCTGGCCGGACGAGGTGTCGACCACTCGAGCCATCTTTGGCGCGAGCAACGCGACGGTCACACACCGACGCCGGTCTCCATCATCAATTACTCCCGCAGGTGTAGACCCTGTACACCCCGAGAAGCTACTGGTCGTCGAGAAGTCCGAGCCAAGCGTGATCCATGCTACCCCAACAACAACTCCTCCAACGCCGCCAAGACCGACGAGGCACGACGGCGAGGGCGAGCGTGGCCACCGCAAAGGCTACGCTACACGCGGCGCGTGTACCGACGAGGACACGGACTTTGCCGCCGCCAACACACACACACACATCACCATCATCATGCATGGAGAACGCGAAGCGAAGACGACGAAGAGGACCACACAGCTCAATCGAGGTATCCGCGGAGCAACCCGCTGGAGTAATTAATCGGAGTCTTCCGAGGCCCCGAGAACCAGGAGATCACACAATCGCCACAGCCAGCTTGGCCGTGCTTGTAGGCCACGGAGCGCACCCTTTTTTTTATGGGATATCGTAATTTTATTTATCCAATGAGATTAATGAAATACATGTTCCCGTATCTCTTTTTCTTTCGTGGTACTACGTACACCGCACGCCCAAGATACACGCTTTTCTTTCCCGGCCCGAGAGAAACACACTCCCTTCTTCCCTTCTCCCCGGAGTCCTTAGATGATGTTTTTCTCGTGTCAAACACCGACACTTATCTAGATGAAGTACATATGTTTTGGAGTCTTTCTATTTTATCTTATGTTCTCTCATTGAGTTTTCCCAAAAAAAAAATTCATCTAGGAATCTTTTTCATTTCTATTCTTCTGTCTTTGTGAATATCCTTTTGGCTCTGATCAATTCCTCGAAAATCTTTCAAAAATTCATTGCAAATCCTTTGAAACATTCCTTGCAAAGTGAGCTGAATTATTTCAGATTTCTGGAATTAAACTCAAGGCCACCGACTTAAATATTTCGATTCGACCGAAAAGGATCTGCCCTAAGTCCATGACTTTCGGACCCACTGATCCATCTTATTTCGGTGTCACCGATTTATTTCTTTCAGGATATCATCTTCTGCAGCTCCACTCAATGATTCTCTATGCATATTTCTTATTGCCCTGTTGTGATTCTTAAGGATCCCACTTCTTTCCATCTTCCCTGACCTTCCTAGTTTGTTGTCCTTTTCGGCACTTGATGTCAAAGGGGGAGAAGACTTAGGGGGAGAAGAGAAGATTTAGGGGGAGGAGAAGAGAAGATTTAGGGGGAGAAGAAAAGCAATCTTACCTTAAGGGGGAGAGAATCACATCAAAGCTTTGCCGTGTTCCACATTGGATATTACAATTGGCATCATTCTCATTTGGCATCATTCTTTGATTTTGCTCTTTCCATCAAACCCTTGATCCGAGACAACTCAAAGGGAGAGGAACCTTCACAATTGATATCTTATGGAAAGCAAAATCTCTCGAGTTCATTGAAAATCTTTTTAGTTTCGGAGACATGTTTGCTGATTCAAGCTTGTGCTCAATATGAGACACTCTTTATACATGTCATCCTCGGCTTGGTACTCTTGATGTTCTTGCAGTTGGTTGAAGAAATACTCTTGTGTTATCTAACCTTGTTTTCCCAAGTCTATTTCTTGGTACAATGCCAAGGAACCTCAAGCTAAGTATATGCACTTTGCAGAATGTGCATGATGGTGACTTGCTTGTGAATACTGTTTGCAAGAAATCACCATGCACATATGCATTATCACTCACTTCTTTTCATCTCGCTCGATGCATATAGCCAAGCTGCATGTAGCACATCTTGCCTTTCTCTCTTGTGTGCTTGTGGTAGTCCAAAACCATAATTTATGAAAATCTTGCACACTTGTAGGGGAGCCACATGCACTACATGTTTGTCAAAGCTGTGATAATTCATCTTTCTTTCAAGAAGCTTTGATGTCTTGTTTTGTGTGTTGCCATCAATTACCAAAAAGGGGAGATTGAAAGCACATTTGCTCCTGGGTGGTTTTGGTAATTAATGACAACATACTTTGTGGTTGGACTAATGCTTTTATCAAGTATGTTTCGGAAGTTCAATCACATTGGCATGGCAAAAGGATCAAGAGGTGGAACCCTCAAAATGCTAAGGCAAGCATTGGCAAAAGCTCAAGACTCCATTTTTGGTTTAGTGATCCAAGATCACATTGAGTCCATAGGAAAGCCAATACTATTAAAAGGGATGAGGTTATGATGATGATCTGGTTGCTCAAAGTGCTTAGTGATACATCTCCTAAACTATCAAGAACTTTCACCGCCATATACACTCATAAGTAATCTCGGTCCCACCAATATTCCAAACTCACCACACCGAGATGAACCACCTCAGCCACAAAGCCAAACCCTAGAAATCTCGGATTTTCCGATTGAACTCGGTCTCACGAAACTTGAGTTGCCAAGCTTCAGAACCTTCGTCATCAAATCGGTGTCACCGAGATGATGAAGTCGGTCCCACCGAGATTGGCAAGCTCCTGTCTTTGCAACGAATCGGACTAACCGAGATTGTATTTTTGGTCCCATCGAAAATCCCAATGTTCACATGATTTGAACTTTCGGTCTCACCGAGTTGTCAACTTCGGTCCCACCGAGATTGGTCAAATGTGTGTAACGGTTGGATTTTGTGTGGAGGATATAAATACCCTCCACCCCCTCTTCATTCGTGGAGAGAGCCATCGAAAGTACTACCACTCCTACCTTACATTTACGAGAAGAGAACTACCTACCCTTGTGTTGAGATCAAGTTGCTCCACTCCCACCATATGAAGCTTGATCTCTAGCCTTCCCAAGTTGCTTTCCACTCAATCCTTTCTTCCACCACAGCCAAATCAGTGAGGAGAGTTGAGTGTTGGGAGATTATCATTTGAAGCACAAGAGCAAGGAGTTCATCATCATCAACACCATCTATTACCTTTTGGAGGGTGGTGCCTCCTAGATTGGTTAGGTGTCGCTTGGGAGCCTCCGTCGAGATGTGGAGTTGAACCAAGAAGTTTGTAAGGGCAAGGAGATCGCCTACTTCGTGAAGATCTACCCCGAGTAAGGCTAGCCCTCCGTGGGCGTAGGCCATGATGGCATAGACAAGGTTGCTTCTTCGTGGACCCTTCGTGGGTGGAGCCCTCCGTGGACTCTCGCAGCCGTTACCCTCCGTGGGTTGAAGTCTCCATCAACGTGGAAGTACGATAGCACCACCTATCGGAACCACGAGAAAAATCTCCGTGTCTCCAAATTGCGTTTGATCTTCTCCACTTCTCTTTACTACTTGTGCAATTTACTTTCCGCTGCCCATACTCTAGAATTGCATGTGTAGTATGCTACTTGACTTGTGTGTTATGCAAAATCTGCCAAAATCTGTCCTTGACAAAAGACGGAATTTTTATCTTGTCGAGTAGTCTAATCACGCCCCCTCTAGACACTCTCACCTTCTTCGATCCTACACCCTGTGAAAAAGCGATCACCGGGTTGTCTGTGGAACTTGGAAGGGTGTGTTTTATTAAGTATCCGGTTCTAGTTGTCATAAGGTCAAGGTACAACTCAAAGTCATCCTGTTACCGAAGATCATGGATATTCGAATAGATAAACTTCCCTGCAGGGGTGCACCACATAACCCAACACGCTTGATCCCATTTGGCCGGACACACTTTTCGGGGTCATGCCCAGCCGCGGAAGATCAACACGTCGCAGCCCCACCTAGGCACAACAGAGAGGTCAGCACGCCGGTCTAAACCTAAGCGACAGGAAGTGCAGGCCCATCGCCTCGAAAGCACACACACGCACGCTATAACGCGGCAGAAGCAGCACCTAGCCTAGTGGCGTTCGGTCCAATCGGCGCGCGCCACTCGATCGGCGACGTCACGAAGGCGGTGATACCACGACGCCGGTATACCCATAACTACTCCCGCGTAGATGGTTAGTGCGTATAGACCAAATGGCGGACTCAGATCAAATACCAAGATCTCGTTAAGCGTGTTATTATGAAGCAATCATGACGCCGACCAGGCCAGCCCACCTCTCGCCTAGGTGGTCTCAACCTGCCAATCGCTCCGCCACAAAGATCCACACAGAGGGTCGTCGGGACAAAGGTCCTTTCAGCCCCCAATCCATGAATCACTCGCGGGTACTCTTGGAGCGGACCCGACTTTAGTCACCGTCTGTAGTATGTATGTATGTATAGTATATACCCGTAATCACCTCCCGAGTGATCACGACCCAATAGTATAGCAAGGCAGACTGACAAGAATGTAGGGCCAATGGTGATAAACTAGCATCCTATACTAAGCATTTAGGATTGCGGTTAAGGTATCAATGACTGTAGCAACAATGACAAGCTATGCAACAGAATAGGAGTAACGGAACAGTAACATGCTACACTACTCTAATGCAAGCAGTATAGAGAAGAATAGGCGATATCTGGTAATCAAGGGGGCTTGCCTGGTTGCTCTGGCAAGAGAGTGGGGTCGTCAACACCGTAGTCGTACTGGGTAGCAACGGCGTCGGCCTCGGTGTCTAGCGAGAGAAGAGGGGGAAGAAACAATAAATACCATGCAAACAGATGCATATCGATGCATGACAAGACAAGTAACGATGCTAGGTGTGCCCAATCACGGTAGTAGGTGGTACCGATGAAGGGGGAAAACAT
The DNA here is from genome assembly GCA_021437245.1 of Aegilops speltoides. NCBI lineage: Eukaryota > Viridiplantae > Streptophyta > Magnoliopsida > Poales > Poaceae > Aegilops > Aegilops speltoides. The sequence continues at coordinate 120,474,184 of CM038144.1, forward strand.
CCGGGAAAGTATTCCCGGTGTTCCACGTTTTCGGACCGGTGAACCGGAGGCGGAAAGTTGTGTGTTCGGTATGCTAGGGGTGTGTGGCGGACGAACGGGCTGCGTAACCGGATTCGTCTCGTCGTTCTGAGCAACTTTCATGTACAAAGTTTCTCCATCCAAGCTACGGTTTATTTTATATTAATTTTTAAAGTTTTTAAATCATTTTCTAATTTATTAATTATTAATTAAATTCGAAAATAGTATTACTGCATCAGCATGACGTCAGCATGACATCATCAGTCAACAGAGGTGTTCACTGGTCAGGCAGACGTGTGGGACCCACCTGTCATACTCTGTTTAATTAATTAGGGTTAGGTTAACTAACTACTTCTTAGTTAGACTAACAGGTTAATTACTAATTAAGTAGGATTAATTAACTTAATTAATTCATTAGATAATTAATTAGTTAATAATTAATTTTATTAAATCATTTTTATTTTATCTATTACTTTATTTTTAATACTCTTTTTTTAAAACGCTACGTGGGGTGGGGCCCTTGACGGCCTTAACAAAAGTGCACATGGGCTGGTGGGAGGCTACTGGGCGCAGATTAGCGTGTCGAGCCTCGATCCAACAAAGCAGCAGTCGCCAGCCTGTGGAGTCGCCGTCACGACGGCCGGATTGGCCGGAGCCAGGCGTCGACGGAGAGGGTTGGCATGGCGCCGCAGCCAGCCATGGTTGAAGCGCAGAGCAGCAGCAAGACGACAAGAGGAGGGCTGGGCTTGCCGAGGCCATGGGTGGCGGCCGGACACGACGCCATTGCAGGCGGAGCTGGGAGAACAGGGCGCCATGGGGCGGGCGCGATGACCAACGGCGACGGTGGCGGGTCATGGGCGTCTTGTATACAAGACGGCCAAGGCGCGACGAGCACGCATCAAAGGCGTGGTTGGGGAAACATACAAGGGGAAAACGGGCGCGGTGAGTGGCATGAGCCTGGCGCGACGAAGCGGCACCGAGCAAGCGTGGGGGGAGGAGGAGAGGGAACCGTGGTCGTGGCCTCACCGGGGTGGCAAGGTCTAAAGCAAATGAGCTCGGGAAGGTCGGGGGGGGGGGGACGATGGGGACGACGTGCGTAGGGGGGCAGTCCGGCGGGGGAGGGTGAAGCAGTCCGGCGGGGGGGAGCTCCGGGCGACGCAGTCCTGACGACGACGGGGCGCAGCGTCGGGGTCCTCCTCCTCTCGATCCTGATCCAATCGGGGGAGAGAGGGGAGGGTGAGATATTTTCGGGGGTGTGTGGGTGTTTCGGCTAGGGTTTCCTCCCTGGTGGGGGGTTATGGAGGGGAGGTAGCGGGCCAGCCGGCTGGGCCTGGGGGTTGGCCCAGTTGGGCCACGGCCCAGGGGGGTTTCTCCTTTCTTTCTTTTTTTGATGGTCTTAGGTTTTAGTTTTTCTGTTTTGTTTTTCCTTTTTTATTTTCTTGTATTATTTCTTTTCTGTTTCAATTCATCTAAAAGTAATTAGGCATCTTATAAAAAGGGGTTTGCTGCACCATAATTACCTTTGTAATATTTGGCGTCCACCGAACATTTTTGTTTAAATTTTGAAAACTTTTATTGTTGACTTGATTTTGAATTTGAATTCGAATTGGTTTCGAACTAACGTGAGATTAGCAACAGAAATCGAGGTGACGTGGCATCATTAGCGGAGGGTTACTGTGGCTTAACTATCCGGGTGCCACACTAGCTTCGCACCTGTTCTCTTGACATGTCGCGGGACGGGTGTCATCTGTGAGTTTCTTCTGTAGGAGATGGCCGCCATGTGGCGAATGGCTGCCACTTAATCATCTTGCGGCTTGACACCGTACTGATTGACGACGTGGGTTGTGCTTGAGTGGTTGGCGGGGTGGTTCAGCCCCCGTGAGTCCCGGCAGGCTCTGCCGGGGAGTCTTGGTTGCTTGCTTCGGGTGTTGGCCTCGCCCCTTGCCGGGCTCGCCTGCCCAGCAAGGGAGGCTCTTCTCTTGTCGATATCCTATTCCTTTGGCTCGATCTCGATCTCTCTGAGCTGCATGTTGGTTCTTCAAGTCTCTTGGTTCTCCGGTATCTGTCTTGAGCTGGTGCTTCAATCTTGATCTTGTGCATGTGCATAGTTGGGCAACAGACCTAGGGTTTGTTGCACTGATAGAAGCCACGGGCCTGCCCCGAACGTGCTGCTGAGCATTGACGAGGTAGGGCCTAACAAGTGCACAGGCAGAATTGCTGAAGGGGTTGGCCCCTTGAGTTTTTCCATTGCTGCTTCATTAGTCTTGATTTCGGGGGCGGTTTCCGATTTCCCCGTGAGTGGTGTAAAGCCAATAGTGGTGGGGTCGTGGTAGTGATGGCTCGTGAATGACTTTAAAGCATGGGGTAGAAACTGCCAAATTACTCTTCCCATAGCGTGCTCTTATCCTTATCCACATATGCTGCATGCATCGTGCGGGGTAGGTAACGGAGGTGCGTGGCACGGGAGAGCATCTTGAAGTGGGTCCGTCCATCTTGAATTGGCGGAGGAGGGCGGTGGTCGCCCGTTGATGGGGCAGCTGCCCTTCCCCGCCCGGCCTATAAAAGGAGGGGCAGAGGAGGGTGAAGTTATTCACCCGTGCATTCTTCCTCCTCTTCTCTTCATCTCTGCTTCTACTGGTGATTGATACGTCTCTGTCGTATCTATAATTTTTTATTTTTCCATGCCAATATTATTCACTTTCATATACTTTTTGGCAACTTTTTATATTATTTTTGGGACTAACTTATTGATCTAGTGCCCAGTGCCAGTTCATGTCTGTTGCATGTTTTATGTTTCGCAGAACATCCATATCAAACGGAGTCCAAACGGGATAAAGCCGGACAGAGCTTATTTTTGGAAAATATGGAAAATTCCGGAAGAAAAATCAACGCGAACCAGTGCCCGAGGTGGTCACGAGGCAGGGAGGCACGCCTGCCCACCTAGGCACGCCCCCTACCCTCGTGAGCCCACCGTAAGGCAGTTGACACTCTTCTTTTGCCGCAAGAAAGTTAATATTTGGAAAAATATCACAGCGAAGGTTTCAGGTCAATCGGAGTTACGGATCTCCATATATACACGAAACAGTGAAACAAAGCAGAACAAAACGCAGAAACAGAGAGATAGATCCAATCTCGGAGGGGCTCTCGCCCCTCCCAAGCCATGGGGGACAAGGACCAGATGGGAAACCCTTCTCCCATCTAGGGCGGAGGTCAAGGAAGAAGAAGAAGAAGGGGGCCTCTCTCCCCCTTGCTTCCGGTGGTGCCGGAACGCCGCCAGGGGCCATCATCATCACCGCGATCTTCACCAACACCTCCATCATCTTCACCAACATCTCCATCACCTTCCCCCATCTATATCCAGCGGTCCACTCTCCCGCAACCCGTTGTACCCTCTACTTGAACATGGTGCTTTATGCTTCATATTATTTTTCCATGATGTGTTGCCATCTTATGATGTCTGAGTAGATTTTCGTTGTCCTATCGGTGATTGATGAATTGCTATGATTGGTTTGAGTTGCATATTTTATTATTGGTGCTGTCCTATGGTGCCCTCTGTGTCGCGCAAGCGTGAGGGATTCCTGCTGTACGGTTTGCAATATGTTTATGATTTGCTTATAGTGGGTTGCTTGAGTGACTGAAACACAAACCCGAGTAAGTAGGTTGTTTGCGTATGGGATAAAAGGGGACTTGATACTTTAATGCTATGGTTGGGTTTTACCTTAATGAATCTTTAGTATTTGTGGACGCTTGCTAGAGTTCCAATCATAAGTGCATATGATCCAAGAAGAGAAAGTATGTTAGCTTATGCCTCTCCCTCAAATAGAATTGCAATAGTGATTACCGGTCTAGTAACATATTTAATTGCTTAGGGGCAATTTCACAACTCCTACCACCACTTTTCCGCACTCGCTATATTTACTTTATTGCATCTTTATCTAAACAGCCCCTACTTTTTATTTACGTGTTCTTTATTATCTTGCAAACCTATCCTATCACACCTACAAAGTACCTCAAGTTTCATACTTGTTCTAGGTAAAGTGGACGTCAAGCATGCGTAGAGTCGTATCAGTGGCCGATAGGACTTGAGAGAGTATTTGTTCAACCTTTAGCTCCTCGTTGGGTTCGACACTCTTACTTATCCAAAGAGGCTACAACTATCCCGTATACTTGCGGGTCATCAAGACCTTTTTCTGGCGCCGTTGCCGGGGAGTCATAGCGTGGGGTGAATATTCTCGTGTGTGCTTGTTTGCTTTATCTCTAAGTAATTTCTATTTTCTGTTCTTAGTTGTTCTCTATCTTTAGTTATGGGTAGGAAACGCAAAATACCAAAAAAAATTAGTTGTACCTACTGCTCCAATGGTTGAAGAACCACTCAAAATCTATCACACTACTGGAGCTTTTTACTTGGATCATCTTCGATCCCTATGTGCTCGTGCTGAAACCCCAACTAGCTTAGTTGAGGGCAAATCTTTAGATGAGCATGCTTGTTATGTGCGACACTGTATATCGGAAAAAGGAAAACTACTATGGGATCAAATTCAAGGTTTGCAATGCTATGCTTGGAATTTATGTTATCTATATGATTTTACTTGTTGTTCTGAAAACACTAAGAAACACCTTCCCTACCAATGTCTGTTTAGTGATAATGGAATCTCATCTTCGTATGCTAAGGGTGTTTATAATTACTACGATGTTCAAAAAATTGAAGAATTTGTTGCTTTTAAGGGTGCTTTAGAAATTGCTTCTTTGATTGAAAAGTATGATGCTACTCTTTACAATTCTGAAAGTTTTGCCATACTTGAATATTGTTATGATAATTATGCTTCTAATGCCTATGTTAAACCATATATTGAGAAATTCTCCGCTGTCCAAGAAGAGACTAATATTTTGCAGGAATCTATGGAAGAAGAAATTGATGAAACTGTGAGCTCATTGGATGAAAAAGATGATGAGAAGAGCGAAGAACAAAAGGAGGAAGAGAGGATTGATCACCCATGCCCACTTTCCAATGAGAGTAACTCTTCAACTCATACACTGTTTAATTCCCCTTCGTGCTTACCGAAGGATGATTGCTATGATGACTATTATGATCCCATTAATTCTCTTGAAATGTCACTTTTGGATGATGCTTGCTATGGTTGTGGCCAAGATGCCAATATGAGTTATGCTTATGGAGATGAACTTGCTATAGTTCCTTATGTTATGAATGAAATTGTTGCTATTGCACCCACGCATGATAGTCCTATTATCTTTTTGAATTCTCCCGACTACACTATATCGGAGAAGCTTGCACTTATTAAGGATTATATTGATGGGTTGCCTCTTACTACTACACATGATGATTTTGATGAATATAATATGCATGTGCTTGCTGCTCCTACTTGCAATTATTATGAGAGAGGAACTATATCTCCACCTCTCTATGTTTCCCACACGATAAAATTGCAAGAAACTATTTATACTATGCATTGGCCTTTACTATGTGTGCATGAATTGTTCTTTTATGACATGCCGATGCATAGGAAGAGAGTTAGACTTCATCATTACATGATTTATGTTACTTTGTGCTCACTGCTAAATTACAAATCATTGTTAATTAAAATTGGCTTTGATATACCTTGGGATCCGGGTGGATTCACTACTTGAGCACTATATGCCTAGCTTAATGGCTTTAAAGAAAGCGCTGCCAAGGAGACAACCCGGAAGTTTTAGAGAGTCGTTTATTTCTGTTGAGTGCTTTCATATAGTTTAAAAACAACAAAAAATAAAGAGGGGAACCCAAAACTTTTCAAAAAGAGAAGTGAAAGTGAGAGAGACGAGCATTGTGAAAGTGGGGGACGTCCTTGAACTTTGTTCATGCCCATGGGAACTTTGTGAATCTTAATTACAGAAAATTTTCAATAAAAATAATTATCCCCTTGTACAATTCCATTGTATTATAAAAATAATGTGCCAAGGTTTGCCTTTAGGATGTTTACAATGCTTGTTGGTTTGTACGGTGCGGGACAGAAATTTTGGTTGTAGTGCGCGATTTTACATTTTTAACTCGATCGTCAAATGGTTCTGATTCCTTTTGCACTGTCTTTCTATACAACTTTTTTATGTTTCCTAATTTTTGTAGAAGTTTTGGGGTACCAGAAGTATGGTGGATGTTCAGATTGCTACAGACTGTTCTGTTTTTAACAGATTCTGTTTTTGATGCATATATTGCTTCTTTTGACGAATCTATCAATTTATATCAGTGGATTAAGCCATGAAAAAGTTATGTTACAGTAGACACAATGCAAAAACAAAATATGAATTGGTTTGCAACAGTACTTTAGAGTGGTGATTTGCTTTATTATACTAACAGATCTTACCGAGTTTTCTGTTGAAGTTTTGTGTGGTTGTAGTGTCTAATCGAGGATGTTTCGATGTGAGAAGAAGGAAGAAAGGCAAGAGATAAAGCTTGGGGATGCCCTAGGCACCCCAAGTAAATATTCAAGGAGACTCAAGCATCTAAGCTTGGGGATGCTGGGGAGGCATCCCCTCTTTCTTCAACAAGTATCGGTATGTTTCGAATTCGTTTCGTTCATGCATTATGTGCAAGTCTTGGAGCGTCTTTTGCAATTAGGTTTTTATTTTTCTTTTATAGAATGCTCATTGCACTTCACTTAAATCTTTTGAGTGTGGATTTATAGGATGCTTCATGTGCTTCACTTATATCATTTGAAGTTGGATTGCATGTTTCTCTTTACATAGAAAACCGCCATTTGTAGAATGCTCTTTTGCTTCACTTATATTTGTTAGAGCGTGTGCATATCTTTTGTAGAAAGAATTAAACTCTCTTTCTTCACTTATATCTATTTAGAGAGATGACAGGAATTGGTCATTCACATGGTTAGTCATAAAATCCTACATAAACTTGTAGATCGCTGAATATGATATGTTTGATTCCTTGCAATAGTTTTGCGATATAAAGATGGTGATATTATAGTTATGCTAGTGGGTGGTTGTGGATTGTAGAGACACTTGTGTTGAGGTTTGCAAGTCCCGTAGCATGCACATATGGTAACCGTTGTGTGACAAATTTGAAGCATGGGGTGTTTCTTTGATTGATTTCCTTATGAGTGGCGGTCGGGGACGAGCGATGGTCTTTTCCTACCAATCTATCCCCCTAGGGGCATGCATAGTAGTACTTTGCTTCGAGAGCTAATAAACTTTTGCAATAAGTATATGAGTTATTTATGACTAATGTGAGTCCATGGATTATACGCATTTTTACCTTTCCATCATTGCTAGCCTCTTCAGTACCGTGCATTGCCCTTTCTCACCTCGAGAGTTGGTGCAAACTTCACCGGTGCATCCAAACCCCGTGATATGGTACACTCTATCACACATAAGCCTCATTATATCTTCCTCAAAACAGCCACCATACCTACCTATCATGGCATTTCCATAGCCATTCCGAGATATATTGCCATCCAACTTCCATCATCATCATATTCATGACTTGAGCATTCATTGTCATATTGCTTTGCATGATCATAAGATATCTAGCATGATGTTTTCATGGCTTGTCCGTTTTTTGATGTCATTGCTACGCTAGATCATTGCACATCCCGGTACACCGCCGGAAGCATTCATATAGAGTCATATCTTTGTTCTAGTATCGAGTTGTAATGTTGAGTTGTAAGTAAATTAAAGTGTGATGATCATCATTATAGAGCATTGCCCCATGAAAAAAAAAGAAAAAAAGAAAACAAAGAAGGAAAGGCCAAAGAAGCCTAAATAAAAAAAGGGGGCCAAAGAAGCCCACCCAAAAAAAGGGGCAATGTTACCATCTCTTTTTCCACACTTGTGCTTCAAAGTAGCACCATGTTCTTCATGTAGTGAGTCTCGTATCTTGTGCTTCAAAGTAGCACCATGTTCTTCATATAGATTGTCTCCTATGTTGTCACTTTCATATACTAGTGGGAATTTTCATTATAGAACTTGGCTTGTATATTCCAACAATGGGCTTGCTCAAATGCCCTAGGTCTTCATGAGCAAGCAAGTTGGATGCACACCCACTTAGTTTCTTTTGTTGAGCTTTCATGCACTTATAGCTCTTAGTGCATCTGTTGCATGGCAATCCCTACTCCTCGCATTGACATCAATTGATGGGCATCTACATAGCCCATTGATTAGCCGCGTCGATGTGAGACTTTCTCCTTTTTTGTCTTCTCCACTTAACCTCCATCATTATATTCTATTCCACCTATAGTGCTATATCCATGGCTTGCGCTCATGTATTGCGTGGGGTTGAAAAATCTGAAGTGCGTTAAAAAGTATGAACCAATTGCTCGGCTTGTCATCGGGGTTGTGCATGATGGGGGCATTTTGTGTGATGAAAATGAAGCATGGCCAAACTGTATGATTTTGTAGGGATAAGCTTGCTTTTGCCTTGTTGTTTTGAGAAGACATGATTGCTTTATTGGTACACTCGAAGTATTATTGTTTTATGTCAAATGATAGACTATTGCTTTGAATCACTCGTGTCTTAATATTCATGCCATGATCAGACATATGATCAAGATTATGCTAGGTAGCATTCCACATCCAAAAATTATTCTTTTTTATCATTTACCTACTCGAGGACGAGCAGGAATTAAGCTTGGGGATGCTGATACGTCTCCGTCGTATCTATAATTTTTGATTGTTCCATGCCAATATTATTCACTTTCATATACTTTTTGGCAACTTTTGATATTTCCAGTGCCCAGTGCCAGTTCCTGTCTGTTGCATGTTCTATGTTTCGCTGAACATCCATATCAAACGGAGTCCAAATGGGATAAAAATGGACGGAGCTTATTATTGGAAAATATGGAAAATTCCGGAAGAAAAATCAATGCGAACCAGTGCCCGAGGTGGTCACGAGGCAGGGGGCGCGCCCCTACCCTCGTGAGCCCACCGTAAGGCGGTTGACGCTCTTCTTTTGCCGCGAGAAAACTAATATTCGAAAAAAATCACGGCGAAGGTTTCAGGCCAATCGGAGTTACGGATCTTCATATATACACGAAACGGTGAAACAGAGCAGAACATAATGCAGAAACAGAGAGATAGATCCAATCTCGGAGGGGCTCTCGCCCCTCCCAAGCCATGGGAGCCAAGGACCAGAGGGGAAACCCTTGTCCCATCTAGGGAGGAGATCAAGGAAGAAGAAGAAGAAGGGGGCCTCTCTCCCCCTTGCTTCCGGTGGCGCCGGAACGCCGTCGGGGGCCATCGTCATCACCGCGATCTTCACCAACACCTCCATCATCTTCACCAACATCTCCATCACCTTCCCCCATCTATATCCAGCGGTCCACTCTCCCGCAACCCGCTGTACCCTCTACTTGAACATGGTGCTTTATGCTTCATTTTATTTTCCAATGATGTGTTGCCATCCAATGATGTCTGAGTAGATTTTCGTTGTCCTATCGGTGATTGATGAATTGCTATGATTGGTTTGAGTTGCATATTTTATTATTGGTGCTGTCCTATGGTACCCTCCGTGTAGCGCAAGCGTGAGGGATTCCTGCTGTAGGGTTTGCAATATGTTTATGATTTGCTTATAGTGGGTTGCGTGAGTGACTGAAACACAAACCGAGTAAGTAGGTTGTTTTATTATGGGATAAAAGGGACTTGATACTTTAATGCTATGGTTGGGTTTTACCTTAATGAATCTTTAGTATTTGCGGACGCTTGCTAGAGTTCCAATCATAAGTGCATATGATCCAAGAAGAGAAAGTATGTTAGCTTATGCCTCTCCCTCAAATAGAATTGCAATAGTGATTACCGGTCTAGTAATATAGTCAATTGCTTAGGGGCAATTTCACAACTCCTACCACCACTTTTCCACACTCGCTATATTTAATTTATTGCATCTTTATCTAAACATCCCCTACTTTTTATTTATGTGTTCTTTATTATCTTGCAAACCTATCCTATCACACCTACAAAGTATCTCTAGTTTCATACTTGTTGGTGTGGAGGGATGGATGAACAGTAGACAATGGAGGGGTGCCCGTGGAGGGGTGGTTGAATAGTAGCTGGTGGAGTAGCGCGCGGTGGAGGCTGGATCAACAGGAGCCCGTGGAGGCTGGAGGAGGTCGACGGTGGAGAAGAATAGTATCCTGTGGAGTCCCGTTTTGCGGTATGCCACACCCCTCCCGATGAACAGGACCCCCGTTTCGACCGTAGCGCTCCAACACAAGTCCGTTTCGTCCATTTTGCGGTATGCCACACCCCTCCCGATCAACAGGACCCCCGTTTTGACCGTAGGAGGTCTGTTTCGTCCGTTTTGTGGTACGCCACACCCCTCCCGATCAACAGGACCCCCATTTTGACCGTAGGAGGTCCGTTTCCTCCGTTTTGCGGTACGCCACACCCCTCCCAATCAACAGAACCCCTGTTTTGACCGTAGGAGGTCCGTTTTCTCCATTTTGTGCTACGCCAGGCCTCGTTTCCATCGCCTGTTCCGTCCAAGCCGGTTGGCTCCCACGCGTTCCATTCCTTCCCGATGAACACGACGCATTCCGTTGCCTCCCCATGAACACGACGCATTCCGTTGCCTCCCCATGAACACGACACATTCTGTTGCCTCCCCATGAACACGACGCATTCCGTTGCCTCCCCGTGAACACGAGCCCTCGCCGTACCTATGCGTGAGTAGGCGTTCGAGACCCGGCACGTATGTACACATATGTGGCTGTATTTTCTTTCTTGCACCCTGGCCGTTGTACATACGTGTACATGCTATGTGTGCGCCTCTACTATGACACGTACGCGCCTCTACTACGACACGTGCACACCTCTACAACGACCAGTATATATGTACGTACACGTTCGCGACCAGAATGACAACACTACGTACGCTTCGACCAGGTGGGTCCCGACTGTCAGGAAGTTCCTTGCGTACGAAAATGTAGCTGGTGGGTCCCAGCAGTCAGAGGGGCGAATCATTTTTTTGCCCGGACGCACTTCCTTTGCGTGCGAAGATGTAGCTAGTGGGTCCCAGCAATCAGGGGGCGAATCATTTTTTTTTGCCCGGACGCACTTCCTTGCGTGCGAAGATGTAGCTGGTCGGTCCCAGAAGTCAGGGGGCGAATCGTTTTTTTTGCCCGGACGCACTTCCTTGCGTGCGAAGATGTAGCTGGTGGGTCCCAGCAGTCAGGGGGGAACTTTTTTTCGCAAAATACGGTGGCCCGTCCGGTGGGTCCCCACTGTTAGGTGGAGGAATCATTATTTTCCGCGTAATAAGGAGGCACTTCCTTGCTGTGGCCATGGACCCAGTTGTCAGCCTCTCCACGTACAGTCCACATCTGATGGAAGTCGTTCCTTGACCATGTTGACCATGCCGCACCGAGAGCACCATGGCGGTGGACGATGGTGAGGCCCATGTGAAGCGGAGTATGAGGGTTCACTGGTTCGGCTGCGGTGTGAGGCTGCTGTCGCCGTAGATTAACAGGGGGTGAGGGTGAGTAGAGGGATGGCCTGGCCAGCGGTGGGAGTAGTAGGGGCGGTGAGGCCTCCGCGACATCACAGCCGGCCACGGGAGGCAGGAGCACGCGGCATGACCGGCGCTGGTTTGGGCGGCTGGAGCAAGAAGACCAGAGGTTGAAGAAGCACTACAACCGTTGGATGAACATCGTACGGTAACAGGAGCTAGAATCGTTCATATTGACTAAGTTGACAAAGCCCTCCGTCCCCGTCAACTTGGTAGGCCCACAAGTCAGCCTCCCAAGATTTGGGTTCCGGTGGCGGGGAGTATTCATTTTTTTTTGCGTAATAAGGAGGCACTTCCTTGCGTGCGAAGATAGATGGTGGGTCCGACAATTCAGTGGGGGGCACATTTTTTTCGCGAAATACAGAGGCCCTTCCAGTGGGTCCCAGATGTCAGGTAGAGGAATCATTATTTTGCGCGTAATAAGGAGGCATTTCCTTGTGTGCAGCCGTGGACCCAGCTGTCAGCCTCTCCACGCACAGTCTACTTCCGATGGTGTCGTTCGTTGACCATGTTGACCACGCCGCGCCGAGCACATCCAAGGTGGGGACGACAGCAAGGCCCCGGACAACAATGAGCCGGAGATGGGAAGACGCGGGAGTAGAGTCGCAGACGGAGAGGTGTACGAGGGTTAACTGGTTCTAGTGCGGTGTGGTTCGACAGTCGGTGGAGAAGAACAGGAGGTGTAGAGGGGTGGAGGGATGGCCTGGCCAACGGTGGAGTAGCGCTTCATAGCAAAGCATGCTAAGCAGAGCTGCTAGCAACAGGAGGCGGGAGGTGGTCCCGGCGGCGCTGGAGGAAGAAGGCGAGAGATTGAAGATGGATGCCGGCCATTGGATGTAAATCCAATGGCTAACATGTCAGAATCATTTGTTGACTAAGTTGACAACGACTTGCGTTGGCTTCGACCTATTGGCCCAAATTTTAGCCTCCAAAAATGTGGCACGTATTCAACCCATTTTTTCAGAATTTACAGTCTTTTTTTTTGCACGGTAGAATTTACAGTCAATTTGATCTTTTTTTTTGAATTACAGCCATTAGCTGGGCTGGGTGAATAATTAATGTAGCTTTCATGAGGCCCATTTATTTTATTTCCTAAAAAATTACAGGCCATTTCCACTTTATCTAGATACATGATTTTGCTGGGCTGATTCTAATTATAATGTTGGTTTGGGCCAGCAATGTTATCAAAAAATAAAAAAGGACTGAGCATTTTGTTATATATATATTTAAATAATAAGTGATATTATTACATTCGTCCTTAAATCTTACCAAGCTTTTGTACACAATCACTAGGATTTTCGTGCCAAAACAATCCAGGATTTTATTTGTTAAGAAATTATTTTTATAAGTTAATAAGATGTGGGATATTGTTTTCTTACATATGTAAGTATCATTAAATATATGATGACAATAAAAATAATATATAATAACATATAAAATAATTTAAATATATGTAATATAGTTAGAAGGAAACATAAGTTGTACTGGCGTTCCTACTCTTATATAGAAAAATAGAATGTAACTCGTGTTTTCTTCAAAAAATACATAAATTGGGCTGCCAAAAATAAAACCTCGGATGGGAGGTCCATAGGCCGGTCGATACATGACGGCCCTAAGAAAATACAAACAGGCCCTCCCATCCGAGGTCGTGGGCTGCGCATGTTAAAAATGAAAGCCTAGACGGGGCAGCCCAAAACCACGTCCAACACTTGCCAAAACTTCGTCCCTCATTTTCTCTGTGTTTCGCACACTCAACATTGTGTGGGAATTTTGACTGTGCATCATATGAAGATGAGCTATGCATGAATGTTGATCAGCATGATGTTAACTGGCTGGTAGTTCCATTTTCGACCATGAATAAAACTTCCAACATGATGTTAACCCTGTTTGAAAAGGCCGTGTTAATATAAATGCTCGCCTCTGAAAGTTGTAATTTCTTATCTCGAATCGAACTTGCAGCCAGATATCAAACTGAAACTTGCAATTTATTCTCGTCTGCACTATTATACTCCTATGAAACTACATTTTTTTAAGTGCTAAAAATAGATCTCTGGAATTCATAAAATTCTTCATATGCTCAATACTGCAAATCTGAAATTCAAAAGACATTCATATCTGGAAGTACTCTCAAAATACACAGCACAAAACACAATTCACAACCTGCAAATACTGACAACCCTAAGCTCCTCCTGACAATTCACAACCTGCCCGACTATTGGGCTGGGGGGCAGTCCCCTCCTATTCCTCGGCGGCAGACAACCGCCCCGTGAGACGATGTGAACGGCGAGGGAGACGATGGCGGGGAAGCGTCGTCGGGCCAACTGCTTTTCTCCTCTTGCAGTTGGGTTCGGTCGACGAAGACTCCATCGGCTCGCTCTGGCAGGATACCCTCACAAACGACACACTGTAGATGCTCGATCCTACAATCTCCGCTGGATGCTCCATCTGGGATCGATACTCCCACCACCGCTCCCTCACGATCGGATTCGGTGAATCTGTTTGCTCCATGGCCCAGAGGAGCAGCTCTATGTACTCCGGCGCGACTCCCTCCGAGAGTATTGTCGCTTTTTCGCTCTGTTGCAGATATTTGGCCATGGATGTCGCCGCCGCCGCCGCTAGTTGGTCCTTGTTGTCAAACCAAGACTGTATCTCCAACATCCTAGCTAGCTTCACCGGGTCGCCCTCTGCGATCCTCACGTATCGGTTGTACTCCTCCATCGATCTACTTCTCCACAGCACCTTCACTCGCTGGCGGTGGTTTTTGAATGGAAGAGGAGAGGAGCAGCGCTAGTTTTGGATTAGAATGGGAAAGGAGCAACGCTGGTTTTGGACTGGAACAGGAGAGGAGGGCGGTGGTTTTGAAATGGAAGAGGAGAGGAGCGGCGCTGGATTTAGATTGGAACAGGAGAGGAGCGGTAGTGGTTTAAGAGGAGAAGAGCGGAAGAGCGGCGCTGGTCTTGGAAGTATTTTTTGTTGTTTTGCGTATTTTGGGTCAAAGTTTGACCACGTACTGTATGTGACAAGCAAAATGTGAATGCACGTCACCAAAAATTGTATCGTTTGGTTCGTATCTGAATGTACTTTCAAATCATATTATTTTTGCAACGTATAACATATATTTTATGTGCGAAAATCATGGTCAATTATGACCCAGAAAAAGGGAGACTAGTTAATGTGGGGTCTCTTTCTTAATTGAAGGGTAAATTGATTTTGATTTTGATCCAGTCACAGCGCGCCGGCCCTCTCGCCCAATCCTAAATCGCTGCCGCACGCTCCTCTCCCTCTTCTCCATTGCAAAACCACCTCCTCTCCTCTCCTCTCCATCATCTCCATTCCGAAACCACCGTCTTGCCTCTCCCTCTTCTGATCTTCTCCATTGCAAAAAACACCTCCTCTCCTCTCCATCATCTCCATTCCAAAACCACCTCCTCTCCTCTCCATCATCTCCATTCCAAAACCACCGTCTCGCCTCTCCCTCTTCTGATCTTCTCTCCATTGCAAAACCACCTCCTCTCCTCTCCATCATCTCCATTCCAAAACCACCTCCTCTCCACTCCCTCTTCTCTATTGCAAGACCACCGTCTCTCCTCCCATCTTCCAAAGCTAGCACCGGACCACTGTAAGCGACATCTATGGAGAGGATGCAGCAAATGAATCAGCAGATCGCCGGCGGTGACCAGGCAAAGTTAGCCAGGTTGAAGGAGATCCTTAGTTGGTTTGACAATGAGTGGGAGATTTTGAGGACGGTGCGGGCCATGTGGCAATGTATGCGAAAGAGCGAGACGGCGGCAATGAGGGCGGCGATGTACATGTACTCCTCGGCGGCAGTCACGCCGCAGTCCTCCGAGTTCATCGAGTATCTCCTATGGGCGATGGAGCATACAGATTCGCCCGAGGCGACTGTCAGGCGGAGGTGGTGGGCCTACAGGTCGAAGGTCGAGCACCCAGAGGATAACGAATCAATCGAGTATGGTGTGCCGTTCGTGAGGGTGCAGAGCCAGCCGGAGCCACAGGAGTATTCGTTCTCCCACCGCAAGAGGAGGCTGGATGGCATGACGTCGCTTCCCCGACGTTGTCCACGGTTCCCTCGATGCTCACCTCGTTTCAACGGCGGCGGTAGGGTTTAAGGTAAGCTTCGCACTAACCTAATCTTCCACCTCATGCTTACAATCAGTGTGACAGCTAATGAAAATCATGCTTACAATTAGTCTCCGAGTACTATGTCAATCACCCTAAAATAGCTCTGGACCTTTGGGT
The DNA here is from genome assembly GCA_021437245.1 of Aegilops speltoides. Classification (NCBI taxonomy): domain Eukaryota; kingdom Viridiplantae; phylum Streptophyta; class Magnoliopsida; order Poales; family Poaceae; genus Aegilops; species Aegilops speltoides. The sequence goes on from CM038144.1 coordinate 120,489,968, forward strand.
CAAAGTTGTGACACAGTGTATAAATAAAGAAAAGTAGATTGGTGCTTCTTTCAGAAAAGAGTACTCCCTACAAAACTGCCAATATAAGCTACTAGTATTTGGTTAGAGGATTTGCTGCTGAGAAAGATCCGTCCACAGAGAGCGCCACACATCCCACTGGTTGTGGTGGATGCCAATGCGTGCATGCAGCATGGTTGGTGTCGGTAATTTTTACTTGGCACACCTCGCACTCTGCATATATGTCGGTTCCATACGTACATTTGTGCAGTTCGACCAAAATGCAGCTGAATAACCCTGTTTGCACAGATAACGAAAAAACGTGATTACATTATAGTGGCACTAGTTGATGAAACACACAAAATAAATAGAAGAAAATATTGCGATAGTATCATAGTATGCCATGCTGCGAGGGCGAGATGGGCCCTGCGACGCCTCATATGGTACGCCTCATACTGGACATCATCCCAAGTCTCCCAGATACACCTTCTACTAGTGACGAACATCAGTGTACAGCAGTAGTACAAGGAGGCGCCTTGAGACATTCAAATCTCTATTTTTGTACATATCAACTAAAATTAAGCACCCCAGTTTGCAGAAACGCTTAAACATTAACAATGGGACTAGTTGATGAAACATACTTTAACAAAGAGAAGCACTTTCTTTATCTACATTGGAAATGAAATGATAGAGATGACACTCGCTCTATTTTAACTGTATTATTACTTCATTTTATCAGTGACACTAGGGTCGAGCAGGTGGCAAACGAGGTGTACCATGCGTCGCAAGGATGGAGGTCGGGAGTGCTTAGACTGGGATGCTGAAGCTAGCTCTTTCAGTCACCAACATGGATGATTCAATTCATGGGACCTTTTGGTGCAGTTCACCTAAAATGAAGCAATGTACCGTGAGCTAGCAGCTTCTTCTTCAATTTTTTTTAAGAAAAGGGCTCCAGCCCCGGTTCCATTTCCATTAGAAAACGAAACCCATAGAGCTTCTTCTTCATTAGTTGCAATAAAATTGAGCAACATCAAGGTTGGTTGTGAAGCTCCTGGAATGCTCAACTACAACTGGGATATCATTTGTGTAGTTCAACTAAGATCGAGCGTGAAATGTATATCTTTGTTTGCACAAAAAAGGTGGAAAGGAGGGTGACTAACAAGTGATGAAACATGCATCAAATGAAAAGAAGCATGTTCCTTATCTGAATGGCAATCCTACAAGGACAGTAGCAATTTCTAAAGTAGTGGCATTGCTAGATATTAGTGTGGGCATTAGGATTAACTATGACAACCGTTAAATATGATATTACTTTGGGCACGGGAGACTAGGCGGACCAGGACAGTTGCATTTCTAACAAAAAGAACCAACTTATCTTAATGGGAAATTTTAGCAGGACATGTAAAGAAGTGCCATTGATTCATATTATTGGAGGCATTACATTGAAAACAACATTGGTTTAACGTGTCCTTACTTTTAACAGTGCGGCTGCTACATTTTACCAGTGGCATTACATAAGAGTGGCTCGGGGCAACAAACATCAAAACAGGATATCTGGGTTGGTCCCATTTTTGTTCGGTATAGCCACCTTATACTGTGTGAGGCTAGCAAATCTAGTGCTGGACTTACTCTGTTGACTTGTCCCCAGTCCCCACTTTCTTTCCTTTTTCAACCAATAGATCGGTTTTATATTGAGTTTGTACTGTGTTTCCCTTTATTTCCCTATTAGACCTGGAGACCAGTTGGATAGCCAGTCTCTGCTACTTTTCGCCCCCATTATTTCCTCTTTCGACCAAGTCCTAGATTCAGGTAACAAATCCTCTCCTCCCACCCCCTTTCTTCCTTGTTTGAACCAAGTAGTAATAGATTCGAGTGCATGAACTAGTTTTACCTCTTAACGTAAAAAAATTAGTTGGTTTTCGAATAGCCGATCGATCCTATCTACGAGGGGGCCTGAGAAATAGTAAAAGTTACAAATGCAACGACGTCAGGAGCTCGGGAAGTAGAGCAAGGCCGGTTTCGAAGGAAGTTATACTTGATGGTCGCCGGGATGTTGCTAGGTGGGCGGCGGGAGGCCGGATCTGCCAACACTACGGCAGCGAGGAAGAAGGGGTCGGAGGCCCTCCCTCGCCAGCGGTGCTTGGGAGAGAACGGCAAGGCAGGCTGATCGGGACGCGCCCAGCAGTGGGTAAGAGCTGTCGCCGAGGACAAACGAGTGAACATTGCACCTTCTCACCTTCCCCGGCGGAGAGGATCCGGCTGGATCTGTGACCAGCAGTGAGCAGAGAGAGTGTGTGTGTGTGTGTGTGTGTGTGGCCACCGCTGTCGTGTTTAGATCTGGAGAGGACGAGACAGTGTGAAGAGAGCAACACTAGCAAGCAAGCACAGAGGCTCCTGCCTATATAGTGGAGTAGTACTTGGTTTTATTTTGTCTACCGGAGCCGGCTTGACCTCGTCAATGACTGTCGAGAAGTCTTCATGCACGTGGCCTGGAGGCGCAGTTGTCGTCATTTTGATCTGAAGCGCCGGATTATAACATATAACACGAAAAAATGCCACATGACAAGAAATCATAACCTCACTACCCAAAGGAGACAACATGAATCTCGACGGACAAACTAGACGAGGAACAAAGCTCAAATTAAAGATAAACTTGTAGAAAAGGGGTCCGTCAATAGATGTCCTAATTAACATAGCCGGCTTGAGCTAGATGGCAGCCAAGTAGTCACTGTTCGTGCATGTGCCCCCAATGACTAGCCCAACTCAGTTGTCGCTGTTTAACCCTCGCAGTGATCCGAAGCACATGACACATAATTTTGTGAGATGACAAGAAACCTTTTTTTAGATTTCTCACCACAACTACAGCCATGTACAACACAGCCTGCATGATGGCCCTGTTTGGCTCACTGTGGTTAGAGCCAGTTTGGGGTAGTTGGAGGCTCAAATAACCCACAAGTATCCAAACAGGGAGGGTTAGAGTGGGTTAGTTCCATCTAACCCAACTATCCCGGTGGAGAGGTGCTTATTTGGGTTAGAGTGGGTTAGAAAATAACTCTAACTCTAATTGTGTTAGAGAGTATCTAAACAGGGCCGATATGTAGACGATAGCCAATCCAGGCGTGTCTGCTGGAGTCTGGTCACATGCATGGACGAACTGATCTTCCGTGTCTTGCAGGGATCGTCCGGGCACCAACGTAGTACAACACTTCTCTAGTACTATCGCTCGTCTCCCTCTTCTATTAAGTCACCCGACTTGCGGGGCCGGGGAGTGTGCCTATTGTCGGTTCTCAATTGCCGTCCCACATGTGTGTGCGAACGCAATATGACGCGCATTCCATTCGGAGAGCAACGTGCCAGACCGACTGACCGTCTGGGGTGCGACGCGAACGCGACGGGCGTGTTGTATACTCTGTACATGTGTACCGCCGTTTTCTAGACGCTTTGCTCCATGGCGCGGGCGCAATCCATGGATACAAAATTAGTATATTGTATACTATTTAAAAGTCGAGGGCGGGGCTTTTCCTACCCAGTAGGCGACGGGACAGTTCCGCCTAGTCGGTTTGACAGAGACGCGAGAAGACGAGGGAGTAGGCTGCCACAAACGTAGGGCTGTGTGATTTGACAGCGAGTTACTGCTGGACAGGTGGGGCCCCATGATTTGACTTGCCATTATCATTTTAACTGCGGCACTACGACCGGCGTGAGTCTCCCGATTCCTGACCACCTCCATACATGTGCCTCTCCCAATGCTCCACCATGTAGTAGTAGAGGCTGGCTCTTGCATGAGAGCCCACTTCTCCACTTTTTCCTTGCCTCTCTTTCCTCCACATATGAAAAAATGCCATGTAAAGCATACTATTGTACTTACTTGCTCCTACAGGTGCTTAAGCTTGCCACATAGGCATAAAGTCTGATGTGACAAGCTAATTAAGAAGAGAGAGACTAGTTTGGTGACCAAAGGAAGAAACGGTGCTAAGCGCGTGTACCTAGGTGAAAAGACAATTTTGAGTCTATAGCTAATTAAATGAAGCAAACTTATCAACACCATTTCATTGGAAGAGGTCACTCCTTGGCAAATGCAATAATACTAGTACTCACATGTCCCATTATATAAGAACGTTTTCACACTACACTAGCTAGTGTCAAAAACATTCTTATATTATGGGACGGAGGGAGTACGAAGAAAGAGATAGAGAGGAGTAAAAAAATACACTTATAGCCAACCTTATAGCCAACCATTTTGTAGTATGGGTGACTAAGTGATGACTATGTATGACATGCCAACATCAGATAGCCTAACGCACCATGTTAAATCTCATGCATGATCACAGAGCGAGCAGACGGACATCATGGTAGGCGCCACCATGATACGGGCTGCTGGCAGCCCTTGGATCTGAGATCAAATGGTCGCATGCTAAGTTGCTGAAAATTTTAAGAATAACCCTCCAGGATAGGATATTCACCCATAGATCTAGAATCACGCCATGCAACCGTTCGATCTCAGATCCAAGGGCTCTCGGAAGCCCCTATCATGGGAGAATGGAAAGCCACTACCCTGCCGTTCGCACGCTGGCAGTTCGCTCCTACTCTTTCCCACACGTCCTTTACTACTAAGGCGGTTCGCTCCTAGTCATCCCGTCCATTCACATTACGACAGCTCCACTAATCCTAACCCTCCTCCCAAATCCATGGCATCCCAAATCTCCCCGATCGGCGGTGAGTACAAGGTTAGAACCATCATCGGTGATGAGTTCGACGTCATCTACACCCGTACTTCCGCGACGGTGAAAGGATGCCTTTCTCGCTTCAGACGCATGTTCGAAAACTCACATGATGAGTGGGTCGCTGGGCTAGATGTTGAGTACACCACAGTTGTGGGATGAGAGAAGGATCTAAAGGACGAAGAGAGGAAGAAGCCCGCCGCGATCTAGGTTTGCGTACATAATGTTTGCTTGGTCTACCACATATGCCATGCCGACGTTGAGTGCCAGGATTTTAAGAACTTCCTCGAGGACAAAACAGTCAAATTCATTACTGTAGACTTTGGTAATGACAAAGAAGTCCTGCGTCGGATAGGCCTCGTTGTAGGCAACCCCTTCGACCTCCAGAAGAATTGGTTGTCGCCCTCTCGTGAGCCTTCAATGCTAACCCTGGCAGGAGCCATGGATCATCCTTCGTACGGTAAACTGGAGAAACCTCATTACACGTTTCATCGTCATGCATGGCAGCGGAATGTACTAGATATAGACCACATCCAGTACGCTACAATGGATGGCTACCTTTGTTTCAATATCTACAAGGGTTGGATGAAGAGCAACAGCCAAGTTGGCAGTTCAAGCAAACAAGTATCGTCCAAGAGGAAGAGGGACAAGGACGAAGTCGAGGACGTGGACGAGGACTCCGAGTAAGGTGGCAGTGTCGTTGCTCATGGTGGTTCTAAACTTCTAATGCAGTGTCTATCGGATTAGTTGCATAGTTTAATTTCAGGTGTTCTTAGTTTAATTTCAGGGGTGTGTTGTGCTGAGCCCCCAGCAGAACTATGTTATGTTTCTTCTCTTTACTTTAACTCTTCAGTATATACATACTAGTACTAGTATTTCTTTAATAGAATTTAGCACCCCAATTAAGCACGTACTAGCTTTTTTAATAGTACTATATGCATAATTTAGCGATGAGCGCTCTCTATATGTACCACCTTTTTTTAAATTACAATTTTTGCTCCATGGCGCAATCCATCGATACTGGAGTACTACTAAACAAAAGTATACATTTTTTAAAAGGCTAGCGTATTGTTCATCATATATATATATATATATATATATATATATATATATAGCCAGTTAAATTCTCAACCTAGAACGACCTGCATGCCATGTAGTAAACCGATACGGCGGAAGTATAGTAAAAGTGAGGTGATTTTACCGAGCGATCGGCGGGGAAGCATGGCCTGTCATGCGGTCACACGTGTCATGATGTACCAAGGCGATGCGCGTGTCCCTCTTGAGGAAGAAGCAATACTAGTACTCCTACGTGGTTTGAGATGATGTCGAACCGAAGTGTGAAATAATGGTTGCTTCGTCCTTCTAGGAAGGTGCGGCATTGTGATTTGACGTCTTATTGCTCATTACTAACACTGGGCCGGTACGAGTGGGGTGCGTCCCCCTGCTGTTCTACACTGTTATTTGGTGCTTGACACGTCGACCAGGTTGCACATGAGATGACTCCCACATCCTTTGTCAAAATAAACAACACCCCGATCAATGCATTTCACTCTTCCGTGCAACGGACGGGCACCTTACTTGCTCCTACAGGTGCTTAAGCTTGCCACATGGGCATAAAGTCTGATGTGGCGCGATAATCAAGAAGAGAGAGACTAGTTTGGTGACCCAAGGAAGAAACGGTGCTAAGCGCGTGTACCTACATGAAAAGACAATTTTGAGTCTATAGCTAAGTAAATGAAGCAAACTTAGCAACACCATTTCATTGGAAGAGGTCACTCCTTGGCAAATGCAGTAAATACTAGTACTCCCTGTGTCCCATTATATAAGAACGTTTTTCACACTACACTAGCTAGTGTCAAAAACATTCTTATATTATGGGACGGAGGGAGTACGAAGAAAGAGATAGAGAGGAGTAAAAAAATACACTTATAGCCAACCTTTTTGTAGTATGGGTGACTAAGTGATGACTATGTATGACATGCCAACATCAGATAGCCTAACGCACCGTGTTAAATCTCCAAGGGCACGACTGCGCGAGCGACGGGACGGTCGTGGTAGGTGCCACCATGATACGGGCTGCTGGCAGCCCTTGGATCTGAGATCAAATGGTCGCATGCTAAGTTGCTGAAAATTTTAAGAATAACCCTCCAGGATAGGATATTCACCCATAGATCTAGAATCACGCCATGCAACCGTTCGATCTCCAATCCAAGGGCTCTCGGAAGCCCGTATCATGGGAGAATGGAAAGCCACTACCCTGCCGTCGCGACGCTGGCAGTTCGCTCCTACTCGCTAGTCGCACATCCTTTAATACTACAGTGGTTCGCTCCTAGTCGTCCCGTCCATTCACATTACGGCAGTTCCACTAATCCTAACCCTCCTCCCAAATCCATGACGTCCCAAATATCCCCGATCGGCGGTGAGTACAAGGTTAGAACCATCACCGGCGATGAGTTCAACGTCATCTACACCCGTACTTCCGCGACGGTGAAAGGATGCCTTTCTCGCTTCAGACGCATGTTCGAAAACTCACATGATGAGTGGGTCGCTGGGCTAGATGTTGAGTACACCAAAGTCGTGGGATGAGAGAAGGATCTAAAGGACGAAGAGAGGAAGAAGCCCGGCGCGATCCAGGTTTGCGTACATAATGTTTGCTTGGTCTACCACATATGCCATTGCGACGTTGAGTGCCAGGATTTTAAGAACTTCCTCGTTGACAAAACAGTCAAATTCATTACTGTAGACTTTGGTAACGACAAAGAAGTCCTGCGTCGGATAGGCCTCGTTGTAGGCAACCCCTTTGACCTCCAGAAGAATTGGCTGGTGCCCTCTCCTCAGCCTTCAATGCTAACCCTGGCAGGAGCCATGGATCATGCTTCGTACGGTAAACTAGAGAAGCCTCATTACACGTTTCATCGTCATGCATGGCGGTGGAAAGTACTAGATATTGACCACATCCAGTACGCTACAATGGATGGCTACCTTTGTTTCAATATCTACAAGGGTTGGATGAAGAGCAACAGCCAAGTTGGCAGTTCAAGCAAAGAAGTATCGGCCAAGAGGAAGAGGGACAAGGACGAAGTCGAGGACGTGGACGAGGACTCCGAGTAAGGTGGCAGTGTTGTTGCTCATGGTGGTTCTAAACTTCTAATGCGGTGTCTATCGGATTAGTTACATAGTTTAATTTCAGGTGTGCTTAGTTTAATTTGAGGGGTGTGTTGTGATGAGCCCCTAGCAGAACTATGTTATGTTTCTTCTCTTTACTTTAACTCTTCAGTATGTACATACTAGTACTAGTATTTCTTAATAGAATTTAGCACCCCAATTAAGCACGTACTAGCTTTTTTAATAGTCTCAGATGCATAATTTGGCTGATTTAGCGCTCTCTATATGTACCACCTTTTTTTTTAATTTCAATTTTTGCTCCATGGTGCAATCCATCTATAGTGGAGTACTACTGTACAAAAGTATACATTTTTTAAAAGGCTAGCGTACTATTCATCATATATATATATATATATATATATATATAGCCAGTTAAATTCTCAACCTAGAACGACCTGCATGCCATGTAGTAAACCGATACGGAGGAAGTATAGTAAAAATGAGGTAATTTTACCGAGCAATCGGCGGGGGAGCATGGCCTGTCATGGGGTCACACGTGTCATGATGTACCAAGGCGATGCGTGTGTCCCTCTTGAGGAAGAAGCAATACTAGTACTCCTACGTGGTTTGAGATGATGTCGAACCGAAGTGCGAAATAATGGTTGCTTCATCCTTCTGGGAAGGTGCGGCATTGTGATTTGACGCCTCATTGCTCATTACTAACACTTTGGGCGATACAGTGGGGTGCGTCCCCCGCTGTTCTCAGACCGTTATTTGGTGCTTGACACGCCGACCGGCTGTCAGAGCGACCGGACCTCAAATATCGATCTCGTGCTCGGTGTCATCCCCGGATCAAGAATGCCGACACCACACAAGACTTGGAGGATTTATAACAGAGTAGCAATCACACACTTATTACATCGAATGTCTCAAAAGAGAACTTATTGAAATAAATATGGCTTAAGGCCATCTAAAACGATAACAGCGCAAGGCTTGGAAGATAAGCGAGTCCATCAACTCCAACGGCATCACTGAGTATAGAACCACGACCTAACAGCACCTTACTCGTCGTCTGAAAAGTCTACAACATGAAACGTTGCAGCCCGAAAACGGGTCAGCACATGGAATATGCTGGCAATGTAACACATAGAGAATAACAATGGAGATAGGCTATACTACATGCATATTTGGCTGGTGGTAAAGCTCTAAGGTTACAGTTTTTGCATAAAGCCAATATTTCCCTACTGCAAAGGAATAAATTCATTTAACTATCATGGTGGTTGTTAAACATTGAGAATGGTTGACAGCATTCTCAATCCCAATTAAAAGTACTCATTAAACCCAACAATATTAATTAAAGTAACATGATGAGATTCACATGATAATCAAGTACTAGATACTCAAGATGTCCATAACCGGAGACACGACTAACCATGATTAGTTTATACACTCTGCAGAGGTTTGCGCACTTTTCCCACAAGACTCGATCGCCTCCGTTTGATTCCTCGCACTACATGATGTTTGAGAAACGTATGACCGAGACATAGTCTTTCTAAGCACTGGCACCTTACATGTGGGTAGACCGTACACCTACTTTCCCTACATCGCTAGTCTACCCGTAAGAGTTCGCACAACTTAGTCAACTATGCCAGAGCCCATAATGGCTTGTGGCTGCACACGTAAGTTTCTAGTTTGAATAATCTCATGATACCTTTGAGCCTGGGTGGCGGCCCGAAGAAATACAGGCAAGTCCTGCTAGAAAATAGGTGCCTCAATCCACCCAGATGTGTGTTTAAGTTGCCACCTTAAATAAACCATTAATTAACAATCTCACATCTATCATGGATACACTCACCCAATCCACGTCTACTAGCATAGCATGGCATAATAAGCAAACGTAGAAGTAACTCCCAAAGGTTTGATAATAAAACAGGCAATAGGTACTACCTCATCTACTTCCCATCCCACAATTTAATTAGATCCTAATCATGCAATGTTTGAGGATAGATCTAATGCATAAAAACTGGGTAGTAGAAAAGTATGATCAAGTGTTACTTGCCTTGCTGAGGATCCGCGAGACCTAGAGACTCGAAGTAACACGCGGCGCACTCCGGGTATTCTATCGCAGATAAACAAACAAGCATACAATAAGTACTCATCTAATGCACAGGTAAAACTCGAACAAAAGATCCAACCAGAAAGTTCAACTTAAGAACTCCGGTTTGCAAAAAGAATCAAATCAAACAAAGCAATGAAAGTCAAACTGCGAAAGAAAACAACTTTGTTTTACTAATCTGGATCTAAGTCAAATTTTACAGAAGCAAAAACTTGTTTAAGTAGATTATTCGGAAAGAGGGTTTTGAGACGAAACTCCAGGCGCTTGAATCGCCTGATTCCGATAAACGAGCGAAAAATTATACTGAAACGAAAATCGGATCAGGAATCGCGATCAAAAAATAACCGCGGAAAATCCGAGAAAAAGAAAAACGACGAACGGGTTAACGAACGAACATTCGTTAACTAATCGAATCTAACGAAAGCGTTCGTTAAAACGAACTAACGGACGGACGTCCGGTAATTAACCTAAAACGGAAAAAACCGAAAATTAAAATAAAAACGAATCTAAAAAAACCAAAAAAAAACAGTAATAAAAAGCGCCCGGTTTTTAAGAAAACCGGCGGCACGCGGTTCGAGGTGGCGGCAGCGGCGACGAAGTCCGGCGAGGCTCGGCGTGGTCCAGCGACGGCGGGCGGTATTGGCAGCTGGCGGCGGCGGCGGCGGATCTGGCGCGGCATGGCGGCGGATTAGGGTTAGGGTTTGGGTGTGGGCGTGGCGGATCAGCCGTGGCGACGACGGGCTGCCGGGTCGGTCGGCTGGGCCGGGGCGCTGGGGCGGCAATATTTATAGTGCCCCCCCGAGCGGAGTCCCGCTCGAGCACGGCCCGAGGTCGGTGCACGTTTTTTTTTAAATAATTACGCTCGGTAGAAAAATAAAAAGAAATACTAAACGAACTCCAAAAATCCCGAAATAAATTTTCCCCGGCTTCTAAAATCAAGCCAGACTAGATGAACATTTATTTGGGGCCTAAATGCAATTTTGAAAAACGCGCATTTTCCTAAATTCAAATAAAAAGCGAAAAACTCCAAAATAAATCTTATTTGATTTTTTTATTAAATCTTCATTATTTCTTTATTTTGGGAAAGTCATTTCATTCCCTCTCTGAAATTTTGGTAGTAGAAATAATTGAAGATAAAATAAATAAAATCAATGATCCTATTTTCAAAATTTAGGAAATACTCAAATAAGAAAATAACGAAATCCCCAACTCTCTCCATGGGTCCTTGAGTTGCGTAGAATTTCTAGGATCGAGCCAACAATGCAATAAAATATGATATGCATGATGATCTATGTATAACATTCCAAATTGAAAATTTGGGATGTTACAAACCTACCCCCCATAAGATGAATCTCGCCCTCGAGATTCAGGTTGGCTAGCAAATAGGTGGGGGTGGTCCTTGAGCAGATCTTCCTCTCGCTCCCAGGTGGCTTCCTCCTCGGTGTGGTGGCTCCACTGAACTTTGCAAACTTGATAACCTTGCTGCGGATAACTCTGCTGGCATAATCCAAAATCTTAACAGGTTTCTCTTCATAGGTCAAATCTTCTTTCAACTAAGTCGTTTCCAATGGCACCGTATCTCTCAGTGGTATATCAGCCATCTCTACGTGACACTTCTTCAACTATGAAACATGGAACACATCGTGAACTCCTGACAATCCCTCAGGTAATTCCAACTTGTATGCTACTTCTCCCATGCGTTCCAAAACTTTGTATGGCCCCACAAAACATGGCGCTAACTTTCCTTTAACTCCAAAACGCTTAACTCCTCAAGTGGAGATATCAAGATAAACTCGCTCCGACTTCAGATTCATCTCCTTGCGTTTCGAATCTGCATAGCTCTTCTGCCTTGACTGAGCTACCTTGAGCCTCTCTCGAATCAACTTTACTTTCTGTTCAGACTCCTTAATCAAATCTGGTCCAAACAACTGGCGGTCTCCAACCTCATCCCACAACAACGGGGTTCTGCACCTCCTTCCGTACAAGGCTTCGAAAGGGGCCATCTTCAAGCTAGATTGATAACTATTGTTGCAAGAAAACTCCGCGTATGGCAAGTTGTCATCCCAACTTGATCCATAATCCAAAACACAAGCTCTAAGCATATCTTCCAAAATCTAATTGACTCTCTCGGTCTGTCCATCTGTGTGTGGGTGGAAAGTTGTGCTAAACTCCAGTCTGGTTCCCAATGTTTCGTGCAACTACTTCCAGAACTTCGAGGTGAATTGGGTTCCTCTATCTGATACGATACTCCTCGGAACTCCATGCAAACATACAATCCTCGTCATGTATATCTTAGCCAATTTGGCACTGCTGTAGGTAGTCTTTACTGGGATGAAATGAGCTACCTTCGTCAAACGATCGACTAAAACCCAAATTGAGTCATAGCCTGAACGAGTCCTGGGCAATCCCGTGATGATATCCATGCCTAGTTTGTCCCATTTCCATTCGGGTATAGGCAATGGCTGCAACAATCCAGCTGGCTTCTGATGTTCTGCCTTCACCCTCTGACATACATCACAAACTGCTACATACTCTGCAATATCCTTCTTCATTTCGGTCCACCAGAATGTTTCCTTCAAATCCAAATACATCTTTGTATTTCCGGGGTGGATCGAATATGGTGAATCATGTGCCTCTTGCAGAATCAACTTCCTGATCTCCGGGTTGTTGGGCACATAAACACGGTCCTCAAATCGTAGGGTATCGTACTCATCCTCACGAAATCCCTTAGCCTTCCCGTTGCTCATCTGTTCCTTAATAGTGGCAACTTCTGTATCTGCCTTTTGAGCTTCTTTGATTTTATCCATCAACGTAGACTGAATCTCCAATGCTGCTACATAGCCTCTCGGAACTATTTCCAAACATAGCTCTCGAAGGTCCTCTGCTAACTCCTTGGGTATTTCTCCCGTCATTAGAGTATTGACATGGCTCTTGCGGCTCAACGCGTCTGCTACAACGTTAGCCTTCCCGGGGTGATAATGCAATCTCATATCATAATCCTTAATAAGTTCCAACCATCTCCTCTGCCTGAGATTTAACTCCTTCTGTGTGAAGATGTACTTCAAACTATTGTGATCCGTGTACACCTCACAATGATTTCCAATGAGAAAATGTCTCCACGTTTTCAGTGCATGCACTACGGCTGCTAACTCCAAATCATGAGTAGCATAATTCAACTCATGGGGCTTAAGCTGTCGTGAAGCATCTGAAACAACTCTTCCCTCCTGCATAAGCCTTGCTCCAAGTCCTCGTCGTGAAGCGCCGCAATACACTTCATAATCCTTAGTCCGATCTGGCAGAATCAACTTGGTGAGGTAACCAAACGTTTCTTCAATTCTTGAAACTAGCCTCACACTCCTCATCCAAATGAACTTAGTATCCTTCTTCAACAACTCTGTCATAGGTTTGGCAATCTTGAGAATTTTTAATGAATTCTTCAAGAGTATCCTGCGAGTCCAAGGAAACTCTGATCTCTCCAAGCGTGGTTGGTGCTTCCCAGTTTGTCGCAGTGACTACTTTAGTGGGGTCTACTGCGATACCTTCTCCGGATATAACATGTCCGAGAAATCCAACTTCCTTCAACCAGAACTCACACTTGCTGAACTTGGCGTATAGCTGATGTTCCCTAAGCTTCTCGAGTACTAATCGCAAGTGCTCCTTGTGTTCCTCTTCATTCTTCGAGTAAACCAAAATATCATCAATGAACACTACAACGAACTTATCCAAAAACTCCATAAACACCTTGTTCATCATGTTCATAAAATAGGCTGGGGCGTTAGTCAGACCAAATGACATAACGGTATACTCATACAACCCGTACCTGGTAGTAAAAGCTGTCTTCGGTATATCTTGCTCCCGAATCTTCAACTGATGGTACCCTGATCGCAAATCGATCTTGGAAAACACCTTAGCTCCTTGCAACCGATCAAACAGATCATTGATCATTGGTAGTGGGTACTTGTTCTTGATGGTTACTTCATTCAATCCGCGATAATCAACAAGCATTCTTAACGATCCATCCTTCTTCTCCACTCCTTTGTCCAACAAATCCTTAATCTGCTTCTTGATTTCCTCCAAATCCTGGGCTGGCATCCGGTACGGTCTCTTGGATATAGGCCCAGTGCCTGGCAGTAGCTCAATTAAGAACTCAATGTCTCTATCCGGTGGCATGCCTGGCAACTCTTCTGGAAATACATCGGGGAAATCCTTTACCACTAGTACTTCCTCCTGCACAACTCCTGATAAGGAATTTACGTGTGCTCTCCTCGGCTCATGCCGTGATACATACTTGATCCTTATCCCTTCTGGTGTTGTAAGCAAAATTGTCTTACTGGCGCAATCAATGTTTCCTCCATACATCGACAGCCAATCCATACCAAGAATTACATCCCATCCTTGGGATTCCAATATAATCAAATCCATGGGGAAAACATGCCTTCCTATACTCAACGGCACCTGGAAGCATCCTTGACTGACCATAAACTCAGCTCCCGATGAACTTACTAGCATGGGTGTCTTAAGAGTCTTAGTGGGCAGGCTAAACTTATTCACAAATCCCCTTGATATGTATGAATGCGATGCACCAGTATAGAAAAGAACAACTGCAGTAAATGCCTTAACCAAAAACTTACCTATTACTGCGTCTGGCTGAGCTTCAACCTCCTCCACGGTAACGTGGTTCACTTGCCCCCTGTTGAAAGGGTTCGGCTTCTCTCCTGAGCTTCCATTGCCATTTCCATTTTGGGCTTCAGGACAATCATTTGCATAATGCCCCGTCTTGCGGCACTTATAACAAGTGATATGGCTCAGGTCTACCTTGGTTGGTGTTGACGGGTTGGTGCGGCTTTGTCCATTGCTTCCTCCATTCCAGTTCCCATTCTTTGTGCCATTGTGATTGTGCGAGCTGCCTCCTCCATGAGTATGCTGAAAATGTCCTCCTGACTTTGGGGTAAAGCATGGCTTCACGAGCTCCGAATTATACTTCCCCATGCATACTTCCTCTTACGATTATCAATCTGCTGCTTGCTTCCTTCAATCATAAGAGCACGATCTACTAACTCTGGTAATTATTGAAAGTGGCTACCATCAACTGCATGCTCAGCTCATCATTCAGTCCTTCTAGAAACTTCTCCGCTTAGCTGCATCCGTAGTAACGTCATCCGGGGCATAACGTGCTAGCTTACTAAAATCATCCACATCTTCGCCAACTGTCAGTCCTCCTTGGCGTAAGTTGCGAAACTCACGCTTCTTCATGGCCATAGCTCCTGCTGAAACATGGGCAGACGAAAAGCTTGTCAAACCGATTCCATGTGGCGGTGTCTATAGGGTAAGTGGCTGTAAAATTCTCCCACCATCTTTGCTGCGGGTCCGTCAAGTCGATGCACGGCAAACTTCACCTTTTCTACATCATGCATCCCGCGGTGGTCAACTCCTCCCTATCTTACGGAGCCAATCATACGCTACTATCGGCTCGGTGCTCCGAAAACACCGTGGATTCAACCTAAGAAACGTGCGGATGGTCAACAAAGTGGTGGTGGTGGTGGGTTGTTGTTGTTGTTGCCTTGGTTCTGCACCAATGTTTGAATCAAGGTATTCTGCTGCCTGAATCAACTGGGTGATCTCTGGCGGGAAAACAAACTCGGGGTCGCGTCTCGGAGGCATCTGAGGGTTTAAAGGGAAGAGTTAAGAATAGAATGAGGTCTAGTGAGAATACACTACCCATATGCACATGAGACAAACACACAATATCATTCCAAGCAATTCAAACAAGGGCATACAACGGTCTAACTATCGTTGCAAAAGTGCTTGGACTAAAACTAGTTAAATGGTGGAAAAATTCGACTACTGTTATGGTGGTCAACTAGAAAAACTGCTCCGATGCAGATTCCATGATATCTGCTCCAGCTTCATCAACATAGTCATCATCGCTGTCGTCGGGATCTGAGTCGGTGTCGTCGATGATGATATAATTATCCGGACAAGTAGGTTCATCCTCTTCTCCTCGGGGTGCTGAACCTCCCATGAATACTCCAATCTTCTCCTTAAGGTCACCGTTCTGTCTTACTAGAGCGACGATTTCTTCCATATAGTCTTTACGTGTAGCCTTGAGTTCTGCTTCTAGCTCCTTGATCCTGGTCATAGCCTTCTGTAGCTCCTCCATATCTCTTTGTCATGGTTCTCTGGCGTCGGATGTGTTGGTTTAACTCCTGAATATAAGCTGTGATTGATCTGTCCCTCCTAGTGGTGATCATCTCCCAATGCTCATCTCGGTGCCCACAAATCTGGTAGATAGTATTCTTGAGATCGTTGTAGTAAACTTCTCCAATTCGTCCCATGGCGATGTGAGCTGCCATGCTCTTTCCTAGGCTCCATGTTGGCACATCAAAGGTAAATTCTATTGGTTCTGTGGCTGGTGCAAACGTCCTTCCTGGAATGTAGACTTGAATCCTCCAGCGCTCCTCTTCGGGTAAAGTGGCGTTGAAAGTCCCAGTGAAGCTTGGTACTCCTATGTTCAAGTATCTAGCGGCTTCCTTCAAGTGACATCCAAAAGGTGAATTCTCATCTGGTTGCGCAAACTTGATCCTTGCATCCGCCATCCTAAAGAACAGAAAAGATGAGGAGTCAGAAATGAGAAGAAAGAGTAGTGATCTAGGGCTTAAGCTTAGTGGCCGTGTCCTACAGTTAGTGTGTGCTCTGATACCACCTTGTAGCGACCAGACCTCAAACAGTCTGATCTCTATGCTCAGTGTCATCCCTGGATCAGTAATGCTGATACCACACAGTACTTGGAGGATTTATAACAGAGTAGCAATCACACACTTATTACATCGAGTGTCTCAAAAGAGAACTTATTGAAATAAATATGGCTTAAGGCCATCTAAAACGATAACAGTGGAAGGCTTGGAAGATAAGCGAGTCCATCAACTCCAACGGCATCACTGAGTATAGAACCACGACCTAACAGCACCTTACTCGTCGTTTGAAAATTCTGCAACATGAAATGTTG
Source organism: Aegilops speltoides (assembly GCA_021437245.1). Taxonomy (NCBI): domain Eukaryota; kingdom Viridiplantae; phylum Streptophyta; class Magnoliopsida; order Poales; family Poaceae; genus Aegilops; species Aegilops speltoides. The sequence continues at coordinate 120,506,913 of CM038144.1, forward strand.
CAGCCCGAAAACGGGTCAGCACATGGAATATGCTGGCAATGTAACACATAGAGAATAACAATGGAGATAGGCTATACTACATGCATATTTGGCTGGTGGTAAAGCTCTATGGTTACAGTTTTTGCATAAAGCCAATTTTTCCCTACTACAAAGGAATAAATTCATTTAACTATCATGGTGGTTGTTAAACATTGAGAATGGTTGACAACATTCTCAATCCCAATTAAAAGTACTCATTAAACCCAACAATATTAATTAAAGTAACATGATGAGATTCACATGATAATCAAGTACTAGATACTCAAGATGTCCATAACCGGGGACACGGCTAACCATGATTAGTTTATACACTCTGCAAAGGTTTGCGCACTTTTCCCACAAGACTCGATCGCCTTCATTTGATTCCTCGCACTACATGATGTTTGAGAAACGGATGACCGAGACATAGTCTTTCGGAAGCACTAGCACCGTACATGTGGGTAGACCGGTACACCTACTTTCCCTTACATCTGCTAGTCTACCCGTAAGAGTTCGCACAACTTAGTCAACTATGCCAGAGCCCATAATGGCTTGTGGCTGCACACCTAAGTTTCTAGTTTGAATAATCTCATGATCCCTTTGAGCCTGTGTGGCGGTCCGAAGAAATACATGCAAGTCCTGCTAGAAAACAGGTGCCTCAGTCCACCCAGATGTGTGTTTAAGTTGCCACCTTAAATAAACCATTAATTAACAATCTCACATCTGTCATGGATACACTCACCCAATCCACGTCTACTAGCATAGCATGGCATAATAAGCAAACGTAGAAGTAACTCCCAAAGGTTTGATAACAAACAGGCAATAGGTACTACCTCATCTACTTCCCATCCCACAATTTAATTAGATCCTAATCAGGCAATGTTTGAGGATAGATCTAATGCATAAAAACTGGGTAGTAGAAAAGTATGATCAAGTGTTACTTGCCTTGCCGATGATCCGCGAGACCTAGAGACTCGAAGTAACAGGCGGCGCACTCCGGGTATTCTATCGCAGACAAACAAACAAGCATACAATAAGTACTCATCTAATGCACAGGTAAAACTCGAACAAAACATCCAACCAGAAAGTTCAACTTAAGAACTCCGGTTTGCAAAAAGAATCAAATCAAACAAAGCAACGAAAGTCAAACTGCGAAAGAAAACAGCTTTGTTTTACTAATTTGGATCTAAGTCAAATTTTACAGAAGCAAAAACTTGTTTAAGTAGATTATTCGGAAAGAGGGTTTCGAGACGAGACTCCAGGCGCTTGAATCGCCTGATTCCGATAAACGAGCGAAAAGTTATACTAAAACGAAAATCGGATCAGGAATCGCGATCAGAAAATAACCGCGGAAAATCCGAGAAAAAAAAACGACGAACGGGTTAACGAACGAACGTTCGTTAACTAAACGAATCTGACGAAAGTGTTTGTTAAAACAAACTAACGGACGGACGTCCGCTAATTAACCTAAACCGGAAAAAAAACCAAAAACTAAAATAAAAACGAATCTAAAAAACCGAAAAAAACCGTAATAAAAACTGCCCGGTTTTTAAGAGAACCGGTGGCACGTGGTTCGAGGTGGCGGCGAACCTCGGCGGCGGTGGCGACGAAGTCCATGCGGGTCCGGCGACGGCAGCGGCGGCGCTGGGCGGCGGGGGGCGGCGGCGGATCTGGCGGCGGCGGCGGCGCGGCGGATTAGGGTTAGGGTTTGGGTGTGGGCCGGCGGCGGATCGGGCTGGCGGCGGCGGGCTGCGGGGTCGGTTGGCTGGGCCGGGGCGGCGCTATTTATAGTGCCCCCCCCCAGCGGAGTCCCGCTCGGGCATGGCCCGAGGTCGGTGCGCGTTTTTTTTAAATAATTATGCTCGGTAGAAAAATAAAAATAAACTAGGAAACATGTCCGTGCGTTGCAACGGGAGAAAACTAATTTTCTTGCTTCATATACACGTTGCATAGATGAGATTGTGTGTGTGGCAGCCCTGTCACCTCGTGCTCGTAGTCTACCTACCCACTTCCGTCAGTGCATTTGACGGCCATATCTTCCGTGGACGTGATTTTTGTCCAATAGACAAACACCAAAAATCTCAAGATAATCCAAGTTTCTCTTTATCCTCTCGGTGAAAGAAGTTTGGCCCCAAACCTTGCCCAAAAATTTTACATATTTTTCCCAAGATCCACCCAAATCTCATGATTTTTTGACACTTCTAACCTATATCTCTAGTTCAAATCCATTGATTTAAGTTCAAATGAATTTGAATTCAACTTCATCCAAAATTGTTGGAAGCACCTCCATGGGTTTGGAAATATTGCAGAAAACTCTGTCAACAAGTTTCACATTTTTTTAGAAGTCCCATTGCCTTTGTTCTTATAATTTTTTTTTGAGAATTTGTTCTCAATTTTTGTAACTGTGAAAAGGCAGAGGAAAAAAGAAAAAGAAAAGACTTTTCCCAGTGCTGCAAGCCCAACAGCTGCCAGCCAACCCAAGGCCAAAGCAGCCAGCACCATCACCCACAGGGACAGGCACCCTCCTCTGCTCTCCCGATCCCCATCGCCACTCGCTGCCCCTGCCCGCCCCGCGCTGCTCCCCAGGGCCATCATCACCACGGGACCACCCCACGCCGGGATCCCAGATCTCCACCGCCGCTCGTACACATCTGCGCGCTTCTGTGAGTTTGACGGCGGCCATGGCTCCCTCCGCCGGGATCCCCAGCTCCATCACCGCCGGCGGCCATGGCAGAATCCATCTCTCCAGCATATGGACCGCTCTCCTCTCCTTCTTTTTAGGATTTTGTTTTCTCAAATCCTGCTATTGGGCTGGGCGTCCCTGCTAGTTTCATTGATTGTATTTGTAGGTGACCGTATACAACCAATGAATCTATACGGTGAGTAAGTGACCGTATAATCATCTTATGTTGTATTTAATGACTGTATTGACTGTATTCTTAAATACAGTGACCAAAGTGAATTTTTGACACAAATACAATGACCAATGATGCATTTTACTCATTTCAATAGCCTCATCTTTCTTCACATCCCTAGGATAAACATGATCCCATATCTCACCCCTCTCCGTTGGCTTGTTGCTTCTGACTACTCAAACGTATATAAGTTGCTATGATTTGATGTAAACAGGCAGGGTGGGACTATTAATTAGAATCTAACATTGTAGTAGAGGTATCAAGAAATATATTTTTCCTCTGCTGCAGTCATAAGGGAGAAGAGGGAAGATCGTGAGGCCAAACTTTTGTACCGGCCCGGTAACAAAATTCTGGCCCATTGACCGGTGAAGTTGCAAAGAACGTACGAAACCAAGGCACATGTGCTTACGGGGAACATTAGCCATCGTTACACGTACATGTATAAATTTGGACTGCCAATTGATTAACAATTAGTACCACCTCGGATATCAAGGAAAATATCAAAATCAAGAAAAAACGGACAGGAAGAAGCGTATAATGACATGGAAAGAAAGCGTATTGTGACGGTGATCCCGGAGACCCAATCCGTGCTTTATTATTAGGGAGAGATACTAAACGGACTCCAAAAATCCCGTAATAAAATTTCCCCGGCTTCTAAAATCAAGCCGGACTAGATGAACATTTATTTAGGGCCTAAATGCAATTTTGAAAAACGTGCATTTTTCCTAAATTCAAATAAAAAGCGAAAAACTCCAAAATAAATCTTATTTGATTTTTTTATTAAATCTTCATTATTTCTTTATTTTGGGAAAGTCATTTTATTCCCTCTCTGAATTTTTGGTAGTAGAAATAATTGAAGATAAAATAAATAAAATCAATGATCCTATTTTCAAATTTTGAGAAATACTCAAATAAGAAAATAATGAAATCCCCAACTCTCTCCGTGGGTCCTTGAGTTGCGTAGAATTTCTAGGATCGAGCCAACAATTCAATAAAATATGATATGCATGATGATCTATGTATAACATTCCAAATTGAAAATTTGGGATGTTACAGTTGCACATGAGATGACCCCCACATCCTTTGTCAAAATAAACAACACCCCGATCAATGCATTTCACTCTTCCGTGCAACGGACGGGCACCTTACTTGCTCCTACAGGTGCTTAAGCTTGCCACATAGGCATAAAGTCTGATGTGGCAAGTTAATCAAGAAGAGAGAGACTAGTTTGCTGACCCAAGGAAGAAACGGTGCTAAGCGCGTGTACCTACATGAAAAGACAATTTTGATACTATAGCTAATTAAATGAAGCAAACTTAGCAACCCATTTCATTGGAAGAGGTCACTCCTTGGCAAATGCAATAAATACTAGTACTCCCCGTGTCCCATAATATAAGAATGTTTTTGGCACTACACTAGTGTCAAAGACGTTCTTATATTATGGGACGGAGGGAGTACGAAGAAAGAGATAGAGAGGAGTAAAAAAATACACTTATAGCCAACCTTATAGCCAACCTTGTTGTAGTATGAATGACTAAGTGATGACTATGTATGACATGCCAACATCAGATAGCCTAACGCACCGTATTAAATCTCCAAGGGCGCGACCGCGCGAGTGACGCGACGGTCGTGGTAGGCGCGACCATGATACGGGCTGCTGGTAGCCCTTGGATCTGAGATCAAACGGTCACATGCTAAGTTGCTGAAAATTTACAGAATAACCCTCCAGGATAGGATATTCACCCATTGGTCTAGAATCACGCCATGCAACCGTTCGATCTCCGATCCAAGGGCTCTCGGAAGCCCGTATCATGGGAGAATGGAAAGCCACTACCCTGCCGTTCGCACGCTGGCAGTTCGCTCCTACTCGTCCCCGCACTTCCTTTAATACTATGGTGGTTTGCTCCTAGTCGTCCCGTCAATTCACATTACGGCAGTTCCACTAATCCTAACCCTCCTCCCAAATCCATGGCGTCCCAAATCTCCCCGATCGGCGGTAAGTACAAGGTTAGAACCATCACCAGCGATGAGTTCGACGTCATCTACACCCGTTCTGCCGCGACGGTGAAAGGATGCCTTTCTCGCTTCAGTCGCATGTTCGAAGACTCAGATGATGAGTGGGTCACCGGGCTAGATGTTGAGTACACCACAGTCGTGGGACGAGAGAAGGATCTAAAGGACGAAGATAGGAAGAAGCCCGCCGTGATCCAGGTTCTCGTGCATGACTTATGCTTGGTCTACCATATATGCCATGCCGACGTTGAGTGCCAGGATTTTAAGGACTTCCTCGAGAGCAACCTAGTCAAATTCGTTACTGTAGACTTTGGTAACGACAAAGAAGTCCTGCGTCGGATAGGCCTTGTTGTAGGCAACACCTTCGACCTCCAAAAGAATCAGCTGGTGTCCTCTCATCATCCTTCAATGCTGACCCTGGCAAGATCCATGGTTCATCCTTCGTACGGTAAACTGGAGAAACCTCCATACACATTTCATCGTCATGCATGGCAGCGGAATGCACTAGATATAGACCACATCCAGTACGCTACAATGGATGGCTACCTTTGTTTCAATATATACAAGGGTTGGATGAAGAGCAACAGCCAAGTTGGCGGTTCAAGCAGAGAATTATCGGCCAAGAGGAAGAGGGACAAGGACGAAGTCGAGGATGTGGACGAGGACTCCGAGTAAGGTGGCAGTGTCGTTGCTCATTGTGGTTCTAATGCATTGTCTACCGGAATAGTTGCAAAGTTTAATTTTAGGTGTGCTTAATTTAATTTGAGGGCTGTGTTGTGCTGAGCCCCGAGCAGAACTATGTTATGTTTCTTCTTGTTACTTTAACTCTTCAGTAAGTACATACTAGTATTTCTTACATTTCATCTTTTAGTTGGTATAGTACTACCACTCGTTTATTCACATTATATACGTACAATATATATGGCCAACATCATATAGCCAGCGGTTTAGTTGTCAAAGAATTTCAGGGTGCTTAGTTTTGTCAAAGAATTCCAGGATGCTTAGTTTTATTTGAGGGGTGGGTTGTGCTGGACACCATTATTGTGACTAGCCTTTTTAATATTACTATATGCATAATTTGGCGACGAGTGCTCTCTATATGTACCACCTTTTTTTTAATTTCAAGCTTTGCTCCATGGCGCAATCCATCGATACTACTGTTGTACAAAAGTATACATTTTTTAAAAGGCTAGAGGGCGGGGCAGTCTAGGTTGGTCGGTTTCACGAGAGGCGAGGGCCTTTGTGATTTGACGGCTCATTACTGCTGGAAGGCGGGGCCTTGTGATTTGAGTACTCGTATAAATGCGCCGACGACCTGATCGAGGAGGAGCAAAGAACCGTGCGATATACTCAAGTTTTCCACTGGAGTAGTACTGCGACGGAGGAGCACGAAACACGGCAGCCCTGTGCCATATGGCGATAAAAAATGATCTAATTTGCTAGTCATCTCATTGTTAGCATTGTTCTATTCATTCCCTCAAAAAACAAAAACCATTGGTCTATTCATGCCTCGCAAAGAACGTGACACGTGCGGCGAAACACCCGAAGCAAAAGATGAAACACAACAGCAAAAGAAGGAAGATTATCACCCCAAATGATCTAATTTGCCGTGGAGTCGTAACTGCTTCTTCATCGCCTCCACGACCTCCATCTCCTTGCGCGTCTCCTCCACCATCTTCTTCATTCTGTCCATGACAAGCGATTTCTCGATGCGAGCCTTCATCATCTGTTCCACGGCTGCATTACGTACCTTGACAGCAGTCGGGTGCTCGATGCGGAGCTTCACCAACTCCTCCTTTTGTTCCATGACGAGGGCCTGCCGCATCTTCATCGAGGAACTACTATTCTCATGCAGCTTCTTCCAGCCGTCATTCTTCTCCTTCAACAGGTCGATCTCGTGGCAGAGCTTCGCCTTGTCCTCCTGAAGTCGCAGGATTTCACCGGTCGCCTTCTTCTCTGAGGCAATGCTCTTCTTCAGCAGCATCACCAAGCGGGCGGTCAACTCCCCCTATTGATTGAGCTCAGTGGGCATGTCGTCGAGGCTCTCCTTCAGCAACTCCGTCAAGCCTTGGATGAACTCCTTCTGCTTATTGAGCTGCTTATTGAGCTGACCGGGCATGCTGTCGAGGGATAACGACTCCAGCTCCGCCGGCTCAACATGTTCGCCTCTGCGGCTAGGGCGCTCCTGGGAGCCATCGCCTGCCCGTGAGAGATCTTTCGAGGTCTCTGCGTGGCGGCGAGCCCACTCTTTTTTTCCGCAGCCTTGGTTGCCGCTCCCTTGTTATGAGTAGTTCTCGACCTAGAGCTCTGCTCACCGGCCATGGCAACGACGGACGAAGAAGAAGCAGTTCTGAGGAGTAAAGGTAGAGTAATTTTCGGTTAGGTAGTTCCCCTTTTTATAACCTAAGTACTAGCACTAGTAGTACTAATACCTGCATAGTGGGAACACGTTCAGGTTTGGTATGTAGTACTAGTAGGTGTGAGCCCTCTTTCGAATGTGATGGGAACAAGGTAAATATTAATTGATGGTTTTGGTTTCGAGGACCGAAACGGCTCCCGATGAGTTTAGTGGAACATAAATTTCAAGTAGACTACACTGCTCAAATGCGTAAATATTATGTTACTGTCAAAAATTGGCACAAAATACGAAGGAGACCAATGGAAGTACTACTAGCAACCCACGATTTAACTACTCGCATGTGCGTAGTGGAGTAATAATGTCTTTCTTCCGCCCTCACGTCCACTCAATTTGCATGCGTTGTATTAATTGACCATCAATGAAGTGAACGACTTTACACGCGTCAAATTATCACATGGGGTGGATCTTGGTACAAAATTGCGTCCGCCCGTGTACCCGCGTGTGCGTGCGAGGGAATGAGTGCGTGCGTGGCGTGCGTGCACATCTTTGCTTCGTGCATGTACCGCCAGTATGGCTTAGGGAGCACGAGTACATTCTTCTGGAACCAGCAGCACATCACTGTGATCAATCCACGCAAGGAGGTCGCGACAACGCCTCTACATGTGCCATGTGGCTTCATGAACTGTAAGAGAGACACTGTGTAGCGTGCCATTGGTATTCTAATTTACGTGTTTTACACATACTCGAAGTACTAGTAATTAAATGTGCATTGCACGCATTAGATTTTGCAACCAAATTATGAATAAATACCACACTATAGCATGTAAGCTCTTAGTCATATATGCATGATGTAGCCCTTCGTTTAATTCTTATAGTTCATCTCATTCAAAATCAAATTAGTTTTTATAAAAGCTAAGAACGCGTGAACAGGAAAAACATGGGATTATAGTGGAATGTCGTCTTGAATCCTACAGGATTGTACGAGTGTTTGATTGTGCATAGAAAAAATGCAGAATTCTTTCAAAGAGGTTTGAGTGGATGGGATGTTTCCTATGAAATCTAGTGCAAATGAATCATATGGAAAAATTCCTGTGGTTTACAATCCTCCGAATCAAACAACCAAGATAGGAAAAATTCCTAATGATTAGAATCCTCCAAAATTCCTTTGAGAATCCTTTGAATCAAAGAAGCCCTTAATCTATTTTATAATTCATGGAATTGTGCATTTTAAAGCATAAAGTAAAAACAAATAATGGCAATTCAAATAGAAAAAAAGTTTGGGCAGTTATGATACGGAAGATTCTAGAACAAAAGAGAACCACTGTTGTTTTGAGGTTTGTGCATTATGCTTAAGTTCAACCATGGAGTCTGCTAGATTGTACATGTGGCAAAATCCGGTGGGGGCTAGAAGATGGTGCGAGGAGCCAAGTGCGAGATCGATATTTAGAGAGGGGGGGCGAGCACGTGCGTTGTTGCACGCAGTGGCGGAGCCATGAAAAATAAATGAGCTAGGGGCCCAAGCATTGCTAATCCTTTACGAGGAGGGTCAATTCATGAAATTAACCTTTTTAGCAACAATTGTCTAATGATCACATTCGTATTAGCCTCGATATATAGTGATGTTAGGGGGGCAGGGCCCTTACTGCCCCTGTCTTCACCATCGTGCATGCATCTGAGAGATGAAGCGGAAGGCATGGATGATGAGAGGGGGGCGTTGGATATATAATTAATGTGGGTGTATTAGCTATTTATGTTAATCCTATATAAAGAGGTATAGATTGATCGATGTGGATGTGGGAGAGGTATAGATTAATCGATGTGGACGTGGGAAAGTGGGTGAGACCTCACTAGATATATCGATTGATCGGTTTGTGTGGAAAACTATGAAAGACCTAGCTATATACACACATACATAGAGGAACATCGATCGTTGCGCATGCACGCGTGAGAGATAAAGAATGCCCGGTATGATGGAGAGGGGGATGTGTGTGGGTGTGTGCCTTCATGGGAGACCGACCTGAAGAAAAAGATTGCATGCGTGTGATAGATAATGCCGACTGGTAGTGTGTGTGCAGGCATGCACGAGAGAAAGTTAGTGGTACAATTATAAAGAGAAGACTACTGTGTGGGTGTAAAAGAATAGGTGAGGTCATAATCAATGTAAAGTTGAATTCAAATATTTGAGTAAGAGATCCTAATGTTTGAAACCCATGCTTGCATGAATATAACGGAGATCTGCATGGTGTGGTTTGGAAACGAGCATGTTGTAATGTATACACATTGAACAAGGTCAGACTGATTTTAATTTGAGATACCGATGGCAGACATCATTTGCCCATGTCGCATTCGTGCATGTAATTGGAGATGATGGGCGGCTTTCGCATCACATATCTATATCTATACCCCTATATATATATATATATATATTATATATATTTTTTATATTGTGTGCGGGTAAATTTAACTTTGAAAGATGGTCGTTGGATGAGGCGAATCCGATGGTCCAAAGATGGCAAATTTGAGCACTATTGGTCGTTGGATATCATCTACATTCCACCAGATTTTGCCACATGTATAATCTAGAAGACTCCATGGTTGAACTTAAGCATAATGCACAAACATCAAAACACAAGCACTTCTTATTTGCTCTAGAATCTTCCGTATCAGAATTGCCAAAATGTTTTTCTACATGATTTGCCATTATTTGTTTTTACTTTATGTCTTACAACGCACAATTCCATGAATCTTAAAATAGATTAGCTTTCTTATAAAAACTAGATGATTTTGAATAAAATGAACTATAAGAATTAAACGAACATCTACATCATGCATATATGACTCAAAGCTAGCATGCTATAATGTGGTATTTATTCATAATTTGGTTGCCAAATCTCATGCGTGCAATGCACGTGTACCTTACTCCAGTCTAAATGGTGTTTGTGTGTGTGTTGTGCGTGTTGAGGTGCAAATTGTCTTTTTTTGGGTACACGTTAAGCTTGTTCTTCCGAAATTTCAAGCCGCACCTTGTTACGCCGAAAATTGAAGCTAGCGTCTCTGTCTATCATGCTGCAAAACTCCCACCTCATCAACCCGCGCATTGTTAGCCCGAAATATTTAAGATATATCTTTGTCTCGTTGTGCTCCAACAACTCCCTCCATCTCAACCCGCGCCTTGCTATTCCAAAATTACAACGCGCGCGGAAACTCCCACCTCCTGTAAAATCCCGACACGCGAAATGCCCGTGGTACCCCTGAACCGAAAGAACCGCCTCAAATCGGTGGGGGGTACTTTCGTAACTTACCCCACATTTCGGACAAGCGCGTCTCTAAGCCATGGTTCCCCACTGCCATCCTATCCGCCCACCCATTCGTACACCAAGGCCGCGAAAACCCGCGACGAAACCCCACACCCTGCTCCGTCCGCCACCCAGCCGGAGCCTCTTCCCCGACGACATCGTCACAGCAACACCTCGACGTCCCTCATCCATTGTACCGGATGAGGATCCGTCGTCGATCTCATCGTCCCACCGGTTCAGCCACCCCGTCCTCCACCTCCAAGGAGTTGCCTCGATGTTTCCCTCGTCTTTCGCGCCACCACCATTCCCACACCACCGTCTTCACCTGCACCACCGGAAGAGCATCATCATCACCGCTTCCTCGGATGAAGCTGCGGCCTAATCGGCGCCACCAAAGAGGTTGTACACTAATCGTCGCATTTTCTTCTTGATTCGATCTTACGGTGCTGCCGGTGCTCAGTCCCGAGCCAACACGGCGCGGCTCCATCCACGGCGGCGTCGCCGGCCACTTCCTCCACGGCGTCGCTCCCTCAGCGGCGACGTCCACATCAGTAGGAGCTGCTGCTTTAGCTCTAACTCACCATGCTGCTCTGCTCTTGCTCTCGGTCCCCTGCCTGGTCTGCTCTTGCTATTGCTCTGGCTCGCGCTGCTGCTCTCGCTCTTGCTCTTGCTTGCTATGCTACTCCAATTTGGCTACACTTCAGTCGACTGAATCGACTTTCGGGTCAGTCGATTTTCAAGGGGTGGGCTCGCCGGGGTGAAGGAAGAACCAGCAACAGCGGGGAGGGGGGCTCACCGGAGAGGTACCCCACTATCTATCTTAGGGTTCAGGATAGGGGCGGTGGTCGCTAGCGGTGGCGGGGCGTTGGCGGGGCGGTGGCGTGGAGATCACCGGAGAGAAAGCACGGCATGGGGGGGCCTCGAGGGATGGCCGGGGCAGCGGCGGACCTGCGGTGGGGAGTGTTTTTGGGGCGGGAGGGGGCGGCGACCATGGCGCGGGCGGCGGGGCTTTGTTTGGCGGTGGTGGTGGCAGCTGTGGGGGTGGAGGTTGAAGATGAACCGCAGGCCCTTGATTTCATATCCAACGGCTGCAAAATCAACTGACCAGAGATGAAAAAAGTTAGTCAACCGACGTGTAGCATCACCTTGCTATTGCGTTCAGTTTCGACGGCAAAATTCAGTTTCGACAGCAAAATTCAGTTTCGACAGTTAGGTTCAGTTTCGACAGTTAAGTTTAGTTTCGACAGTTAAGTTCAGTTTCAACAGTTAAGTTCAGAGATGAGCGGCTGATGTATTTTACATCTAGCACTTTGTGGTTATGTATTTTACGTCATGTATTGGAGATGCTATTAGAATTCCACTCAGGTTAACATTGTTCATTGTCTCTCTTGTCCTGCTTCAGCCTCGGCATCGTAACTCACACCGGAGCTGCTCCAACGACGAAACCCTCCATCACAGTGGAGCAGTACCTCGAGCTCCATCTCCAGACGCCTAAGATATTCTTCCCCTCCTCCGACAGCAAAGTCAGCCGGAGCATCCTCACCGGCCACCCCAATCACGCTGAGATCGACATGGCTTCGCCAAAGAGGTTGTACACTTTTTGCATCTATTTTTTACTCTACATGTTATATATATTGTCCACTGAGCACTCGTAGTAATGGGAAATACGATTATTTTATCCTACTATATGACAAGAAGTGAGGTACCAGGCAACTTAGCTATCCGTGATGGACTCTCTTGAATGCCATCATTATTTATCTCTGCGTGTTTGAGCTGTGCATTTGTCGATGGGCCTGGGAGTTGAGCTAGTATGGCAATGGCCTGGGTCCAAAGTAATAGAAGTAGCACAAAAACATTTTTTTAGTGTAGGATTTTCCTTGTTCAAGCCTGCCTACTAGAATCGCCAGTGCTTGAAAGGAAAAGTGAATGAAAAACATAGGAATTGGAAAGTTTCCTATGGTTCTACTTTTCATGAATTTGGTGCAAAGGAATGGAGCAAAGGAAAACTGTAGGATTTGTTCCTTTAGTGTCTCCTTGAAAGAAAAACCGTAGGAATTCTAATTTCCACTTCTCCTCCTTTTCATATTCCTATTCATCAAGCACAAGACTAAGAGATAGTAGCATAATAGCATTATAACCGTACATTTTCTTGTGGTTTGACTTAATCTCACCATGCTTTTCTGCATCCTGTGATCTTCCAATTGTTGTGAACCAAACACCTAGATTGGCAGAAATCCTGTGTTTTTAAATTCTCTATTTTGCACGTGCATTCCTATCCTATTCCTGTCTATTTCGTATCCCTGCATTGTTAGAATCCTCAAATTCGAACAAGCCCTTACTCAATTACTTCTATTACAGATATGTGTCAAAGAAAACCTTGTGTTGTTTGTCCTGCTCCTGCGGCACTGTGTTCCACCCCAGCTCAGCAGCTCCAACGACGGAAGGGTTCACCACGGCAGGGATCTGCTCTCCAGACTGCCTTTCGCCGCCTCAGATCTTCTTCCCTGCCGTCGGCAGCCACGACAACTGCATTATCATCATCAACTGAGCAGATGACCTTGAGGACTACACGGGTCCGCAAGAGAGGTCGCACTCTTCCGTCTCTGCTTACGTTATGCGTCGCTTAATATGATGACATGCTACATTATCGTCGTGTTCACCTATTAGACTCCGAGTCAGGTCCAAACTAATGTTGAAACTAGAGTTTTTAAATGGTTGTGGGGTATATATTGGGGCAGCAATCAGTACTATCTGGTTAATCTCCGGTGTCTACTATGAGTTTCATGTTGGGTGCAAACAATCATTAAAGGAGCCATTATCGTATTTTTAACTAAAGCTATTATCTGACTGCTATCATTGGTTTTGGGTCTATCCACAGTTTTCTACCATCACTCTGGATTTGTGCATGCACTCCTTACATAATCTCACTATGTTTTATTCCTATGCATGCCAGTTATTGTACACAATGTAACTGATCATGTAGAGCAAAAGAGACGAGCCTTGCGTGGCAATTAAATTTCATGCAGACGTCGTTCCATGGTGGGCGCAAAGGCAGCCCCCCTCCACCCATTTCGGATCGTAATCAAGAGGAACATAACTGTTCTGAGGGGGATCGGAAGGAGAAGACCACTCCTATTTACCCCATGAGGTCTTCGCTCTATTTTGGCATGCTGATGTTGGTAATATCATGCATATGGTGCCTTGCATTGCTTACTTTATACATTAAAGATGTCATCTGCTTAGTTTAGACATGCTTTGTGTCAATGCCATCTGTTTTGTTTGTTTATCATATATGTGAATCATGCAATGCCATCTTGTCTAGCCAGGCATCATATAAGTGAATTTTGCAATGCCACCCTGGTTAGCCAGTCATCTTATATGGGAATTATATCATGCCATCATTTTTTTATTATGTGTTAAATTTGTCAACAATTTTAGTACATTCAATTACTCTTCCTGTGCATCAGCCATTCGGCACGGTCATGGAAAAATCTAGAGTGGAAATAAGGTCTTCAGAGCAGACAATGCTATCTGACGAAGCGCATGTCTTGCTGTTTACCGGTAGCTCCTCAGAGGAGGATTCAGAGACAGATGACCAGTCATATTTCCCCCCTGAGGTGCATGCCCTAACTTGGCAGGGTTATGTTACTCATATCGTGCGTATGGTATCTTGCATTGCTATGTCATTTGCTTAGTTTAGACATGCTTTGTGTGAATGCCACCTGTTTAGTGTCTAATTACCATATATGTGAATTATGCAATGCCATCTTGTTGCAAGACATTACATATGTGAATTATGCAATGTTATCTTGTTGCACGGCATTATGTATGTGAATTATGCAATGCCATGCTGTTTAGGCAAGCATCATATATGTGAACTATATCATGTCGTCCTTTTTTTGTATTTCTCATTGCTTTTGTTGACAATGTTTGTATATTCAACTGCTCTTCCTGTGCATCAGCCATTTTAATTGGTGATGGAGAAATCTAGAGTGAAAACAAGGTCTTCAGAGCAGACAATGCTACCTGCTAAAGCAGATATCTTGCTGATTCTGAGATAGCTCTTGAGAGGAGGATTCAGAGGCGATGACCAGTCCTATTATTCCCCTGAGGTGTATGCTCAAACTTGGCAGGGTTATATTACTCATATAATGCATATGTTGTATTGTAATGCTTATTTTTTTACATCATATACACAATATTGAATGCCATCTCCTTAGTTGACACATCATATATGCAATTGCCCTCTGCTCACTTCCTTAGTATATAAATCATATATTTGAATTTTGTCATGCCATGATGTTTACATAGACAGCATGAATCTGAATTATGGCATGCCAACCCATTTTCTAAAGACATAATATAGTTATATCATCTCATCCTGTTTACATAGTCATCATATTTTAAATTATGTCATTCTATCCGTGAATTATATCATGCCATCATGTTTCCATCGACGGCATGTTTGTGATTTATGGCATGCCAACCACTTTAATAGACACATTGTATAGTTATATCATGTCATCCTGTTTACATAGTCATCATATTTTGAAGTATGTCATTCTATCTGTTTAGTTAGCCATCATACATGTGAAATTGTGTCATGCTATCCTGTTTAATTAGCCATCATATATGTGAAATTATGTCCTGCTATTCATTTTGCTTAGACAACATAAATGTGAATTATTTCATGCCCTGTTTTCTTCCCTACTATCCATTGCACCTGTCTATCTTACAATGTCTGTACATTCAATTACTTTTCTTGTTTATCAGCCATTTCAATTGGAGGGAGTGATGGCAGTATCTACGGGAGTAAAAACACGGTCTTCAGAAAAGATCGTGCTACCTGTCGATGCAGATAGAACCACGGTTGTACTTGCCCAAGAATCAGCCCCACCACACATAACCCACACTCATGCTGTCGGATTTCGGGTTCCGGCAGACCCTTGAGGTTCGAACTCTGGGGTGCGCGTGGAGATTCAACCCTCTGCCTACTTGTTCTTCACCAAATCGCTAGGACCTAAACTACCAAACAGAACAACACAAGAGACACAGGGTTTATACTGGTTCAGGCCACCATTGTGGTGTAATACCCTACTCCAGTGTGTGGTGTGGTGGATTTCCTCTCGGGCAGATGATGAACAATACAAGGGAGAACAGCCTCGTGAGGGTCTGTTCTTGGCTGGTGCTACTTGGTTCTGGCTCTTGGATTCTTGATCCGGTCTCTCCATCTCAGATCCCGTTCTTCCTCGTCTATGGAGCAGAGGGTTCTTCCTCGTCCCAGGGGGTGGCGAGACCCCGTTCTCTTCCCAAATATTGAGCGGGAAGGGCGCCAACAATTGGCCATTTTTAAGGGGAATAGCGGGTACACTTATCCTGACTAAAGTTGGTCCTTGCCTGCCAAAGGCTCTGGTGGTGACGCCTGTTTGGGCTCCACAATGACTTCCTTCCGGCCGTTGGGCTGGTCTTGGTCTTGTTGCACCGAAACGGATGCCTTTTCTTGATGCTCTCACCTGCGCATGCTCCCTTTGCACCAAAGAGGAAAGGGAGGACACTGCGCGAGCTGGCGCCCGACTGGCGCCCTTGGTCATCATGGCTTGCATCATGGGCACCTCGCGAGGTACGCCGCCTTGAACTCTCCGCCTCCTCGTGAGCCATCCTGACGAGGCCGTGCCTGAGGAAGCTCCTTGTCGTCCGCCCCGCGAGGCTTGGCCCCTCGCGAGGGTCTTGAGCTTGTGCTGATGAAGATGGGCTGTGCTGGGCCTCCTTTGAGCCACGCCGCAGGCCGCAGGCAAGCAAGTCTGGGGACCCCCGTTCCCAGAACACCGACACATGCATATTGTACCCCTACCCAGTTGGACAGAGAACCAGCTACACCCCTTCTAACCCCAACCCCAGCAGATAGACACCCAGTTCCCGTTGACACAGCATCGTCTCCACCACAAAGCACCCAAACACGAGCAGTTAGTACAACTACAGTGCCCAAATCACGAGGACCACCACTCCGAACCCGAAGTCAACGCTTAAAGAAGAAGAAGAATTGTTCTCAGGTCAGGTTCCGTAGCTACGGTTCATACTACTTTGCTCTTGCGTCACTGTATTTACTGATACCAACCAATTTCAAATTTGAAGGATGCAATTGAAACTCCAATGGCGCAACACGTATGTTTTAAACCTGTTTCTTCAACGTGTTTGGTTGTTTGCTGTTGTAACTTGCTCTATGTTGATTTCAGTTTCAATTGAATAAACAGTTATGTTCTCATGCCATGCACATTACAAGTTTTGTTATTGCTGTGTAGTTTCCCACACTTATATTACATCTATGATGCTTTGTCTTAAATAGATATGATTGAACTGTATCTATCTTGATTTGGCAACATAAACTAGAATGATATAGACCATCTGGTGACCATACTACATAGATATATGTTTGTTTCATGCTATTATCCTGTCCACCTTACTCTTGAGCGGGTTTACCAAAATGAGTTTCATATACTACATTGTAAACCTGAGATGTGTTTGTTTGTTTCCTTTTAGAACGCGGATAAAATATTGGAGAAGAGTACCCTATTATGCAATGGTAAAGGAAGTAATGCTGAGATAAGGTTCAAGATAGTGAGACATCCTGTTGGTCTCCAAGAAAGCTGATAAAAACTATATTGAGGACACCGAGACAACCCCAAAGTCTTGTCTTGATGTAGTGTTCGAATTCATGGCTACCTTCTTTGGCACCAGCTCTTGAACTCGTTGCTGAATCAGTTAAACTTCTTGAGTCTCAACTTCAAGTTGAAAGACATCGATCAGATGTTATGCAACAGGAAGCCGAAGGACTGAGGAAGTCCCTGCAGAATTCAGATGCATACTTTTTGGTGCAACAGCAGGCGCTGGAGGACTTAAGCACCAAACAAGAGAAAGTTAATAAGCTTGCTAAGCATCTTGCCAGCATTATGGGTACCCAGGATATTGTTTCTTGAGCTCTTCTAAAGTGGTTTCAGTTCTGGACTTGTTTTGCTACAGCGTTTATATGCTGATGTGTTCCCTATATTTGCACTGGTGGCGAACTTTGATGCCCAGTGGATGTAGTATGTGTAATAGCCGTGATAGCCTAGTGTAAGTTGCTTGCTTATTTATTTCCTTGTTGTCTTGTTTATTTGTTTTCTTGTAGTCAGTGCAGTTCTTTTTCTGCGGTTTGCTAGTGGCTGCAATAACATATTTTTTAAAACTAGGCCACAATAACCATGGGCTAATATTTACTGTAGTGACACTGGACCTACGGGCCGTAGAAACAGTGGGCCTTCTACGCGCCGTATAAACAGTGGGCCTTCCACGGGCCGTAGAAACAATGGGCCTTCTAAGGGCTGTAGAAAAATGGGCCTTCTATGGGCCATATCATCAATGGGCCTTATACGGGCAGTATGATCGATTGGCCAAACATGGGCCAATAACAGGCTGCATTATGGCCGTAAACGGGCTAGAGTTGGAATCGTCCATTCATGGGCCGACCATAATGGGCCATCGTTAATAGGCCATATTTCATGACGCTATGAAAACGACCCAACATGTTAACGGACCACAAACAGGCCGACTATAACCACGGGCTGAATTTGGCCCATAAGCAGAAAATGACAGTAACGGGCCGTAAGTAAACGAATGCTAGAAATGAGCCCAAGAATAAATGGGCTCTGAGAAGGCCGAAAGATAACATGGGATGGAAACGGCCCAACGGAATAACGGGCCCTTAATGGGTATAAAGTGATACCTTTGTTCATTACGAGCGGTTTAACCACGGGCCGTTAATGGGTGTAAAGTAATACACTGTTCATTACGGGCCAGTTTCACCACGAGCCATTAATAGGCCAAGAGTTACATAGGGCCTCATATGGGCCGAAAGACGTCATGGGCCATGCATGGGCCAGAAGTAAAAACGGGCTGGAATCATATTGGGTGGCGCAGATGATGCTACTGGGCCTAATTCAGATAGGGCGTAACGGGCCTTGGGTTAGCGGGTTGTAAATGGGCTATATGCGAACAGGCCGTTAACAGGCTTTACATGGGCCGGCCCACCACCTTTTGACCAAGTCAAATGGGCCGGCCTTTTCACAGGAATGGTCCTCTGTTGGGCCGTGCCACGTGTCGACGTATCATAGGCGTATACATCCCGTGAGTGGATGACATCTGTCCCAACGGTGAGCCCACACGTGTTTCCTCCAGCCAATGATGATTTTACACGTGGAAAATCCCCATTGGTCGGGGCTGTTAACGGGTTATCGGATCCAAAACCCGACCCGATAGCTTAACGGTGTTCCGTTACGGTGGATGCCACATGTTGGTCACCCTTGACGAAAGCACTTATGTGACGCGCGATTTATCGTCATGGAAGTGGACACTTCGGTGATGATAATTTTGGTAATGTCATGGAACACTTCTACGACAGCGCAGGTATGACTATCTTGATTCTGTCATAAATTTGTCATGGATGTACATGCATGACAAAAAACGCGACCTACTGTGACAAACACGTATCATCACGGAAGTGTATTTTTTTTGTAGTGGGGGGATCCCCAAGAATTTCAACAGGAAGGTTATGTTTCAGCATAGGTTCCTGTTTAAGGAACACTTCATCTATTTCCTTTCTTTCCTTCATAAACATATCGTTTTCATGGTCTAGCAAATATTGTTCTAACGGATCAGTAGGAGGCACGGCAATGGAAGCAAGACCAATAATGTCATCCCTACTAGGTGGTTCCCTATCATGAGGTTGTCTATGAAACTTAGCAAAATTAAACTCATGAGACATACCATCTATGCCAACGGTGACAGTATCTTTTTCACAATCAATCTTAGCACTAGTTGTATTCAAGAAGGGTCTACCAAAAATAATGGGACAAAAATCATCTTGTGGGGAACCAAGAACAAGAAAATCAGCAGGGTATTTAACCTTCCCACACAAAACTTCAACATCTCTAACAATCCCAATAGGTTTAATGGTATCCCTATTAGCAAGCTTAATAGTTACATCAATGTCTTCTAATTCAATGGGTGCAATGTCATGCATAATTTATTTATATAAGGTATAAGGTACTGCACTAGCACTAGCACCCATATCACATAAGCCATGATAACAATGATCTCCTATTTTAACAGCAATAACAGGCATGCCTACGACAGGCCTATGTATCTTATTATCTGGTCTAGCAATATTAGCAGTCTCACCACAGAAATAAATAACATGCCCATCTAAATCATCATCCAAGAGATCTTTAACCATAGCAATACTAGGTTCAACATTAATTTGCTCAGGAGGTGTATAAGTCCTAGTATTACTCTTACAAACAACAGTCGAAGCTTTAGCATGATCTTTTATCCTAACAGGAAATGGAGGTTTTTCAACATAAGTAGTAGGAACAATGGGATCACTATAGGTGATAGTCTTTTCTTCAACTGTAATAGGTGCACCTACTTTCACTTCAATAGGAGGATTATACTTAAACCACTTCTCTTTAAGGAGATCAACATGAGTAGCAAAAGATTCACAGAAAGAAGCTACTATCTCAGAGTCAAGTCCATACTTAGCGCTAAATCCACGAAAGGCATCGGTATCCATAAAAGATTTAACACAATTGAACTTAGGTGTCATACCTAACTCCTTACCATCGTCGGAACCCCAATCTTCAGAGTTGCGTTTAATTCTTTCTAATAAGTCCCATTTGAAATCAATAGTCTTCAGCATATAAGAACCAAAGACAGAAGTATCGAGCGAGGTTGCGATTATCAAGAAAGCCGAGCATAAAAGTTTTGAATAATCATTTCCCGGGAGAGCTCATGATTGGGGCATGAATATAACATTGACTTAAGCCTCCCCCAAGCTTGATCGATGCTTTCTCCTTCACGAGGCCAGAAATTATATATGTAATTACGATCACGATGAACAAGATGCATAGGATAGAACTTCAGGGTAAATTCCAACTTCAATCGCTTATAATTCCAAGATCTCGTATCATCACATAGCCTATACCATGTCAATGAATCTCCCTTCAAAGATAAAGGAAAGACCTTCCTTTTGACAACATCATCAGGAATATCTGCAAGCTTAAATAATCCACAAACTTCATCCACAAAGATAATGTGTAAATCAGGATGCAATGTTCCATCTCCTGCAAATGGATTAGCTAGCAGTTTCTCTATCATACCCGAAGGAATCTCAAAGTAAATATTTTTATTAAGTTCAGTAGGTTGAGGAGCAACTCTTTGCTCTTCTGGTCGGGGTGAAGATACCCCAAACAAGCCCCTCAAAGGATTAGTTTCCATAGTGACAAGTAACAGAAAATTTCAACACACTATATAAATGTTTCCTTACCAAGTTCCACTCAACAAAAGCACTACACTCCCCGGCAACGGTGCCAGACAAGAGTCTTGATGACCCACGAGTGTAGGGGATCTATCATAGTCCTTTCGATAAGTAAGAGTGTCGAACCCAACGAGGATCAGAAGGAAATGATAAGCGGTTTTCAGTAAGGTTTTCTCTGCAAGCACTGAAATTGTAGATGATAGATAGTTTTGTGATAAGATAAATAGTAACGAGTAACAAGTAAATAAAGTAAATAAAGTGCAGCAAGGTGGCCCAATCCTTTATGTAGAAAAGGATAAGCCCAGACAATTTCTAATAATGAGAAAGGAGCTCCCGAGGACACATGGGAATTATCGTCAAGCTAGTTTTCATCACGTTCATATGATTCGCGTTCGGTACTTTGATAATTTGATATGTGGGTGGACCGGTGCTTGGGTACTGCCCTTACTTGGACAAGCATCCCACTTATGATTAACCCCTATTTCAAGCATCCGCAACTACAAAAGAAGTATTAGGGTAAACCTAACCACAGCATTAAACATATGGATCCAAATCAGCCCCTAACGAAGCAACGCATAAACTAGGGTTTAAGCTTCTGTCACTCTAGCAACCCATCATCTACTTATTACTTCCCTATGCCTTCCTCTAGGCAAAAATAATGGTGAAGTTTCATGTAGTTGATGTTCACATAACACCACTAGAGGAAAAGATAACATACATCTCATCAAAATATCGAACGAATACCAAATTCACATGACTACTAATAGCAAGACTTCACCCATGTCCTCAGGAACAAACGTAACTACTCACAAAGCATATTCATGTTCATAATCAGAGGGGTAATAATATGCTTAAAGGATCTGAACATATGATCCTCCACCAAGTAAACCAATTAGCATCAACTACAAGGAGTAATCAACACTACTAGAAACCCACAGGTACCAATTTGTGGTTTTGATACAAGATTGGATACAAGAGATGAACTAGGGTTTTGAGAGGAGATGGTGCTGGTGAAGATGTTGATGGAGATTCACCCCCTCCCGATGAGAGGATCATTGGTGATGACGTTGGTGATGATTTCCCCCTCCCGGAGGGAAGTGTCACCGGCAGAACAGCTCCGCCGGAGCCCTAGATTGATTCCGCCAAGGTTTCGCCTCGTGGCGGTGGAGTTTCATCCCGTAAGCTTGCCCACAATTTTTTCCAGGGTAAAAGCTCTAATATAGCAGAAGATGGACACTAGAGGCCCACCAGGGGACCCAGGAGATAGGGGGCGCACCCAGTAGGGGGGGCACCCTCCACTCTCCTGGACAGGGTGTGGGCCCCCTGGTGTATTTCTTTCGCTCAATAATTCTTATAAATTCCAAAAACATGTTTCATGGAGTTTCAGGATTTTTGGACCAGTGAAGAATAGGTTTCCAATGTTTGCTCCTTCGCCAGCCAGAATTCCAGCTGCTGGTATTCCCCCTCTTCATGATAAACCTTGTAAAACAAGAGAGAATAGCCATAAGTATTGAGATATAATGTGTAATAATACTCCATAATGCAATAAATATTGATATAAAAGCATGATGCAAAATGGACGTATCAGGAGGTGCCTAACCTTCCGGAGGGCACGGACCTCGTCAGCACACCCACCCTCGTCGAGCATCCAGTGTATTTCGTCAGCACGGTGCTGAGGGATGCAAGGGTGCGATACCCCCATGCCTCAGAAGCTCTTGCTCGCACTATTGGTGGCCTCGCGAAAGCTGCGACACTACTTTCAAGGTCACCCCATCAAGGTCGTCTCGACCTACCCATTGGAAAGGGTACTCAGGAGCCCCAACTCAGCCGGAAGGGTCGCCGAATGGAACATCGAGTTACAAGCGTTTTAGTTGGAATTCAGCACAACCAGGGTCGTCAAGGGAGCCGCGCTTGCAGATTTCATGGCAGAATGGGCAGAGGCGCCAGGGCTCGAGGCAGGCGAGGATCGGTCACTTCCCCCGGGAAGTGAGGCACCAGACGGCTGGGTCATGCACTTCGATGGCGCGTTCTCGGGACATGGCGCGGGGGCTAGTGCAGTGCTTATATCCCCCACTCAGGACTAGCTCTACTACGCCATGCAGCTCTGTTTCCAGCATGGCGAGAAGGTCTCCAACAACATAGCAGAATACGAGGGCCTCATAGTAGGCTTGAAAGCTGCACCAGCACTGGGGGTGAAGCGCCTCATCATCAAAGGTGATTCACAGCTCCTAGTCAACTTCTCCAACAAGATGTACGAGCTGAAGGACGAGCACATGGAAGCGTATCTTATGGAGGTGTGCAGGATGGAAAAGTGGTTTGGGGTCTAGAGTTGCAGAACGTGCCCCGCGGCACCAACCAAGAGGCCGATGACATCGCCAGGAGGGCATCCAGGCGGCTGCCTCAGGAGCCTGGCATTTTCGAGGAATGGCTCTTCAAGCCATCGGCAGCGCCGTTACTATCAAGCATAGCGCAACCTCGGGAGGAACTCCCTCAGCCACCTGCCATAGGAGCCCCGGCCTGTGGCCCGACCTCTGGAGCACGCCTACTCCTGGCGCTGGAGCCTCAGGAGGGATGTTGGACTAAGGAATTCAAGGACTACCTTATGCAAGGGACGCTGCCAGAGCAAGAAGAGGACGCGGAACGCGTGGCCCGACAGGCCACGGCCTACTGCATCCAAGACGAAGAGCTCTACCGGAAGCGGCCAAATGTTGTTTCCCTGCGTTGCATCTCCAGAGAGCAGGGGAAGGAGTTGCTGGCGGACATACACGGTGGAGACTGTGGACATCACTCGTCATCACAAACCCTCGTCGGCAAAGCATTTCGCAGCGGTTTCTACTGGCCTATGGCACTCAACAACGCAATCGAGCTGGTGAAGGCATGCAAAGCCTGCCAATTCCACGCCAAGCAGATCCATCAGCTAGCTCAGGGCCTACATACCATCCTACTCTTGTGGCCATTCGCAGTCTGGGGGCTGGATATCTTGGGCCCGTTTCCTCGAGCACCTGGGGGCTACCACTACCTCTACATCGCCATCGACAAGTTCACCAAATGGGCGGAGGTGGAAGTCGTCCGCACCATCCTAGCTGGATCAGCAGTCAAGTTCATCAAGGGCCTCGTGAGTCAATTCGGGGTCCCTAACCGCATCATCACCAACAATGGTTCGCAGTTCACCAGCAATCTCTTCAAAAAATATTGTGCTAACCTTGGAACGCAGATATGCTACGCTTCGGTGGCACACCCCCGGAGCAATGGTCAAGCCAAACTCGCCAACGCAGAGGTCCTGAAGGGCCTCAAAACTAGGACCTTCAAGAAGAAGCTGGAGGCCTGCGGCAGGGGCTGGTACGATGAGCTCCAGTCCATGTTGTGGTCCATCTGCACTACCGCCACCAAGTCGACTGGCGAGACCCCGTTCTTCCTTGTCTATGGAGCAGAGGTGGTCCTCCCTCACGAGGTCAGGCGTCACTCCACGCGGGTCCTGGCATTTGATGAAGCACAGCAGGACGCCATGTGGGGGATGGACCTCGTGCTGGGGGAGGAGCACCGTCAAGAAGCCGCACTACGAGCAGCAAGATACCAGCAGGCACTGCGGCGGTATCATTGCCGCAACATCTGCCCTAGGACTCTTGAGGTAGGTGACCTCGTGCTCAGGCGGGTGCTCTGCAGGGAAGGGCTGCACAAGCTCTCGCCCATGTGGGAGGGCCCGTTCAAGGTTGTTCATGTTTCCAGGCCTGGTGCCGCGAGCCTGGAGACTAGGAGGGGGTTCCCATCCCAAACACTTGGAACATTCATCACCTCCGGAAGTTCTATCCTCGAAGAAAGGCCCAGTGCCTGTGAAGAAAGGCCTGGTGCCTGTGAAGAAGGCCCAATGCCTATGAAGAAAGGCCTTGTCGGATTTCGGGTTCCGGCAGACCCTTGAGGTTCGAACACTGGGGTGCGCGCGAAGATTCAACCCTCTACCGGCTCGTTCCTTACCGAATCGCTAGGACCTAAACTACCAAACTGAACTGCACAAGAGACACGAGATTTATACTGGTTCAGGCCACCATTGTGGTGTAATACCCTACTCCAGTGTGTGGTGTGGTGGATTGCCTCTTGGGCTTGATGATGAACAATACAAGGCAGAACAGCCTCGCGAGGGTCTGTTCTTGGCTGGTACGACGAACTGTTGGGACGAGTTCAATCGCTCTATCTACTGGTTTCTTGGTGAGGGATCCCGATTGCTAGGTCAGGTTCACATGCCTCTACCCCAGGGGTGGCTAGTCCTATTTATAGGCAAGGCCTGGGCCTCTCCCAAATATTGGCGGGAAGGCGCCAACAATTGGCCATTTGAAGGGGAACAGCGGTACACTTATCTGACTAAAGTTGGTCCTCGCTTTGTCAAAGGCTCTGGTGGTGGACGGCTTGGGCTCCTAGCGACTTCCTCCCAGCCGTTGGGCTGGTCTTGGTCTTGTTGCACGAAATGGGCGCCTTTGCTTGATGATCTCTTTGTGCTTGCTCCTTTGCACCAAAGAGGAAAGGAGGACCTTGCGTGGGCTGGCGCAGAGCCGGCACCCTCGGTCGTCATGGCTTGCGTCATGGGCACCTCATGAGGTACCTGCCTTGAACTCTCCGCCTCCTCATGAGTCGACTGACGAGGCCATGCACGAGAAGCTCCTTGTCGTCGGCCCATGAGGCTTGGCCCCTCGCGAGGTCTTGAGCTGCGTTGTTGAAGATGGGCTATCTTGGGCCTCCTTTGAGCCACGCCAGGGCAGTGGCGTCTGGGGACCCCATTCCCGAGCGCCGACAGTAGCCCAGGCCCTGGCGCCCCGAACAATGAGCAGAGGCGAAAGGGCAAGTCTGGCGTCATGAGGCCCCTAACAACTTCTTGACCTTAGGCGCTGCGTGGCGGCTGATTGGACGTGGGTGGCACCGCTTCCCCTTGACGCCTTGGTAACCGCTCGGATTCGACAAGTCCCTACATGCAAAGCGGGTCATGATTACCTATGATCGTGGAGGCCGACGGTTGGCCTTTGCCGGCTATAAGTCTGAGCAGCGCGCCCTTCCGATCTATCATACCTTCTCCTCCTTCACAGGCCTTGCTCCGTCTTGCTGCAATGGCTCTGATCCGTCGGTTCTCCACGGAAGAGAAGGGAAAGGCTCCCCAAGAGGATCTGACCGCTTCCCCGAAGAAGCGGCTTGCCCTCCGTGTCGAGGCGGCGCTTCGCCGAGGCGTCAAGACCACAGTGCGGCGGCCGCAACCAATTTCCTCTTCCCTTATGCGCTCATATTGGCGGCTCTGAAGAGTCGCGCCGAAACGCTCCTGGCGCGCGCCAGCAGCGACGCCGGGCGAGTCCGCAGGTGTCGTCTTCCCCGAGTCCACGCCGAGGGCTCCTGCCGAGAGTTCGTGCTTCACGTCGCCACGCCCCCTAAGTCTTGGATTCGTCTCCCTTCTTTCTTCGCCTCCTTCGTCCGGCAGGGGGAACCCCAGGGGCCTTGGCTGCAGCACGCTGGCTGCGGCACCCTCGCGACCGGGGCAGAGGTCGCGGTCATTGACCCGGGCAAGGTCTTCATGACTCGAGGCTGGGGTGAGGTCGCCCGGGTCTGCGGGGACGAGGCGCCCTCACGATCCATCTGGAGTCTGACGGTGCTTTGGTGATGTCCTTCAAGGTCTTCGATCGCGGAGGTCATCGGCTGGAGTGCTGCCGGGAAGGGCGGTCGGGACCTGCTGCTGCGAGCGAGCGAGGCGGCCGTCCGCTTGGCGCGCTCGTCGGCGGCGAAAGCGCCGGAGGATCGATGACTCCGCCGAGCTCTTCGTGGCGCGGAGGCGGCGGCGACAACTCGAGCCCCGAGCCTCGCCGTTCAGGCAGGCGGGCTCGTCAGGTCGTCGCCGCCCCTGATCTGGATGGGGTTGGCGTCGGTGCTGGGCGGCCCACTGTTGATGATGGCGTCTGCCGCGATGCCCCCTGTAGTTAGTACTCCTTAGGATTCGCGCCTTTTGTCCCTGCGAGGGGCCAAGAATATACCCCACGGGGGCTTGTAAGATGTTTATAGCTCCGTCTGTCAATATAATCCCTATTGTGGAGCGGTGCAAGATGCTTATTCCGTTTTAGCTTAGTTTCTTCCTTTCAGACCTCACGAGGGCTTGATGCTCTGCGCCAACAGGTCCCAGTCCCAAGGCGGCTTTAGCCGTCGCTGGTATGCCCCTGTCGTGATGCCGTGGTCAAGGCTAGGAGGTGAGCGGCCCAAGGTCCAGTAAGAGCCCCTGAGTCACGATGCTCCAGAGGTCCCCCTTGGCGCTTAAGCAGCCATCATTCGGTGAGAAAGGAGAGCGACATTTCTAACACGGGATTGCACTGGGTGCGGGGATGGTGCTGCGGTAACTAGTGTGTCCAGAGGGTGACTTATCTCGAGGGTCATGAAACGCTTCATGGAGCGGCGCTAGGTCCGTGCCTTGGCCGGCGAGGGATTGCTTGGCGAGGTCTGCGTGCTCCTCCCTCTCGCCTTCGCTCCCTTTACGCTCTCGTCCTCGGGTCCGTCCCTCGGCGTGTCTCGGCCGTCGCTGGTATGCGGTCGCGATGCGTGGTCAAGACCCGGTGAGGCTGGAGGGCGATGAGGGGCCTGAGTCGCGATGCTCGGCGCCCCCCTTTAACGATGCAAGCGGTCGCGCGGAACAAGAGCGAAGAAGGCACCGTGAGGGCTTTGCTGGCGGTGCTCCTTGGAAGGACCTGCAAGCTCATCACAAAAGGCGAGAGCTCACCATGGCGATCGACAGTTAGCCGTTAGTTGCTTGGGAGGCGTGAGAGGCTGGCGAGGTGCATCTGGGCACCCTTGAGCAGCCAGCAGGACTCACGAGGCCCTACCTCAAGGCGGGTTGCGCTGGCTCTGGGCCTTATCTTGGAGTGTGTTCTGCAAATTTGGCGGATGCGGTGCTCTCGTCTTTGGGTCCGGCTCTCGGGCTGGTCTCGGCCGTCGGCGGCATCTTGGTCGCGATGCCATGGACAAGACCAGAGGGTGAGGGCGGAGGCCGGTAGGAGCCCTGAGTCGTGATGCTCGAGCACCCCCCCCTTTACGCATAAGCTGGGTTAGATAATGAAACTCTACATCCTCGGGTCCGGCTCTCGGGCTGGTCTCAGCCGTCGCTGGCATGCCAAGTCGCGATTCCATGGACAAGACCAGAGGGTGAGGGCCGGGGAGCCGGTAGGAGCCCTGAGTCGTGATGCTCAAGCACCCCGCCTTTAATGCACAAGCTGGGTTAGATGACGAAACTCTACGTCCTCGGGTCCTGGCTCTCGGGCTGGTCTCAGCCGTCGCTGGCATGCTAGGTCGCGATGCCATGGACAAGACCAGAGGGTGAGGGCCGGAGAGCCGGTAGGAGCCCTGAGTCGCGATGCTCAGGCACCCCCCTTTAACTCCCAAGATTCCGACACCCAGGAGAAAAAGACACCAACTAACAAGCATGGTGGATCGAAATCATAGCCCTAAGATAAATGCAAGAGGGTTACATGCCGCTGGGACAGGCCCGAGCGGCTCGGGGATGATGCAGCCCGAGGGGCGCCCCCAATAAGGTAAGCCAGGAACATGAAATAAAAGGGATACATGCCGCAGGGACGGACCCACGCGGCCTAGGAATAATCTGACCTGAAGGCGCTCCCGGTGAAATGCAACTTAAAAGATGTCACCTGATGATGTTGGGGACGAAGGGGTGTTGGTGTAGCAGACTTGGTGGGCTGCGGGAGCCGATCCTCATGAGCCCCCGGACCCAGGGGCCTTAGGAGGCTCCGGAGGCGCTGGCGGCTCCTCGCGGGCCATCTCCATCTCCGCCAGGGCTGCGGCATGCCTGACCTCCTGAGCCTCCAAGATGGCTCTCATGAGACGCTGGTGCGCGGCAGCCGCGTTTGACAAGCCGTAAGGCATGCGCACGTAGCTGTGAGGCGGAACATCGCAACGTCCCACTCGCGAGGGCCAGAGGCACTCTTGAGACGCGGCTCGGTTGAGCCCCGGTATGTCGATGTAGACGCGCAGCCCACCATCCTCGCCTGGATGAGGGGCCACAGCGGGTAGGCGGCGGCTGCCTCTCATGACCCTTGACTCATGTAACTCCTGAATGGCCTTGCTGATGAACTCCTCCCTCGTCCTCCTTAGGCGTGTCCACCATGTATATATCATATGATGAGGTGGCAGTCCAGCGCCCCGTGGGCGGTGGTTCCAAGTCGTCCCCTGCGCCGACGTCCATACCGTCGGTGTCGTCGGAGTCGAAGTTAAGCATGTCTGTTACGTCATCGATAGTGGCTATGAAGTGGGTGGTGGGTGGGCAATGAATTTTTTCGTCGCCTGCTTCCCCCTCGAGCCTGACATAGTTTGGCCAAGAGTCTCCTGACAAAGGGAGAGACCCCATTACTGGAGCCCACCCGAATTCGGTGGGCCCAGAGGCGCGCAGTCTCGAACCTACAGCCGGACACAAGTCCGGGGGTCCGGTAACATAGACTTCCTTGGGGGTGGAGTCTGTTTTCGGCTCTACCGCCGATGAGTATGCGGCCTTGGCGAGGTCGGCGGCCCTCCAGGGGAGAGCCCCCGTGCCCTGCCTGAGGAGGGCGCCGGGCGCGCTCCCCTATGCGATGGAAGGAGGCTCCTCCTGGCCAGGCGCGGGCCCTGAGGGGCCTACCTCTTGAGGGGCCGGGCCGGTTGATGTCTTCTTCTTCTTGGGGGCGGCCTCGGGAAGCCTCCTGCCTCCGCGGTCTGGGTCTTCCAGTGATGCGGCCTGAAAGGCTCGCTCTAGGGAGCACACTGCGTCTCTCTCTTCGCAGGGCACCGTGATGACCCCGCCGCTTCCTGGCATCTTAAGGACGTTGTAGCCATGGTGAGTTACGGCCATGAACTTGGCCAGCGCTGGGTACCCGAGGATGGCGTTGTACGGCAGGTGAATGTGGGCGACGTCGAAGTCGATGAGCTCAGTGCAGTAGTTGTCGCGTGCCCCGAAGGTGACAGGAAGGCGGACCTGCCCGATCGGGACCGTGGAGTCGTCGGTGACTCCGGAGAAGGGCTTGGTTGGCTGAAGCTGATTGTAGGGCACATGGAGGTTGTTGAACATTTCATGGACAGGACATTGAGCCCTGCCCCGCAGTCGATGAGGGTCCTGGTGACCAATACGTTGCTGATGATTGGGGAACAAAGCATCGGGAGGACTCCGGCTGTGGCCGCGCACTTGAGCTGATCCGCTGAGCTGAATGTGATGGTGCATGCCGACCACGAGAGGCGTGTGGCCTCGAGCTTGGGGAGGACTGCATTCACTTTCTTGGGCGAACTGCTTGAAGATCTTGTTGAGAGGCTGGGGCTTGAGGTCCGCCCGGGATGCGAGCGATTCGCGTGGTTCTGGAAGCCCCAGCCCCTCGTCTGATGGTGTCTTCATTTCTCCTTGGCTGCGGCGGCAGCAGAGGGAGGCTGCGTTCCCTTGTGGGCGGTCCTCATGAGGCTGATCCCTCCAGCCTCCCTCATGGCGGGTCTGCCAGCGATCTCGCGAGGTTGGTTCGCCACCATGGCGCGGGCCGTGGTCTTCCAGCGTCTGCATTCCTTCCTCCTCCTCGGCCGTAGCCGGTCGCTGCGGTCGGGGCGTCCACCGACCCTTCCCTCACGCCGCCCGTAGCTCTTGGCATTCATTGGTGTTGTGAGTGTGGAGGTCGTAGTACCGTGATACCGGCGCCCTTGGAGGATTGAGCTGATCTCTACCCCACTTGGTGTGCGGCTT
This sequence comes from Aegilops speltoides, assembly GCA_021437245.1. Classification (NCBI taxonomy): domain Eukaryota; kingdom Viridiplantae; phylum Streptophyta; class Magnoliopsida; order Poales; family Poaceae; genus Aegilops; species Aegilops speltoides. The sequence goes on from CM038144.1 coordinate 120,537,583, forward strand.
GGCGCGAGCACGGCAGCCCCGTGCACTTCACGTCCTTGGCCTTGGGCTTCTTCTCTTGGGGTCGCGGCGAGGCAGCTCGAGGAGCGAGAGGCGCCCCTCCTCAGCCCTGGCGCACTTGGTCGCCAAGTTGAACAGCTCCAAGAAGTGCACAGGTCTTCATGCATCGCCAGCTCCTCCTTCATCTTGACGTCGCGCACACCGTCGGAGAATGCGGAGATGATGGCCTCCTCCGTTACCCTGGGGATCTTGAGGTGCGCGTTGTTGAAGCGCTGGATGTACTTCTGCAGGGTTTCCCTTGGTTGCTGCTTGATGTGGCGCATGTCGCTCACGGTGGTGGCCGGTCGCGAGTACCTTGGAAGTTGGCGATGAAGCGGGTGCGCATCTCGTCCCAGGAGGAGATTGTTCCTGGGGCCAGATTCAGGAGCCAGGTGCGGGCCCCGTCCTTGAGCGCCATGCGAAACCAGTTCGCCATGACCTTTTCGTCTCCGTTGGCAGCCTCGATGCCCAACTCGTAGAGTTGGAGGAACTCCTTGAGGTCAGCCGTGCCGTCGTAGCGAGGCAGGTCTCGCTTGAACTTAAGGCCCGCGACCTGCTGCGCCTTCGGAGGTGGCGCGGCAGCCCCGCCGTGTACAGGGGCCTTAGGCGGCGGAGAGCTTGGTCCGTGGTCCCCATGCGCCTTGGCTGGGGGTAGCGAGGTCTTGGCGTCTGGAGCGAGGAGGCGCTCGGGCAGCTTCTCGAGGGCGAGGGACTTCTTGTGTGACGCCCCGAGACCGACGCTCCAGAAGACTTCCAGCTATTCCGAGTTTTGTCGTGTGATTTTGTTTGTTTGTCCATTCTTCATGCCATCATTTGCATTGCATCATGTCACCATGCAACCCCTTTTTAAAACTCACCTAAATAAATTGCATAGATCGTTGATCTATTTAAATCGAGGGATATTCACATGGTGATTTCTCTTTAAATCATATTCAAAGTCTCCTACTCTTATTAGGGAGCTATAATAAAATTATTCTATTTATTTGGAATTAACCATAACCCACTTGCAAAATATCCCATGCCGTTGTTATCTCAATTCTTGGTCTCCAACCTTGCCCATAATTTCTTTCATCATTTTCCGGAGCTCCACCAAAAATCTCAACATTTTTGGACCTTCCTTTTATCAAGTCCTAGTTCAAACCCATTTGAATTAAATTCAAATGGTTTTGGATTCAAATCTTTCAATCATCCCTCTTTTATTTTCCTGGATCAAGCACATTTTTGTGAGTCCGGGAAAATTATCCGCGTGTCCAACATCTTCCCCTAACCTCTCTTTATTTTATTTCTCATCTCTGTTTTATTTTTATTTTTTTAGAGTGAGAGAGAGCCCAGCAGGCCATCTAGGCCCATCCGCAGCCCAGCTCCTCCATGGCCCAAGGCCCAGCCGCCCCTGCCTATCCAACCCTAGCCCCGACCCACCTTCTCTCCTCGATCCCCATCTCCTTCCCCTGCTCGCACCGCCAGAGAGGAGTGAGAGCCTCTCGCTCGATCCCGCACGCAGGATCCCTACACCCGATCCACTCGTCGCCTCCACCGCGCCTCCGGCTGCTACGATCCTGTAGCACCTGCCCGCGTCACGCCGGGATGTGGATCTCGAACCCAGGAAATATCCGAGACAGAGAACTTGGAGAAGGGGAAGAACGCAGGGAGGAAAGCTTGAATTCAGAATGATAATTGTGATTACAATACGATGCCACACACACACGCCACCTGCAGGCTTATATGCCTATTCCCACACATGCCACGCGGGCTAGGCCACAAGGGTCCAGTAACACCCAGATGGGCCTGGCCCAGGTCGTTGCACTCCCCTCCTCTTAAGGAACAGCTCGTCCTTGACTGTTCATCATCATGCCGTTGTCGTTGCAGTTACAGCTGAAGACCATTCCCAAGTCGCCATTGCAATTGGAAGTCCACTCCATGCAATCTTCCATTGCGTGCGTGTGTGTCCACCCACATGAACCAGTCTTGTTTGAAGGAGTTGAGCCGGTTTGGACAGTTTATCCCCCAACAGAAATAGTGAATTCACAATGTCTGAAGTAGGAGTTGGCGGGTCTGCCGGTTTGAGTAGAGAAACATGCACCACGGGGTGAATCTTGCTAGTCTTTGGCAGGGCCAGACGATATGCAACCTCGCCGATACGTTCAGTGATCTGATATGGACCAAAATACTTGAAACCCAACTTGTGGTTGGATCGTCTGACAACCGTTTGTTGCACGTAAGGCTGCAGCTTCAGAAATGCCCAGTCGCCAACTTGAAACTGTCGATCCGATCGGTTAGTGTCTTCCTGATGCTTCATCCTGTGTTGAGCTTGCAACAGGTGTTCTCGGATCAATCCTTGCATCAGGTTCCTTTCAACCAACCATCCACACAGATCCGAGGACAGAGTACTCTGAAGATTGGCAATGCCCAAGTGTCGAGGTTGATACCCATATAGTACCTGAAATGGGGTTGTTCCAAGTGCAGAATGGTAGTTTGTGTTGTACCAGTACTCAGCCTGAGATAACCAATAGGCCCACTTTTTGGGGGTTGAGTGTACCAAGCATCTGAGAAAGGTTTCTAAGCATTGATTCAGTTTCTCTGTTTGACCATCAGTCTGGGGATGATTAGCAGTACTCATATTCATCTTGGTGTCAGTGAGTTTGCACAATTCTTGCCATATGTTGCTGGTAAATATAGGATCTCTGTCAGTGATCAGAACCTGGGAAAGACCATGAAGCTTATAGATATTATCCACATATATTTGTGCCACTTGTAGAGCAGTAAAGGGATGACACAAGGGAATGAAGTGCCCATATTTGCTGAACTTGTCAATGACAACCAGGATTGTGTCAAAGTTTTTGCTCTTGGGGAGACCTCCAATAAAATCCATGCTGACCATATTCTAGGCTTCTTTAGGAATGGGCAATGGACTTAATAGTCCTGGTTTCTTAATATGCTCAGACTTTGCTTGTTTGCACACCACACATGCTTGTACGTAGAGTTGGATGTCTGTTTCATTCTGGCCAAGCAAACAGTCCCTTGATGCGTTGATCGTGCCTGGAATCGAGAATGACCTCCAACTCCTTTGTCATGCAAAAGCATAATAACTGGTGAGCTTCTTTGTTGTGGCCCAACCAAATCATGTCTTTGTATCGGATCACTCCTTGATGTAGAGTATAACCTTTGTCATTAGAACGATCGGGGCAGTTCTTGCGGTAATTCCCTATCGCCTCATCTGCTGATATCCATACATCACAACACTAACCATTTAGGTGTGCAAAGGAGATAGTGAACAACTCCATTAGGCGGGAGATGCGGACAAGGCATCTGCAGCTGCATTATCCATGCCTTTCCTGTAGATGATGTTGTATCGCAGACCTAGCAGTTTAAGAAATGCTTTCTGTTGCATGGTACCACTGAGTTTTTGTTCTTGGAGATGTGTCAAACTTTGATGATCTGTGGAAATGGTGAAAGGAGCATGCTGCAGATAAGATTTCCATTTTTCCACAACAAGGAGCACAACCAAGCACTCTTTTTCATATGTGGACAGGGCTTGGGCCTTGGGTCCCAGGGCTTTGCTAAGGTAAGCAAGTGGATGACCTTCTTGCACTAGAACAGCCCCAATGCCTTGATTGCTAGCATCAGTTTCAATTGTAAAATGCTTCTTGAAATCTGGGAGTGCCAAAACTGGTGCTTGAGCCAATGCTGTCTTCAGATGTTGGAAAGCAGCTTCATTGGTTGGTGTCCAAGAAAACACATTATCTTTCTTGATGCGTCAGATAAGCTCCCTCTTGATAATTCCATAATTTACGATGAATTTTACTGTAGTACCTGTGAGACCAGAAATCCTCGATATCTCTAACACGGTAGGCACAGGCCCTTCTTTGCCTGACTCTGATTTTAGTGGGATCAGTTTGCACTCCTTTGCCACTGATAATATGTCCCAAGTATTCCATCTCTGTTTGAGCAAAAGAGCATTTGCTAAGTTTCACAAAGAGCTGGTTTTCTTGAAGTATAGTGAAAACTTGATTGAGGTGCTCTAGATGTGTTTTCAAATCTAGACTGTAGACTAAGATTTCATCCATGAAGATAAGCACACAGTGTCTTAGTAAATGGGCAAATAGGGCATTCATAGCCGCTTGGAAAGTTGCAGGAGCATTGATTAAACCAAAGGGCATGACCTTAAACTCATATAGGCCATGATGAGTTTTAAAAGCTGTTTTATGTTCCTCTCCTTCAACCACTCATATTTGATGATATCTTGCTCGAAGATCCAGCTTAGTGAAAAATGTAGCCCCATCCAACTCATCAAGTAACTCATCCACTATTGGCATTGGATATTTATGGGGCACTGTGACAGAGTTTAACATTCTATAATCCACACAAAAACGCCAAGTTCCATCTTTCTTTCTAACCAGCAACACTGGTGAAGCAAAAGTACTAGTGCTTTCCTGGATGACTCCTTTATGTAACATCTGAGTTACTTGTTGTTCAATTTCAGTCTTCTGCATTGGATTGTATCTGTATGGTTTAACATTGATAGGTTTAGCTCCAGGTAGAAGAGGGATTTGGTGATCAAATGACCTGTGAGGAGGGAGTTTGTCAGGTTATGTGAAGACTTGTTTGTGCTTGGCCAAAATTTCTTGCACTGCAGGAGGGATGACTTGATCAGTATGAGGGGCTTCCACAATATGATTTAGTTGAATCACTTGGTCCACTGCACTAGTGTTAAGTAACCCTTGCAAATGCTTGCCAGTTATGCCTGTGCAGGAAATGACTTTCTCTCTTATTCCTCTGAGAGTGATCCTAACTCCCTGATATTTGAATCTCATGACCTTCTTTCTCCAGTCCACCCACATAGGGCTCATAGTTTCTAGCCATTGCATGCCCAAAATGATGTCATAAGTGCCCAGGGGTAGCACTTTCAGAGATGTGTTAAATGTGTTTCCTTGACAAAACCATTGCAAGTTAGGAACCTGTTTGTTACAATGTAACAGTCCTCCATTAGCCACAGTAACTTTAGCCGCTGGTATATCTTCCCTTTGAGCCTTTGTGGGTGCTTCACTAACTCTGCCTTGATGAAATTTGTGGGCTGCTGAGTCAACTAAGATCAACAAGCTGTCTCTTACCAACCATGCCTGTGTCGGATACTATCCTTTGAAGCGGTGCCACTGGGCTGCATGGGTAGCAGTTTCATGAATGCTTCTTCTTTGTTCCTTTATCGACCATGAGCTGTTCATTGGCTGCTTTCGGTTTGATTCCTTGTCAGAAATTTCAGACATCTGTAGAGCCTCAATCAGTTCTTCCAGAACATGAAGTTGGACTGTTGTGGGGCACTTGTGTCCTGGACCATATTTCTCGCCGCACATGAAACATTCTCCACGCTCTCGGCGTTGTGCCCTGAGGTTATCCACTCGATCTGGAGCTCTTTGATGTGTATCAGGGGGTTTATCTTGTGCTGGTGCTGTTCCCATAATGCCCTGATGCATATAATTTTTGGCATTGGCTCTGTTTTCCCATCTTTTCTTTGTATTTGGAAGTATCTTCATAACAATGCCTCTTATTATGCGTGCCAAGGAGTAAGCTAGATCGAGTGAAGTTGGTTGTTGTAACTTGACCGGTGCTCTGATGGATGGTTTCAGTCCTTGTACAAAGCGATTGATGAAGAATGTTTCATCATAGGAGTGATTGTATACCAACAGCTTATGCATCTGCTCCTCGAACCCATGGGCATATTCATCCACAGTTTCTATCTGCTTCAACACAAAGAACACATCAATCGCTCTCGTGTATTTATTTACATTAAACCGCCAAACACTACTACGCAGTAGCTTGCCTTATTGTCGATCGTGTGCATGACTTACGTATATACGAAGCGAGCTGCATTACTGCGAAGTGCATTGTGTAAAATCAACCCATAGTTCTGTTGGACCTTATACATGCGGAAATATTTTTCTGCTGCTGCTTCCACCACTTGGGGTCCTCCCCATCAAACTTGGGAAAATTGGAGTGAGAATCCTTGGTTTTGTCTTGGTGTGATGTGCTCGATGAGGATGAGCTGGTGACAAATCTGAATCCTCATCCGAAAAGACTTCAGCGATATGAAGCGGAGACTGATTTTGCTCACCCAGCGTTGTCATTGCCGATTCGGCGAGGTCCACGGTACTCTGCAGCCGGCGGCGCCTGGAGACTGCTTTGCCCTTCCGCGCGGACTGTGGAGGAACGCTGCTACGGCTGTGGCTGCGCTTGTCCCGTCGGAGGTGCATGCTCGAGTTGATCCACTGGCGCGCAACACCATCAACGCTGCTTCATCTCAGCCATCGCTGCATCGAGTGGTGTTGGCGATAAGAACCTGCCGAAAGTCGCTTCGGTCGTCGGCGGCGGCGGTGGTCGTCGTGCGGCGCGCCGAAGGCCTTGGCGGCAATGGCGTACTTATCAGCGAGTCTGGATCTCATTGACGCGTTTCGCCATGGCCGCCCCCGCTTCGGACACCGCCTTGCTCCATTGGATCGTGTCCTACACCAGCTTCTGCAGATCCGCTAGGGAGAGCTCCGCTGCCGCCATACGAGCAGAGATCGTCGGCTTGGTGGACCGCGCCGTCGGATCCGGTCGACCTACTCAACCAAACGCAGGTACACCGAGGTGTTTTGCGCAGAATCACCCGAGGGGATCCGCACCCTTGCCTGGAATTAGGAGTTAATCGACGTATTTATCGCGAGATGTGGATGAAAAAATTTTGGGAACAAAGGAAGCGGATCGATAGACTGCTCTGAGTACCAGATGCTACAATCCTGTAGCACCTCCCCGCGTCACGCCGGGATGTGGTCTCGAACCCAGGAAATATCCGAGAGAACTTGGAGAAGGGGAAGAACGCAGGGAGGAAAGCTTGAATTCAGAATGATAATTGTGATTACAATACGATGCCACACACACACGCCACCTGTAGGCTTATATGCCTATTCCCACACACGCCACGCAGGCTGGGCCACAAGGGTCCAGTAACACCCAGATGGGCCTGGCCCAGGTCGTTGCACCGGCCACCCATTCCTCTGCCGCCGTGCCGTCATTCTGGCCGGCGAGGCCATCTCCTCCGTCCATCCCCATCGTCCCGCTGCTGCGCCGTCTTCTTCACCTCCTGTCCACGTCCCTCTGCTGCCTTGTCGCCGTCGAGCTGCACCGCAGCGCCGACCTCGCCCGCGCCACCACTTCTCCACCTCTCCTGGACCTCCGTCCGCCGGCCACAGGAGCCGCTGCTGGCTGCCGTCCCGCGCTCCTTGCTCCCCTTGCCAGTTAGGAGCTCGTCCCCGAGCTCGGCCAACTCCGGCGGCCCCGGCGCCCGCGCCAAGCTTGCCGCCTCGCCATCTGGTCTTGCCTCTGCCTCCTCGCCATGGCCCCTCGCAAGCTTCCTCCGACGCCTTGCCTTGCCTCCTGCCTCCCGCGTGCCCCGCTGGGCACGTGTGTGCCCGACGTCCATGGCCTCTCCAGCCTCCAGAAGCTCTGCTTCCCTTGCTCCATGCTAAGGCCGACGCCGGCCCCACTTCATCTTGCTGCTGCTCCACCATCGACCTCCTGTTGCTGCAGGACCCTTCCCATCATGCACTGTGGCCGTGTATCTCGCCCAGTACCACTATGGTTCCTCAAGATCGCCAAGTTCGACTACATGATGACACGCCAAGTACCTTGGAACGTCTACGACTACACGGACTCGCCAAGTACCACGATGACCGTGTACCACTACCGTCGACCCCGGAGACATCGAATGCGTTAAGTCCCTCTTCGAGATGTGTACCACTACTTCCACTACTTCCACTACCGTCGCCCCGAAGATGTTGGATTCGTCAAGTGCCTCTTCGAAACGAACACGTACAACTACTTCCACTACGACCGTTGCGAGAACGTCTACTTCCTCTTCATTCCACCAAACTCGTTTCGCCCCGAAAATGCACGCTTCGAAGGTATAACCGCCGAGATGCCCTTCCGAGAATGAATGTTTACGATGCATGAGATGCTCATGTTTGCACCATGCCCAAGTTGGTCCTTGCACGTTCCTCCTCGTTTCCATGCCACTAACCCGTGGGAACCCGGTATCCGGGATCACTCCCCATCTCTTGCGTGTTCCACACATCCGCACACTTCTCGTTTGCATCGGTATCTCACTCAAGTTACCGGGACCGGAATGCTGTCGTGGCACCATTTCCGTTTCACCGCCGTGGCACCCTTTTCGTTCCACCATGGTGACGAATGTTTCATATCATGCTCATGTCAACATTTTCATAAAATTGCATAAGACTTGCATATGTCATCCGCATCATGATAAGAACAATTAAAATGTTTAAAATTGTTGTTGCATTAAATTACTAAATGACATGTGGGGATTTACCAGAATTGTTGGTTGTTGTTCCGGCCTCATTTAAACTTGCCTAAATAGTTAGTTTATTTATGCCTCACCTCTTGCCATGTTTAACAACATTTAATATTGTTGGGTAGCTTAAACGAGAGATAACTAAATAATTGCATGTGGTGTTTGTCAATATGCAACTCATTGCATATTGAGCTCCACTTAACTTGTAGTATTGTTTGTTGCACTTTTCCATGCCATGCCATGCCTCATTAAACCGGACATGCATCATACTTGTTTGTGCATCATGCCATGTTTATGCTTGTGCATTTACCATGTTGTTTGTTTCTTTCCGGTGTTGCTTCTTAGTTCCGATATGTTGCGATTGTGAGGATTCGTTCGATTACTCCCGTTCGTCTTCTTCATGGACTCGTTCTTCTTCCTAGCGGGATTTCAGGCAAGATGACCGCTACCCTGGATCTCACTACTATCATTGCTATGCTAGTTGCTTTGTTCTATCGCTTTGCTGCGCTTCCTATAACTTGTTCTTCAAGCCTCCCCAAATTGCCATGTCAGCCTCTAACCTTTTCACCCCTCCTAGCAAACCGTTGTTTGGCTATGTTACTGCTTTGCTCAGCCCCTCTTATAGCGTTGTTAGTTGCAGGTGAAGTTGAAGATTGCTCCATGATGGACAGGATTATGTTGGGATATCACAATATCTCTTATATTATTAATGCATCTATATACTTGGTAAAGGGTGGAAGGCTCGGCCATATGCCTGGTGTTTTGTTCCACTCTTGCCGCCCTAGTTTTCGTCATACCAGTGTTATGTTCCCGGATTTTGCGTTCCTTCGCGGTCGGGTGATTTATAGGACCCCCTTGACGATTCGCTTTGAATAAAACTCCTCCGGCAAGGCCCAACCTTGGTTTTACCATTTGCCTCACCTAGCCCTTTTTCCCTTGGGTTTCGGAGCAGGGTCATCTTTATTTAGCCCCCCTAGGCGGTGCTCCTTGAGTGTTGGTCGGCCTGAGCTACTCTTGGGGCCACCTCGGGAAACTTCGAAGTCTGGTTTTACTCGTAGCTAGTCTCATCAATGTTGCCACGAGAGCGAGATATGTGCGAGATCCTATCGGGATTTTTCGGCACATCAGGCGGCTTTGCTGATCTTGTTTTACCATTGTCGACATGTCTTGTAAACCGGGATTCGAGACTGATCGGGTCTTCTGGGAGAAGGAATATCCCGTTGATCGCGAGAGCTTATCATGGGCTAAGTTGGGACACCCTGCGAGGTATTATCTTTAAAGCCGTGCCCGCGGTTATGTGGCAGATGGGAATTTGTTAATGTCCGGTTGTAGATAACTTGACACCAGATCCGAATTAAAATGCATCTACCGCGTGTGTAGCCGTGATGGTCTCTTCTCGGCGGAGTCCGGGAAGTGAACACGGTTTTGGGTTATGTTTGACGTAAGTAGGAGTTCAGGATCACCTCTTGATCACTAGCTTCACGACCGTTCCGCTTGCTCTCTTCTCGCTCTTATTTGTGTTGGTTAGCCACCTTATATGCTTAGTCGCTGCTGCAACCTCACCACTTTACCCCTTCCTTCCCCATTAAGCTTTGCTAGTCTTGATACCCATGGTAATGGGATTGCTGAGTCCTCGTGGCTCACAGATTACCAACAACAGTTGCAGGTACAGGTTATGCGATGATCATGACGCGAGAGCGATGTTTGCTTGTTTTGGAGTTCTTCTTACGCTTCTTCTTCGCTCGGGGATAGGTTCAGTCGGCAGACTGGGCTAGCGAGGTGGATGTCGCGAGTTTACTGTTTGTGTTTCATCCGTAGTCGGATGTTGCTCTTATGTATTGTGATGTTGTATTCGTGTGGATTGTATGCTTTTTGTATGTATCCCCATCTATTATGTAATGTTGATGTAATGATATCCACCTTGCAAAAGCGTATCAATATGCGGTTCTATCCTTAGTGGGACCTTGAGTCTCTTTAGGATAGTATCGCATATTAGGCGTGTTTATCTTAACAGCTCTGCTCTTGCCGTGGTTTGGCGCTGATGGGCGGGTTCCGCCCGAGTCGCGCGCTTGGCGCCAGTAGCGCCTTCTTGAGGAGGCGGTGGCGCCCAGAGCTTCATTGCCGCGCGGGCGGTGCGGTGCAGCGAGAAGGGCGGTCGCGGCGCCTCGGTAACGCGGACGAGCTTCGGCGACTCGGTCGAGCCATTCTTCGTAAGCGTCGTCGATGGGGAGGTAGCGTAGGAGCTCGTTTGCGCGATAGCGCAGCTTCGGGCCTCCATGGCAGCGAAGCGTAGCGTGAAGAAGAACCAGCGGGGTGGCGAGGGCATGGTGGTGCGGCCGTCCGCCTCGAGGGCGGATGCGAGGGGCAACGCTTGCTGCTCGTTCCCCGCGAGGGCGATGGCGGCGTTGGCGGCGGTGGCGTGGAACGGCGAGGGCGCCCACCGGCGAAGCCGTCTGGCGACATGGAAGCGGCGGCTCGGCGCTTCAGCGCAACCCGGCAGCGTCGAACATGGTTCGCGGTGGTCGAGGAAAAACGAGATAGCGGAAGGCGATTCGGCGCACCTACTGGCGCGCCAAATGTCAGATTTCGGATTCTGGCAGACCCTTGAGGTTCGAACACTGGGGTGCGCGCGGAGATTCAACCCTCTACCAGCTCGTTCCTTACTGAATCGCTAGGACCTAAACTACCAAAATGAACTGCACAAGAGACACGAGATTATACTGGTTCAGGCCACCATTGTGGTGTAATACCCTACTCTAGTGTGTGGTGTGGTGGATTGCCTATTGGGCTTGATGATGAACAATACAAGGCAGAACAGCCTCGCGAGGGTCTGTTCTTGGCTGGTGCGATGAACTGTTGGGACGAGTTCAATCGCTCTATCTACTGGTTTCTTGGTGAGGATCCCGATTACTAGGTCAGGTCCAGATGCCTCTACCCTGGGGGTGACTAGTCCTATTTATAGGCAAAGGCCCTAGGCCTCTCCCCAAATATTGAGCGGGAAGGGCGCCAACAATTGGCCATTTTGAAGGGGAACAACGGGTACACTTATCCTGACTAAAGTTGGTCCTCGCCTGCCAAAGGCTCTGGTGGTGACGCCGGCTTGGGCTCCACAACGACTTCCTCCCGGCCGTTGGGCTGGTCTTGGTCTTGTTGCACCGAAATGGATGCCTTTGCTTGATGATCCCGCCTGCGCTTGCTCCCTCTCACCAAAGAGGAAAGAAGGACACTACACGGGCTGGCGCCCGACTGGCGCCCTCGGTCGTCATGGCTTGCGTCATGGGCACCTCGCGAGGTACCCTGCCTGGAACTCTCCGCCTCCTCATGAGTCAGCCTGACGAGGCCGTGCCTGAGGAAGCTCCTTGTTGTCCGCCCCGCGAGGCTTGGCCCGTTGCGAGGGTCTTGAGCCTGCGTTGATGAAGATGGGCTGTGTTGGGCCACCTTTGAGCCACGCCGCAGGCCGCAGGCAGGCAAGTATGGGGACCCCCATTCCCAGAACGCCGATAGGCCTGGTGCCTATGAAGAAGGCCCAGTGCCTATGAAGAAAGGCCCAGTGCCTGTGAAGAAGGCCCGGTGCCTGTGAAGCTCACCGCCCCAAGAAAGGACTGGTTCCTGTGAAGAAGGCCCAGTGCCTGTGAAGCTCGCCGCCCGTGACACTCTCACGTAATAATGAGTTGGGGTTGTACATGCTCCAGAGTCTCCAGAGTGCCGTCCTTGGGCCTCGCGGGCTCCCGCCCACGCCTAGTGACGGCACTTAGCTCCGCGCTGGTGAGCCCTTATTGGAGTTGCTTCTAGTGTTGTTTGCCGACCTCTGCCCCCGTTCTCTGTTTTCGGCTTTTGTTTGGCTCGCTCTCTCTCTCTCTCTTGCAAGCCTCGCGAGGGGGCTACGTGGGTGCCCTCGTGCGCCCTTCCTCGCCTGGTTTTCGCGAGGCTCCCACGTTCAAGTTCCCAACGGGTGCACCCCTCCCGGTTCGTGCCCCACGGGCATCGCGACACAAAGCCTCGAGCCTAAGCTGGCAACCCTCACGACCAAGGTTCAAAAACTATTCTCCCAACTGATCCTTACAGATCTTAAGACGCCCGGCGAGGCCTCGGGCAGGTACCTCGCGAGGCGAAAACTACTGCAAACGCACCAAGCTAAGTTGTTCCTACACACAGGCACATAACCACGACACCATAACACGGCACAAGGATGATAAATGTAGCACGATAATTAGGGATAATAGTCTGTTGCATGCCCTAGGGGGCTCCATACTTCTCTCTCTCAATGCAGGAAAAGGAAAAAAACAAAATAAAAATGGCGCATGCCTTGCGACATCTCGCGAGGAGGGATCCGCATCGTCCTCCCGAGCTCAATCAGACTCCGCCTCACGCTTCACCGGGGCGCAGCGACGGGATGACCCGCTAACGCCCTCGAAGCAGGCGCGGTGGCGTGGTGGCTGGTCACGGCCACCGCTGGAGGAGCTGTCGCCGGAGGAGGAGCCGCTGAAGCTCGGCGAGCTGCGGACGCCGCCAGGAGCGGGTTTGCCTTTGCCCTCGTCACGACCGTCATCAAGGCCAAGCACCTCGCCGCCATCATTACCTTCAAGGCAGCACCCAACACGACGGCCATCTTCTCCGAACACCCTCACGTAGAGGGTCGCATCGCCATCGTACTTGAAGTGGAGGGTGCACCGCCGGCCCAGGCCACGCGCGTGGGCAAACGTCTGCCAACCTCGGGCCAGGGCCACGTTCCCTGCGACGGAGATCTCCACTGTGACCCAGGAGGCCCTGCTGCAGCAGCCGTCCGCCTGCAGCCAGAGCCCGCCGGGGCCAGCGGACGGCAATTCTCTGGCAAAGAAGCGGGGGAGCTAGAGCCAGTTGCCGGCGGGGTTGTCCGACCACACGACAAACTCCGGCAGCACCTTTGTCGAGTAGAATCGCGGCCGAGGAGGCCGTGCAGCCGCGGCACGCCTTCGTCCATCGACTAGGCTGCCCCGATACGGGCGGCCATCACCACGCAAAGGACCACCACCACGACCACGAGGAGCCGCAGCGGGAGTCGCGGATGCTTGCAGGGACGACCACGACCGCGCTTGGGCGAAGGAGAGCCAGTCCCTTCCTGGCGAGCCTTCCCCTTCTCCATGGCCGAGAAACTCTTCACGGGCGCAATGGGAAGCTGCAAGCAACCGGAGCAAGGAGGAAGAATAAGCAGGCGGGGAGAGGGGAGATGTGCAACGAGGGCTTTCGCCCCCCCCCCCCATTTATAGCCCAAGGGAGGCCAACCGTCAGCCTTCACGATCACATGTAATGATGACTCTTTTTGCATGCAGCAGGGACTCGTCAAATCGGGCAGTTGCCGAGGCAACGGGGGGAAGTGGAGACGCCCATGTCCAATCAACCGCCACGCGGCGACCAAGGCCGTAGGCTGTTGGGGCCCGTGGCGCTCCACACTTGCCCTTTGGCTTTCTTTGCTAAGCCAAGTCGGCGCGCCTTGGGCCGGGGCTCTTGTCGGCGTTACGCAGCGGGGTCCCTAGACTTGCCTGTCTATGGCATGCAGCGTGGCTCAACGGAGGCCTAGTAAGGCCCGTCTTCATCAACAAATGCTCAAGACCCTCGCGAGGGGCCAAGCCTCGCGGGGCGGACGACACAAGGCCTCCTCAGGGGCAGCCTCTCTAGGCAGGCTCGCGAGGAGGCGGAGAGATCAAGGCAAGGGGTACCTCGTGAGGTGCTCATGATGCAAGCCATGATGATCAAGACCAGGCGGGCGCCAGCCTGTGCAGTGTCCTCGTTTCCTCCTTGGTGCAAAGGGGGCAGGCGTAGGCGTGGAGTACCGAGGCATCAAACAAAGGTTTCCATATTGGTGCAACAAGACCAAGACCAGCAGAGCGGCAGGACGGAGGTCATCATGGAGCCCAAGACGGCGTCATCACCAGTGCCTTAGGCAGCCGAAGACCACCTTTAGTCAGGATAGCTTGTACTAGTTGTCCCCTTTCAAAATGGCCATTGTTGGCTCCCTTCCCGCTCAATATTTGGGAAGAGGACCAGGGCCTCTATATATACAGGGATAGCCACACAGTAGAGGGGCATCTCATCTAGATCACACCGAAACCAGAACAAGTAGAGCTCCACCCCAGCTCAAGAACACCTCTCGCGAGGCTGTTCTTCCACTGTACTGTTCATCATCAGCCCAAGAGGCAATCCACCACACCATACACAGGAGTAGGGTATTACACCACAATGGTGGCCCGAACCTGTATAAACCTCGTGTCTCTTGTGTTGTTCATCATGCTAGCTAGAAACATGGTGAGGTTTCGGGGCGTGTATCGGTAGGGAGAAGATCTTCGTGCGCACCCCAGTGTTCGAACCTTAAGGGTTTTGCCGGAACCCGATATCCGATAGAGAGATACTTGTGTTAAAGTTTGTGATTCCCGTAGCATGCACGTATGGTGAACCGTTATGTGATGAAGTCGGAGCATGATTTAGTTTTTGATTGTCTTCCTTATGAGTGGCGGCCAGGGAGGAGCGATGGTCTTTTCCTACCAATCTATCCCCCTAGGAGCACGCGCGTAGTACTTCGTTTGGATAACTAATAGATTTTTGCAATAAGTATGTGAGTTCTTTATGACTAATGTTGAGTCCATGGATTATACGCACTCTCACCCTTCCACCATTGCTAGCCTCTCTTGTGTCGCGCAACTTTCACCAGTACCATAACACCCACCATTACCTTCCTCAAAACAGCCACCATACCTACCTATTATGGTGTTTCCATAGCCCTTCCGAGATATATTGACATGCAACTTCCCACTGTTTCATTTATTATGACACGCTCCATCATTGTCATATTGCTTTGCATGATCATGTAGTTGACTTCGTATTTGTGGCAAAGGCACCATTCATAATTCTTTCATACACGTCACTGTTGAATCATTTCACATCCCGGTACACCGCCGGAGGCATTCACATAGAGTCATATTTTGTTCTAAGTATCGAGTTGTAATTCTTGAGTTGTAAGTAAATAAAAGTGTGATGATCATCATTATTAGAGCATTGTCCCAGTGAGGAAAGGATGATGGAGACTATGATTCCCCCACAAGTCGGGATGAGACTCCGAACGAAAAAAAGAGGCCAAAAAAAGAGAGGGCCCAAAAAAATGAGAGAAAAAGAGAGAAGGGACAATGTTACTATCCTTTTTCCACACTTGTGCTTCAAAATAGCACCATGATCTTCATATAGGGAGTCTCTTATTTTGTCACTTTCATATGCTAGTGGGAATTTTCATTATAAAACTTGGCTTCTATATTCCAATGATGGGCTTTCTCAAAATGCCCTAGGTCTTCATGAGCAAGCAAGTTGGATGCACACCCACTTAGTTTCTTTTGGTTAGCTTTCATACACTTATAGCTCTAGTGCATCCGTTGCATGGCAATCCCTACTCACTCATATTGATATCTATTGATGGGCATCTCCATAGCCCGTTGATACGCCTAGTTGATGTGAGACTATCTTCTGCTTTTTGTCTTCTCCACAACCACCATTCTATTCCACCTATAGTGCTATGTCCATGGCTCATGCTCATGTACTGCGTGAAGATTAAAAAAGTTTGAGAACATCAAAAGTATGAAACTATTGCTTGGCTTGTCATCGGGGTTGTGCATGATTTAATATTTTGTGTGATGAAGATAGAGCATAGCTAGACTATATGATTTTGTAGGCATAACTTTCTTTGGCCATGTTATTTTTATAAGACATGATTGCTTTGTTAGTATGCTTAAAGTATTATTGTTTTTATGTCAATATTAAACTTTTGTTTTGAATCTTATGGATCCGAATATTCTTGCCACAATAAAGAAGATTACATTGATAAATATATTAGGTACCATTTCACATCAAAAATTCTGTTTTTATCATTTACCTACTCGAGGACGAGTCCAATGCATATATAATTTTTGATTGTTCCATGCTATTATATTATCAATCTTGGATGTTTTATATGCTATTTTATATGATTTTTGGGCCTAACCTATTAACCTAGGGCCCAGTGCAAGTTTCTGTTTTTTCCTTGTTTTTGAGTTTTACAGAAAAGGAATACCAAACGGAGTCCAATTGACGTGCCAAATTTTGATGATTTTTTATGGACCAAAAGAAGCCCCCGAAGTAAAAGTGTTGGGCCAGAAGAGTCCCAAGCCATCCACGAGGGTGGAGGGTGCGCCCTAGCCCCTTGGGCGCGTCCCCTACCTCGTGGTTGACTCAGAGACCCCCCTGACTTGTTCCCGACGCCAAAAACTTCTATAAATACAGAAACCTTGGAAAAGAAACCTAGATCGGAAGTTCCGCCGCCGCAAGCCTGTGTAGCCACCAAAGACCAATTGGGACCCTTTTCCGGCACCCTGCCGGAGGGGGGATCCGTCAACGGTGGCCATCTTCATCATCCCGGCGCTCTCCATGATGAGGAGGGAGTAGTTCACCCTCGTGGCTAAGGGTATGTATCAGTAGCTATGTGTTTGATCTCTCTCTCTCTCTCTCTCTCGTGTTCTTCATATGGCACGATCTTGATGTACCGCGAGCTTTGCTATTACAGTTGGATCTTATGATGTTTCTCCCCCTCTATCTCTTGTAATGGACTGAGTTTTCCCTTTGAAGTTATCCTATTGGATTGAGTCTTTAAGGATTTGAGAAGACTTGATGTATGTCTTGCATGTGCTTATCTGTGGTGACAATGGGATATTCATGTGACCCACTTGATGTATGTTTTGGTGATCAACTTGCGAGTTCTATGACCTTGTGAACTTATGCATAGGGGTTGGCACACGTTTTCGTCTTGACTCTCTGGTAGAAACTTTGGGGCACTCTTTGAAGTTCTTTGTGTTGGTTTGAATAGATGAATCTGAGATTGTGTGATGCATGACGTATAATCAAACCCACGGATACTTGAGGTGACATTGGAGTATGTAGGTGACATTAGGGTTTTGGTTGATTTATGTCTTCAGGTGTTATTTTACTACGAACTCTAGGGCTGTTTGATTCTAGGAATAGCCCAATGGATTGATCGAAAAGAATAACTTTGAGGTGGTTTCGTACCCTACAATAATCTCTTTGTTTGTTCTCTGCTATTAGTGACTTTGGAGTGACTCTTTATTGCATGTTGAGGGATAGTTATATTATCCAGTTATGTATTATTGTTGAGAGAACTTGCACTAGTGAAAGTATGAACCCTAGGCCTTGTTTCAAAGCATTGCAATACCATTTTTGCTCACTTTTGTTACTTGCTACCTTGCTGTTTTTATATTTTTAGGTTACAAAAACCTATATCTACCATCCATATTGCAGTTGTCTCACCATCTCCTCGCCGAACTAGTGCACCTATACAATTTACCATTGTATTGGGTGTCTTGGGGACACAAGAGACTCTTTGTTATTTGGTGGCAGGGTTGTTTGAGAGAGACCATCTTCATCCTACACCTCCCACGGATTGATAAACCTTAGGTCATCCACTTGAGGGAAATTTGCTACTGTCCTAGAAACCTCTGCACTTGGAGGCCCAACAACGTCTACAAGAAGAAGGTTGCATAGTAGACATCAGGGCCCCCCTACCGCGCTTCTTTATTTTCTCTTGCACGGGATCATCTCCCCGGCTTGTACAGGGGGTTACATGCAACTTCGGCAAGGCCATGTACAATGGGTCATGTCAGGCAGGGCCCGGCAGCCTCTGCACCTTATGGGTAGAACCTTCAGAGATGCTAAATATTCCATGAGTTTTGCAACTGAGTGCCATCTCTGGTCTCCAAACGGACTGCGCCAGGTCTGGTGACTCGTACTACCCAGTAAGGGCCTTCCCACTTTGGTGATAACTTGTGTGTACCCTTGGCAGACTGAATGTGCCTAAGGACAAGGTCACCTTCCTCAAAACACCGGGCATGAACCCTGCGGCTATGATAGCAATGCAGGGCTTGTTGGTAGCATGCAGCACGTGTAGCAGCCCGGAGATGGTCTCCTCGAGTAGCACAGCCTCATCACGCTGGTGCTGATCCTGTGCTACTTCATCATAGGCAAGCACTTGAGGGGACCCGTAAATGAGTTCCATGGGGATAACTGCTTCTACCCCGTAGACTAGGGAGAAGGGAGTCTGCCCGGTAGCTCAGTTAGGTGTCGTTCTGAGGGACCAGAGAACTACCGGCAGCTCCTCAATCCACCTCATGTCGTGCTTCTGCAGCGTATCAGAAGTCCTTGTCTTGAGTCCACGAAGCACTTCAGCGTTCGCCCTCTCATCTTGTCCATTGCTCCGGGGGTGTGCCACAGAGGCGAATGAGATCTTGCATCTGAGGGCATGAACGTATTGCATCAAGGAGTGGCTCGTTAACTGAGTGCCATTGTCGGTGATGATCCTTGCAGAAACTCCGAAACGACACGCCAATTCTTATAAGAACTTGATAGCTGAATGAGCAGTCACCTTCCTCACGGGAGTCACTTCCGGCCACTTTGTAAACTCGTCGATGGCAATGAACAAGAATTCAAAGCCCCGATTGCTCGGGGGAACGGGCCGAGGATATCGAGCCCCCAGACCGAAAATGGCCATGATAAAGGGATTGTCTAAAGGGCTTGTGCAGGCAGGTGTGTTCTCTTGGAATGGAACTGGCAGGCTTCACATGTCATGTCGAGCTCAACTGCATCTTGGAGGGCAGTGGGCCAATAGAATCCTTGCCGGAATGCTTTCCCAACTAATGCCCTTGATACAATGTGTGAGCCGTACATTCCTCTGTGAATCTCAGCCAGTAGTTCCTTTCCATCTTGCCGACAGAGACACTTCAATTTCACACCGTTGGGCCTTCTTCTATACAGAGTGTCATCGACAAACTAACACATACTGGCCCTCCGTGCTACTTTCTCAGCTTCATCTTGGTCGCCGGGAAGTTCTCCCGTTTGGAGGAAGTGGACGACGTGCCTTGCCCAAGTTGGAGCCTGGGCCTCGGCAACGAGGACTAGCGGCACCTCCTCGGCTGCGTGAGCACCAGCCTCGTTCACGGGGTCCATAGGCCCGGCTAGAGGGGGCGGTCCTGTCGGTGGGCAATGACACCTATGGGATCACTGGAATCCCTACTACGGTTGCGGGGCGCGGGATCGTGAGAAGAGCGGGACTAGCAGACAACACAAAGGGGATTTACCCAGGTTCGGGCTGCAAAGATGTGTAAAACCCTACGATCCTGCTTTGGTGGATGTATTTAGTGTTCTGGAGCTCTTGAACTAGCTCTGGGTGCTACTAGGTTCGAAAGAGCTGAATCCTTCTCCAATGCACCATGGGCCTCCTTTTGTAGGCGAAAGGGGCTGCCACAGTGGCACACAGGAGGTGGAAAGTGCTACAGCATTGTGAGCTTATCGCTGGTATTATAGGACAAAGTGCATTTAATGCGAGGCTTAGGTGTCCCTTCACTTTATCGGGGATGGGAGCGAGGCTCGTCCCGTCCGTCGCCGCTCCTCCTTGCTTTGACACGCGCCCTGGCCAGCGGTGCATGCGGTGCCATGTAGGCAGGAAGGCAGCTGAGGTGGCGCGGTGTGGAGCCTCCAGCTGAGGGCTGCATGTTGCCACATAGGCGCCTGTCCAGCTGGTTGGGTCGGTAGCTGCATGCGAACGGCGGCGGAGACTTGGCTGGCATGGGCCTAGCAGTGGCCCTGCTGGCGCGCTTGGCGACGGCCTTGCCGGGTGACCCGGCAAGGGTCTTTCCACGGCACGCCGTCATCCCCGACAAGGACCTTGCTGGGGGTCTCGTGGGCTTCCTCGGCAAGAACCTTGCTGAGGACTGTTACTTTCCCATTCTCATTTGATCTTGACTATTCTTTGTCTTCACAAAGATCTGCATGCCACCACGGAGGTGCCTCCCGAGCCTTGTCCCAATGCGTTTGTCTAGCGTTGGGGGGCTCAAAGCTGGCTCACTCAGCTGGTGTGGGCGAGCTGCCCCGACAAGGGTCTTGCCGGGGCTGTTGAGGTTGCCCCGGCAAGGGTCCTTGCCGAGAAAACCTGCTTCATCCATCCGATCTTTGTGGTCTTGGTCTTTGTCGTTGCTTTGTTTGTCTCGTGCCTTCGGCTTTTCTTCGGCTTCCCTTTCCTGCCCTGTTATGCGTGGCCGTGGCGGGTGTCTCTGACTGCCCGTGAACAAGTAAAGGGGTCAAAAGCAGAGCCCCTACTTTTGTACACCGACAGGAGCCCCCAGGCCTGGGCCATACATAAGCGCAACACGTTGTTGGGCCAGGCGCAGAATGGTGCGCGGACAGTTGGGGCGGATTTTATCGCGGTAACTGCTCCGTCCGCTGCAGTTCCCCATGACCTGCGTTGAACGCGCGACATGGGGGTCGTGTGCGCGTGCGTGACGCGGGAGGCATGCGTGGGATACCGTCTGCACGCATGCGTCGTATCGCAGTTAATGGGAAAGGAGGTGGCCCGCGCCTTCCCCATAAAAAGGAATAACCGCGGGCATGCTGCTCACTTTACCCCCCCCCTTGTGCCTTTCTCCAATCTTAGAACCGCTGCCCCCTTTTTTCCTTCTTCTCGAGCCTCTCTGCCTTCGCCCATCGCTGTTGTGCTTCTGCCATCCCCCGCTCTTTCGCTTCTCGCAGCCGTCATGGCGCCCATGTCCACAAAAAGCAAGGGAGTGGCGAAGGACACCGGGGTGACGGAGCAGCCGGAGAGCAAGCTGGTGGCGTGACGGGCGCAGTCCGCTTACTTCCCCTCGACGGTCGGCATGCTCGAGCTCCGGGAGATGTTCAAGGATCTGTGGGGAGTGAAGACGGGGGGGGAGAGAAGACGGGGCATCCAGCTACGCATGTCGTCCCTGCCAGCGCCGGGCCCTTCCCAAATCGGTACCCCTTCTTTGATGACTATTTCACCTGCGGGCTCTGTCCCCCCTTCTCTGATTTCTTCAAGGAAATCATGCACACCTACGGCTTCCACCTCTTGGATTTCACACCGAATGCCATGGCGTGCACGGCTCTCTTCGCACATCTCTGGGAGGGCTTCGTCGGGGTGCACCCTAGCACGGCGCTCTTCCGCCATTACTTCTCCCCTCGGATTCAAAAAGGGGGCGCCATCGCTGGCTGCGTCGCCTGGATCCCGAGGGCCAAGGGGGCGTACCCGGACGGCGCCATGAAGGAGAGGTGGGAAGAATCGCGGGGCCGGTGGTGCTAGATTGAGGAGGAGGACCCGCCAGCATTATGCGAGGTTCGCCAGAAGCCGTCGGTCCGTGGGGGCGATTGGGGCGACGTCGATGCCGACGATGGGAAGCTTATGGTCACCACCACCAGGATTGTTCGGCTCACCCTCGAAATGATCAGGACAGACTTCATCCGCCGCCGGATTGCCCCTCTGCACGACAAGGGGAGGTCGGCTTGGCTCTTCGTGAACACCGCCGACATCATGAGGCTCCGCCCCGGCCTCGACAACAACCTGACATTGCTGAGGCACGCCCATCTTTGCCAACGGATCTTCCAGCTCGAGGTTGACAACGAGGGCGAGGTTGAGCGGTCCGACAAGCTCGCCAGGGCCGCCGCGTAGGTCGGCAAGGTCAACAGGGAGCACGTTTTCAAGCTGCCGGCGGGAGTGGTCCCGCTGAGCAACAACTCTCGCCGGAACAAGATCATTGCCATGATGCCGCTCTTCAACGCGCATGGCCTTGACCCGAACTGGGTTGAGCCGGACGGGCTCGTGGTGTAGGAGTTCTTCGACACCTTGCATGAGGTGTACGTCACTGCCGAGCCGCGAATTATCCTGGACACCTCTCTGACGGAGATGGACTATATTGCCGCCAGGGTGGAGGAGGCGAGGCTTGCCGAGGAGGAGGCAAAGCTCGTCAAGGAAGCTGGCAGGGCCGTTGGCGTGGTGGACAAGGCCGCGGCGGAGGCGGAGGAGGGGGAGCTCGCCCGGTGGGCAGCAGCCACTGGGGAGGCCAGCGG
Source organism: Aegilops speltoides (assembly GCA_021437245.1). Lineage (NCBI taxonomy): Eukaryota > Viridiplantae > Streptophyta > Magnoliopsida > Poales > Poaceae > Aegilops > Aegilops speltoides. The sequence continues at coordinate 120,559,880 of CM038144.1, forward strand.
CGCCGACACCGGGGTTCCCCTCGTTGAAGACGCCGCCAACGGGTCGTCGTAGAAGGAGGGCGAGGAGGCGAACACCGCGACTGTCGATCCTCCAATCACCGGGAAAGGGCGGGTCCTGCAGGCTGTCGGCAAAACTTCTTTGCCGTCCGCCACCTGTCGGCAAAGAAAATGGCCGTTAGGTCGACGGTTTCCCCCCGGCCCCACCCCACTAGGTACGCTCTTTACCGTCTGCTAGCAGACGGCAAAGAACTGTGACCTACTAAAAAGGGCCGGGCCGCGCCCACGCCCCCACGCCCCTCTCTCTCTTGATCTCCTCCTCCTACACCTCCCGTGCCGCCGCCCTCGACCGCCGCTCCGTCCTGCCACCTCGCCCCGCCGCCCTGTCCTATCGCCCTGCTGCCACGCCGCCCTGCCCCATCGCCCCACCACCCTGCCGCCCCATCGCCACACCGCCCTGCCGCCACGCCGCGCACCACCTCGGCTCGTTGCCGCACCCCACCGCCCGCCCGGCTTGCCCACCACCCCTGTCGTGGCGCCCAGCCCGCCGGCTCGCCGCCAAGCCCCACACCACCCGATGCCCCGGCTTGCCGCCCCGCCTCGGCGCCCGCCACGCCCTGGCTCGCGTCGCCTCCTCCACCACCGCCGAGCCAAGGTGAATTTTTTTACTATTTTTTGTGTTTAGGTTTAATTAGGTTATAGTGGTAGGATTAGTTTACTGTCAGATTTAGGTTTAGATAATTAGAAGAAGAAAAAAAATTGAAAAAAAAGACGAAGTAGAAGAAGTGGAAAAAGGGAAAAAGGAAGAGGGTTGCCGAGGGGATAGATGGTGGAGCCAATGGGTCTCGATGCCCATGCCGAGAACCCCCGGTCTGAGTGCTGACCCGTCGACCGTGCGTCGCCATACCTAAGGAAAAAAGAGAAAGAAGAAGAAGAAGAAGAAGAAGAAGAAGAAGAAGAAGAAGAAGAAGAAGAAGAAGAAGAAGAAGAAGAAAAGACACCCCGACCCACACCCCGTACACCCCGACACTACATCCACGTCCCACTAGTGACGCCGACGTCCGGCGTCCCAAAGCAACTGTTCTCGGTGTCGATGGCGGTTGAACACCATTGCGAATTAGGGGGTTAATTAGGGGGTTCCTCGGTGTCGATGGTACCCTAAATAGTAAGTATCGTCAGTGCGAGGTACATGTGGCCGTCGATGTCGAATACTACATCCACGTCCCACAAGTGACACAGGGGTCCTGCGTCCAGCAGCAACAGTTCTCGGCATCAATGGCGGTCGAACACCATTGTGAACATGTCTGGCAGCCTTAGAGATGATGATTGAAAGCTAAGTGTTGAAACTTGAAACACCCAAACTAACTCAAGCCGGTTTGGTTGTTTGAAATTTCAAAACTTGGCTTTAATCCTCATCGCAGAGGCTGGCAGACAAATTCACGAAGGTGTTCGACCGTCATCGGCCACCAGAACTATTGTTGTGGGACGCCGGGCGTCGGCTTCACTTGTGGGATGTGGATCTAGTGTTCAACGCCGACCGCCTCATGTACCTTGCACCGATGGTAGTTTCTATTTAGTTTACCCAAGGACAAGCGGGTTAGAGGGTTCCTCGGTGTCGATGGTACCGTAAATAGCAAGTATCGTCAGTGTGAGCTACATGTGGCCGTCAGTGTCGAATACTTGCTATGTTACTCATCTTTCAATTTAAATATGCAGTTATTTCATCATTGCGAGGTTCTAGTGTTCGATGAGCGCCGCCCCTGCGTTCGTTGGTGAGCACAAATGACATCTCCTCCCCCCTTCATTTGCTCTGTTCCGGTCTTTGTGCCGACGAAACTTGCTAGCTATAGGTGTCAATCATCAGTATGCGTAACCACTATGTGTCTCCTGTTCGAAAGGGTTATATCTATAAATATGCATGCATTTGCATATTTATAATCGTGATTCTTTCGAATTGTCCAACGTTATCCATGGACGGCCCGAGTATGTGTAGATTGGGTTTGTTTTCCCATATGCTCAGCTCCGGATCCGATGCTGAATTTTGTCAGTGCCTCCCTGTTGTTCTCTGAGTGATTATTTATGCTTATTGACGAGACGTGTATCAGGAGAACAGCGGGGAGGTGCTGCCGAAATTTTGCGTCAGATCCGGAGCAGAGCATGGGAAAACGAACCCAATCTACACATACTCGGGTGGGATTAGGACCTATCCTTACCTATTAGCGTGTAGGTTGCATGGGCGTAACAAAACTAACAAACTCCATTAACTAATGGATATGGTTTGCTTAATTATGTATATATTTCTTGTGTGTACAGTAGGAAGTCAATATGAGTGACTCGTGCATGGATGTACACCGGTTACACTAGTCAGTATGTTTGGATCGAGGAATGGTTAACAAAAACTAAGGGGTTTGTTAGAGCCGCATTGGCAAATGGCCAGAAATTAAGCAGGTGCCCCTGTGTCTGGTGCGACAACTATAATCAGAGGGATGAGATTAAAATGAGTAAACACTTGCATAAGTTTGGTTTTATGCCTGGTTACACGGTCTGGACATTACATGGTGAGTCTACCCAACGTGCCAGAGCCGAGGTGGTTCGTCGTCGCACCGACGAGCATGGTACCGGGACCGCAGACCTGGTGCAAGACTTTGACGATACTCGGGACTCGGACGAAGAGATGGAGGAATCTACAAAGGCCTTCACTGAAATGTTGGAGTCCTCAAAACGTCCTCTCCACGAGCACACTGAGCTTTGTCAGCTGGATGCCATCTCACAAATAATGGCTTTGAAGGCTCAATTCAACTTGGGCAGAGAATGCTACGACGCGATGATGACAGTTTTTGGACGATTTCTACCAAAGGCCATGTGCTACCTCCAAACCTGTACTAGTCAGAAAATCCTCCGTTCTCTTAAGATTCCCTATGAGAAGATACATGCCTGTGAGAAAGGATGTGTCTTATTTAGGCTTCAGTATGAGGACTTGAACTATTGTCCCATTTGCAATTCTTCCAGGTATGTTGTGGTAGACAACGGTATGGGTGAGAAGACGCAGACCAAAATACCCGTTAATGTTCTTCGGTATATGCCAATCGTACCAAGACTTCAACGTCTTTTCATGGTCGAAGAGATGGCCAGACAGATGACATGGCACAAAACGGGAAAAAGAACCAAACTAAATGCAGATGGGAATGTGATGATGGTGCACACATCGGATGGTGAAGCGTGGAAGTGATTTGATGCATTACATAAGGAAAAAACGACAGATCCAAGGCATCCTCGAGTCACCGTCAGCACATATGGGTTCAGTGTGTTTGGTCAGATGGCAGCCCCATACAACTGTTGGCCCGTGTTTGTCATCATTCCACTCAATCTCCCCCCCCCCCCCCGGCAGATTCTGCAAAGAAAGAACATTTTCCTGACGTTGATAATTCCAGGGCCCAACTATCCGGGGAAAAATATGAATGTGTACATGCAGCCGCTTAAGGACGGATTGCAAGAAGCTTGGGATAATGGGTTCAAGACATACAACGCCTTTAGCAAACAGAACTTCATAATGCGTGTCTGGTACATGTACTCGACGCATGACTTGCCGGCGTATGCGCTATTCATTGGTTGTTGTGTGCATGGAAGGTTCCCATGCCCCACATGCAAGGGAGCTCTTGAGTTTCGTTGGCTGACGGCGGGGCACAAGTATAGTTGCTTCGAATTTCATAGACAGTTTCTAGATCCTCGCCATAAGTTCAGGAAAGACAACAAGAACTTCATGAAAGGTAGAGTTGTCAAACACTCTGCACCACCTGCTTTGACAGGCCAACAGACCCTAGATTAGCTAAATGCTCTCTAGCCAGATCTAGAGCATCCAGGGTATTTCAAGGGGTATAATAAGGAACACGCCTGGACTCACAAGACATGCTTCTGGGATCTGCCTTACTTCAAAGACCTCCTTTGCCCACACAACATCGATGTGATGCACACTAAAAAGAATATCGCCATCGGTACATTGTTCGGCATAGAGGGGAAATCAAAGGATAATACTAAGGCTAGAGCCGATCAAGAGGAGCTCTGTGATAGATCATTACAAAACATGCAAGAACCGGAAGGAAAGTGGAACTGGAAGAAGCCAAAGGCATGTTTCAATCTTGGAAGGCCCGCTATGAAGGAAATTATTTTGTGGGTGAAAATGCAGTTGGTGTTCCCCAAAGGGTATGCATCAAGTCATGATTGGCACATATGGATAGAGCGGATAATGCAGGATAACGCCAGTGATGTTGAAAATGCAGCAAGTCTTGATATTTTGTGGGTGAAAATGCAGCGAGTCTTGATAAATTGAAAATATTTGGTCTAAAAAGTCATGATTGGCACATATGGATAGAGCGGATAATGCCGGTGATGTTGCGTGGCTTCATTCCTGAGGATGAATTGCTAGCACTGGTAGAGCTGAGCTACTTATTCCGTGTTCTTTGTGCGAAAGAACTATTGCTTGGCCTCCTAGAAGAAATGGAACAGTTGGCGCCGGAGTTGATTTGCAAGTTAGAGATGATCTTTCCGCCAAGCTTCTTTAATCCAATGCAACACTTGATTTTGCATCTCCCGACCGAGGCACGATTGGGGGGGCCATGCAAAATCTTTTGGTGCTACTCAACTGAGGGGATGCAGAAGACACTTCAAGCAAAATGTAAAAATAAACATAGAATAGAAGCATCGATGGTCGAGGCATTCATCACTTAGGAGGCGTCAAACTTTAGAGCAAACTACGAAGCCAAAAGTCATCATTTGCATAATATGAAGCCTCGGTACGATGCTAACGAGCCTAAAAAGGGTCAATCCAACCTCAGCCTATTCAAAGAGAATCTCGCATCATCCAGTGCATGGAAACCAATATCGTTGGATGTTGAAGAATGGCCGACCATTTTGCTATATCTCTTTAACAACCTAACAGAAGTGCGGCCGTACATCGAGTAAGATCTTTGCAACTTCTAATTTCTTTGAACTGCTCTTATTCCTGGATATTTGATGCAGTCGATACGTCGCCATATTCTCGTATGGAGCGGTGATCCAAAAGGATTCCGTCAAAGAGTATGAGCTTCTGGCAAAGCAAGGAGGCGAAAATCCCGGTTTCATCTCTTGCTTCAAAAAAGGTAATTTCCATTAGACCCTTTCATTTCTTTGGCTAATTTATGACTAATGCAACAATCCTTTCGTATTAAACTTGTAGGCTAATTCAGAGATTATGGATTCTGAATTGAGACAAGTAGCTAATGGTTTTGACTATAAGGTCCGTTCATTTGACAATTACGACATCAACGGGTATCGCTTTAGTACCTATGGCAAAGAGCTATCTATGGCCGACCAAAAGTCTACAATATGTTGTGTCTCTGCTATCGGCGAAGGAGGTGTCCAGTATTATGGAAGGGTTGAAGCAATTTATGAACTTCAATTCTATGCTGAAAACCCACCAAATATCATAGTCTTCAAATGTTATTGGTTCCAGCCCAGGGAGACTAGAAGGACTCATGAATATATAGGGCTAGTCGAAATCAAACAAAGCACCCATTTGGATGTTCCCGATGTCTATATTACGGCTCAACAGGCAACCCAAGTTTTCTATCTACCGTGGGCATGTCATAGTGATCCAGATCTCAGTGGTTGGGATGTCATTTATGAAGTGCCGCCACGTGTTAGACCACCTCCCCTCAATGAAGAGGATTATGAACGTCACATTAACCAAGACACATATGACGAAGGAGAATTCTTCCAAGAAACACGTCTTGCCAAAAAAACGTTTCAAGAAACGCTCTACTCCACCCAGAACATTGAAGTAGACAACGATAGTGAATCTGACCCTGAGCCGGAACAAGAAGAGCCGGAAGAAGAAGAAGTTACTGCTGCAGATGACTTATCAATGCTTGAACGATTACGTAAAGGTGGCCTTCCACATGATGATGCATTTATTAATAATGATGATGAGCACGTCATTACCAATAGTGATGATGATGATGCATTTATTAATGATGATGATGACCACGTCATTACCAATAGTGATTATTAGGTATTCAAATTTTTATGTTGTACTTTGTATGATTTATATAGTTGGTATGTATAATTTTCTTACTTTGTATGATTGTTTCTTATACATAGTGCCATGGTCTTGATGTCCGTCCCCATCGGCCCTCGCCCGCTTTATGATTCAGATGTAGTAAATTCTCTTTCATAACTATTAATTTGTTGCATTTTGCATTTATGACAATTATGGCCATCAAGTTGACATAGAGATATTTTAATCTAGGAGGTATGTGAACCGGAATTTGAAACTGACCTCTTGTCGAGAAGTTAAATTTAGTCGAAAAAGAAAATGAGTATTTGAAAGAAAAAATTAAAAGAATTGAAGAAGAGAAGATGACATTGGAGTTGTATGTTGCCGATGTCATCGATGCTCACAAGATGAAGATGAATGCAATGCGCTTGAAGATGGATGCAATGCGCTTGAAGCTTAAGAAGATTAGAAGATATGCCATTGATAATGAGGCTTGGTATCATTATGTCGTTGGATCAATTGTTACCTTAGTTACGATCTTCATCATATTTGTTGTGATGAGGGTAAGTTTTCTCTAATGTTTTGCTTTACAAATGGATACTTAGCTTATTTTCCTCCTAAATGGCATAATTACCTAAGTTAGATAAAAAATGGGCTATACTTAGCTTATTCAGTTCATTTATGACATACTTAGCATACTTAGGTCAAAAATGGCATGATAATCTTTGTTACGTCCAAAATGATATAGACTTAGCTTATTTTCCTCGAAGATGACATAATAACCTTACTAAGCTCCAAAATGACCTATTGTCCTAGCTTAGCTCTAAAATGACCTACACTTAGCATTTTTACCTAGCTTAGCATAAAATGGCTTTTTTACTTACCTTAGTTAGAAGAAGAAGAAGATAAAGAAGAGGAGAGGAGAAAAAGAAAGAGAAGAAAAAAAATTCTTCTTCTTCTTCTTCTTCTTCTTCTACTTCTTCTAACTAGTCTTCTTCTTCTAACTAGTCTTATTCTTCTAACTAGTCTTCTTCTTCTTCTTCTTCTTCTAACTTTCATCTTTCCCAATTTGCAGATTTGCTATAAATGAGGGAGGCTTGGATTCATGGAGTGTACTATTCTTCTGGTGCTTCCTTGTTGTTTATGAAAACTTGTTTGGATATGTACGTGTATATGGATATGTTGTTGGAAACTTGTTTATGGTTATGTATATATTGATAAGTTGGACTTTGTTGAACTATGTTGTTGGATTTGATCAAATATGTTGTTGGACATGCTGTCGGATATGTTGGATATGTATGCAAGTATATCTGTGTTTGAAACCATGCCTACTTAATTGGATTTAAATAAAAGCAGGGGATGTATAGCCTCTTTGCCATCTGCTAGCCGATAGCAAAGTGCTTTTCCATACGCTAGCAGACGGCAAAGAGGACACGTGGCAGTCACCTGTGCAAACTGGGAACACTGGCTTCCTATTTTGTCATTTTGCCATCTGCAAGCGGATGACAAAGTGACCAAATAGGCCTGGCAAACAGGGCCATCTATGTCGTCCGCTGGCAGACGGGATAGCTGGCCACGTGGCAGCTTCCCAGTGCTGCCCTAGCTAAGCTCTTTGCCGTCTGTCGGCGGACAGCAAAGAGCGTCGTTAACCCCCTAACGGCTCTCACCCCACACCGCTGTCGTCCATCATCGTTGCCGTCTGCTGGCCTCGGATGGCGGACGGCACACTCCTTTGCCGTCCATTTCTGCGAAGCGGATGGCAAAAAGGCCTTTGCTGGCACGTGTTCAGCTGGAATGTTTGCCGTCCGCTGGCTGACGGCAAAGGACTTTGCCTTCCGGGATCTGTGCCTTTGTCGTCCGCCATGGCGGACGGCAAAGAAGCTGATTCCAGTAGTGGGAGTATGCATCCAAAAAGGAGAGCAGATCACATCCTGAAGTGAAATCCATGATCTGATCGATGTGCTGCAAGGCAAATGGGTCCTTTGGGCAAGCCTTGTTGAGATCTGTGAAATCAATGCAAAGCCTCCATTTCCCATTCGCCTTCCGGACTACCACTGGGTTTGCCAACCACATAGGGTGTAACACTCCTCTAACTAAACCAGCTACTTCCAACTTCTTGATTTCCTCGGCAATGAACTACTGCAGCTCCAAGGCCTGCATCCCACATTTCTGCTTGACGGCTCGGGCATGTGGGCAGACAACAAGGTGGTGCTCGATTACCTCCGTGGGAACACCGGGGATATCAGATGGTTTCCAAGCAAACACATCTACGAGTGCGCGTTCCTATTTGCCATCAAGGGTGGCGCTGATAGTTAAAGTACCATCAACGCCAGCCAGCCTGATACGTCTCCAACGTATCTATAATTTTTGATTGTTCCATGCTATTATATTACCCGTTTTGGATGTTTATGGGCGTTACTTTACACTTTTATATCATTTTTTGGGACTAACCTACTAACCGGAGGCCCAGCCCGTATTGCTGTTTTTTTGCCTACTTCGGTGTTTCGAAGAAAAGGAATACCAAACGGAGTCCAAACGGAATGAAACCTTCGGGAGCGTGATTTTTGGAACAAACGTGATCCAGAGGACTTGGAGTGCAAGTCAAGAAGCAATCAAGGAAGCCACGAGGGTGGAGGACCCCCCTACTGGGCGCGCCCCTATCTCGTGGGCCCCTTGGGCGTCCACCGACCTACTTCTTCCTCCTATATATACCCACGTACCCCGAGAACATCAGAGGCGACCACAAAAAACTATTTCCACCACCGTAACCTTCTGTATCCGCAAGATCCCATCTTGGAGCCTTCGCGGCCGCTTCGTCGGAGGGGGAATCGACCACGGAAGGCTTCTACATCAACACCATAGCCTCTCCGATGAGTTGTGAGTAGTTTACCACACACCTTTGGGTCCATAGTTATTAGCTAGATGGCTTCTTCTCTCTCTTTGAATCTCAATACAATGTTCTCCTTGATCTTCTTGGAGATCAATTTGATGTAGCTCATTTTGCGGTGTGTTTGTCGAGATCCGATGAATTGTGGGTTTATGATCAAGTTTATCTATGAGAAATATTCGAATCTCCTCTGAATTCTTTTATGTGTGATTAAGTTATCTTTGCAAGTCTCTTCGAATTATCAGTTTGGTTTGGCCTACTAGATTGATCTTTCTTGCAATGGGAGGAGTGCTTAGCTTTGGGTTCAATCTTGTGGTGTCCTTTCCCGGTGGATGTGAGGGCAGCAAGGCATGTATTGTATTGTTGCCATCGAGGATAAAAGATGGGGTTTACATCATATTGCATGAGTTTATCCTCTACATCATGTCATCTTTCTTAATCGTTACTCCGTTCTTTATAAACTTAATACCCTAGATGCATCTTTGGATAGCGGTCGATGTGTGGAGTAATAGTAGTAGATGCAGGCAGGAGTCGGTCTACTTGTCACGGACATGATGCCTATATACATGATCATGCCTAGATAATCTCGTAATTATTCGCTTTTCTATCAATTGCTCGACAGTAATTTGTTCACCCACTGTAATACTTATGCTATCTTGAGAGAAGCCACTAGTGAAACCTATGGCCCTCAGGTATACCTCTTATCATATAAGGTTTCAATCTACTTTTATTTGCATCTTTACTTTTCCAATCTATATTATAAAATACCAAAAATATATTTATCTTATCATATTATCTCTATCATATTCTCACTTTCGCAAGTGGCCGTGAAGGGATTGACAACCCCTTTATTGCGTTGGTTGCGAGTTCTTGTTTTGTTTGTGTAGGTGCGTGGGTCTTTTGAGGAGCCTCCTACTGGATTGATATTTTGGTTCTCAAAAACTGAGGGAAATACTTACGCTAATATTGTTGTATCACCCTTTCCTCTTCAAGGAAAACCAACACAAGCTCAAGACGTAGCAAGAAGGATTTCTGGCGCTTTGCCGGGGAGGTCTTCGCACAAGTCAAGACATACCAAGTACCCATCACAAACTCATCTCCCTCGCATTACATTATTTGCCATTTGCCTCTCGTTTTCTCTCCCCCACTTCACCCTTGCTGTTTTATTCGCCCTTCTTCTGTTCGTCTTTTCGTTTGCTTTGATGTCTTACTTGGCTCGTTTGCTCGTTTGGTTGGAATAGTTGTTTATTTATTGCTAAACAGAGAACCTAAGATCTATGGATAGTCATCCTCTTGCTAATCTTTTTAAGAGATCCAGTTATGATGAACCAATTGCTAGTGAGTTTTGTGCACTAGATTATGTTTATGAAGCTTTGCTCGAAATTCGTGAATCTGAAAATTATGATGAAGAAATTTATGAAGAGATTCACCATAACTCCTTGAATAAAAAGCATGATTGCAATGATTTTACTATAAATTTTCTTGATGTCAATTGTTCTAATAATATGCAAAACCCTAAGGATGCTAGTTTTGCTATGTCTACTACTTGTTGGAGTGATCATGATTGGGGTGATTCTTCTTATAATCTTGAAAATTTATTTAAGCCCCATGATGAATATGAGATTGATAATAGTGTTTACAATAATATTGAAAGTGGGTTTGTAAGAGTGTCAACTTTAGATCCCACATATTTGGAATATGTTCAATCTTACGGTATTTTTGATAAAAGTTGGTTTGGAGAGGTCATGACTTTAGTTAATGTTAATCCCACTATTTTGGAAGAGTGTCAACTTTGCATGCATGTAGATCGTGTTGAGAATATGTTATGTGATAGCTATTTTGTTGAATTTTCTTATGATCCTACATGTAATTATTATGAGAGAGGAAAATATGGTTGTAGAAATTTTCATGTTACTAAATTACCTCTCTTTATGTTGAGACTGCTATCATCTTCTTCCTTGCATATGCTAGTTTTTGCTTGCCTTGATAATTTGTTTGCTTATAAAAAACCTATGCATAGGAAGTATGTTAGACTTATGTGTGTTTGTCACATGTTTTATGATACTCTCTTTATGCTTCAATTCTTGTCTTTCATGTGAGCATCATTGAAATCTCAATGCCTAGCTAAAAAGGCTTTAAATAAAAGCGCTTGTTGGGAGACAACCCAATATTTTCCTTGCTGTTATTCAACAAATAATGCATCTACCTTCTGTTTAGATGTGTTTTTATGTTTTAATTAGTGTTTGTGCCAAGTAGAACCTATATGATAACCTATGGTGTTAGTTAATTTGATTCTGCTGAAAAAACAGAAACTTTGCATGCACGAAAATAATTTTAGTAATTCACATAAAGGTGCTTTTGAGTTGATTCTTTTTGATGTAGATCAATAGACAAATTTCCCAGGACTTCCTATTTTGGTACGATTTTTAGAGTTCTTTAAGTATTAGAGAGTTACAGATTGCTACATACTGTTCTGTTTTTGACAGATTCTGTTTTTTGTGTGTTGTTTGCTTATTTTCATGCATCTATGGCTAGTATTAAGTGGTATGAACCATAGAGAACTTGAAATACAGTAGGTTTAACACCAATATAAATAAATAATGAGTTCATTACAGTACCTTATGTGGTGGTTTTTCTTTCTTCCACTAACGGAGCTTATGAGATTTCCTGTTGAGTTTTGTGTTGTGAAGTTTTCAAGTTTTGGGTAAAGATTTGATGGACTATGGACTAAGGAGTGGAAAGAGACTAAGCTTGGGGATGCCCAAGTCACCCCATGATATTCAAGAATATCCAAAAGCCTAAGCTTGGGGATGCCCCCGGAAGGCATCCCCTCTTTCGTCTTAATTTATTGGTAACTTTACTTGGAGCTATATTTTTATTCACCACATGATATGTGTTTTGCTTGGAGCGTCTTGTATGATATTAGTATTTTCTTTTTAGTTTCCACAATCATCCTTGCTGTACACACCTTTTGGGAGAAGCCCGCTTGATTGGAATTTATTAGAATACTCTATGTGCTTCACTTATATCTTTTGAGCTAGATAGTTTTTGCTCTAGTGCTTCACTTATATCTTTTAGAGCACGGCAATGGCTTAATTTTGTAGAAATTTTTAGTCTCTCATGCTTCACTTATATTATTTTTAGAGTCTCTTAGAACAGCATGGTATTTCCTATGGTTATAAAATTGGTCCTAGAATGGTGGGCATCCAAGTTGGGTATAATAAAAACTATCATAGGAAGTGAATTGGATGCTATGATCAATTTGATACTAGATAATTGTTTTGAGATATGGAGGTAGTGATATTAGAGTCATGCTAGTTGGGTGATTATGAATTTAAAGAATGCTTGTGTTGAAGTTAGCAAGTTTCGTAGCATGCACGTATGGTTAAATTTGTGTAACAAATTTGAAACATGAGGTGTTCTTAGATTGTGCATCCTTATGAGTGGCTGTCGGGGACGAGCGATGGTCTTTTCCTACCAATCTATCCCCCTAGGAGCATGCGCGTAGTGTTTGGTTTTTGATGAATTGTAGATTTTTGCAATAAGTATATGAGTTTTTTTGACTAATGTTGAGTACATGGATTATACACACTCTCACCCTTCCATCATTGCTAGCCTCTTCGGTTCCGTGCATTGCCCGTTCTCACCTTGAGAGTTGGTGCAAACTTCGCCGGTGCATCCAAACCCCGTGATACGATACACTCTATCACACATAAACCTCCTTATATCTTCCTCAAAACAGCCACCATACCTACCTATTATGGCATTTCCATAGCCATTCCGAGATATATTGCCATGCAACTTTCCACCGTTCTGTCTATCATCATGACACACATTATTATTGTCATATTGCCTTGCATGATCATGTAGTTGAAATCGTATTTGTGGCAAAGCCACCATGCATAAATTTTCATACATCTCACTCTTGATTCATTGCTCATCCTGGTACTCCGCCGAAGGCATTCATATAGAGTCATATTTTGTTCTAGTTTTGAGTTGTAAATGAATAGAAGTGTGATGATCATCATTATTAGAGCATTTTCCCCAAATAAAAAAAAGAAAGGCCAAATAAAAAAGGCCAAAAAAATAAAGGCCAGATTAAAAAAGAAAGGCCCAAAAAAAGAAAATAAAAAGGGGGAAATTTACTATCTTTTTTTCCACACTTGTGCTTCAAAGTAGCACATATTCTTCATATAGCGAGTCTCATATGTTGTCACTTTCATATACTAGTGGGAGTTTTTTATTATCGAACTTGGCTTGTATATTCCTACATGGGCTTCCTCAAAATGACCTAGGTCTTCATGAGAAAGCAAGTTGGATGCACACCCACTAGTTTCTTTTGTTGAGCTTTCATACATTTATAGCTCTAGTGCATATGTTGCATTGCAATCCCTACTCCTCATGTTGACATCAATTGATGGGCATCTCCATAGCCTGTTGATCGTCAATGTGAGACTTTCTCCTTTTTTGTCTTCTCCACACAATCCCCATCATCATATTCTATTCCACCCATAGTGTTATATCCATGGCTCATGCTCATGTATTGCGTGAAAGTTGAAAAAGTTTGAGATTATTTAAGTACGAAACAATTGCTTGGCTTGTCATCGGGGGTGTATAAGATGGAAGCATTTTTGTGTGATGAAAATGAAGCATAACCTAACTATATGATTTTGTAGGGATAAACTTTCTTTAGCCATGTTATTTTGAGAAGACATGATTGCTTTGATTAGTATGCTTGAAGTATTACTATTTCTTATGTCAATATGAACTTTTATTTTGAATCATTTGGATCTGAACATTCATGCCACAATAAAGAAAATTACATTGAGAATTATGCTAGGTAGCATTCCACATCAAAAATTCTGTTTTTATCATTTACCTACTCGAGGACGAGCAGGAATTAAGCTTGGGGATGCTTGATACGTCTCCAACGCATCTATATTTTTGATTCTTCCATGCTATTATATTACCCGTTTTGGATGTTTATGGGCTTTACTTTACACTTTTATATCATTTTTGAGACTAACCTACTAACTGGAGGCCCAGCCCGTATTGCTGTTTTTTGCCTATTTTAGTGTTTCGAAGAAAAGGAATACCAAACGGAATGAAACCTTCGGGAGCGTGATTTTTGGAACAAACGTGATCCAGAGGACTTGGAGTGCAAGTCAAGAAGCAATCGAGGAAGCCACGAGGGTGGAGGGCGCGCCCCCTATCTCGTGGGCCCCTCGGGCGTCCACCGACCTACTTCTTACTCATATATATACCCACGTATCCTGAGAACATCAGAGGTGACCACGAAAAACTATTTCCACCACCGTAACCTTCTGTATCCGCGAGATCCCATCTTGGAGCCTTCGCCGGCACTCCGCTTGAGGGGGGATCGACCACGAAGGGCTTCTACATCAACACCATAGCCTCTCCGATGAGTTGTGAGTAGTTTACCACACACACCTTCGGGTCCATAGTTATTAGCTAGATGACTTCTTCTCTTTCTTTGAATCTCAATACAATGTTCTCCTTGATCTTCTTGGAGATCTATTTGATGTAACTCTTTTTGCGGTGTGTTTGTCGAGATCCGATGAATTGTGGGTTTATGATCAAGTGTATCTATGAGAAATATTTGAATCTCCTCTGAATTCTTTTATGTGTGATTAAGTTATCTTTGCAAGTCTCTTCGAATTATCAGTTTGGTTTGGCCTACTAGATTGATCTTTCTTGCAATGGGAGAAGTGCTTAGCTTTGGGTTCAATCTTGCGGTGCCCTTTCCCAGTGACAGTAGGGGCAGCAAGGCACGTATTGTATTGTTGCCATCGAGGATAAAAATATGGGGTTTATATCATATTGCATGAGTTTATCCCTCTACATCATGTCATCTTTTTTAATGCGTTACTCCGTTCTTTATGAACTTAATACCCTATATGCATGCTGGATAGCTGTCGATATGTGGAGTAATAGTAGTAGATGCAGGCTGGAGTCGGTCTACTTGTCACGAACGTGATCCCTATATACATGATCATGCCTAGATAATCTCATAATTATTCACTTTTCTATCAATTGCTTGACAGTAATTTGTTCACCCATTGTAATACTTATGCTATCTTTCAGAGAAGCCACTAGTGAAACCTATGGCCCCGGGTCTATCTCTTATCATATAAGCTTTCAATCTACTTTTATTTGCATCTTTACTTTTCCAATCTATATTATAAAATACCAAAAATATATTTATCTTATCATATTATCTCTATCAGATCTCACTTTTGCAAGTGGCCGTGAAGGGATTGACAACCCCTTTATTGCGTTGGTTGCGAGTTCTTGTTTTGTTTGTGTAGGTGCGTAGGACTTTTGAGGAGCCTCCTACTGGATTGCTACCTTGGTTCTCAAAAACTGAGGAAAATACTTACGCTACTATTGCTGCATCACCCTTTCCTCTTCAAGGAAAACCAACACAAGCTCAAGACGTAGCACAGCCCTGCCGAGACCTTCTTCACTTGGGGTGCAACAACC
The DNA here is from genome assembly GCA_021437245.1 of Aegilops speltoides. Lineage (NCBI taxonomy): Eukaryota > Viridiplantae > Streptophyta > Magnoliopsida > Poales > Poaceae > Aegilops > Aegilops speltoides. Next base: position 120,575,299 of record CM038144.1, read on the forward strand.
TTGGATCTCTTGTTGTTGGAACACTCCGGCACGTCGTCGACGAGTGCCATGCAGTCGGAGGGAGCATGCTTCCCGGACTCCTTGCCAGAGGTCCTACAATCCCTCTGATTTCCCTTGCTTTCCTTCGCGGGAGCTGCTGCTGCCGCAGCCTCTGCCGCGACTGCATCCTGGTACATCTTGTCTATGCACATAATTCAATCCTTCTCATCTGATGGGATAGTGATGACTCCCAGTGGCCCACGCATCTTCAAGGTGTTATAAGCATAGTCGGTTGCCATAAACTTGGCCAGGGCCGGGCGTCCCAGAATCCCATTGTACGGCAGGGGGAGATCAACCGCATCAAACACAATCTTCTCAGTCTGATAGTTCAGTTCTCCACCAAACGTTACGGTAGTGTAATCTTTCCCTTGGGATGGCTCCTGCCGGGATTGACTCCTTGAAATGTGCCGGTAACCTCTAGCTCTTCTTCTCCTATCTGAAGCTTGTTGATGACTGCCGAGGAAATCAGATTCAACCCGGACCCGCCATCCACTAACATCTTTGTGACCTTGAGGTTGCGAATTGTTGGGGAGACCAACAATGGCAAACACCCCACCGCTGTGGTGCGGCCAGGGTGATCCTCCTCATCAAAGATGATGGGCGTGCGGGACCACTTGAGCGGCTTCCGGGCCTCTGGAGGGTTCCATAGCATTGACCTCCCATGCCCATCGCTTGAGTTGGCGATGAGACGTGTGCAAAGATGCACCTCCATCAATGCACAGGGCGTCAGTGGCCCTCTGAAATTCCTGCTCACTGGTTTCCTCTTCATTCCCTTCATCACTCACATCATCATAGACTTCCTTCTCTTGCCCCCTGGTGGGTTTTCCTTGATTCTGAAAGGGTTTGCCGGGGCAATTTGCTTCACCGCCTTGACCCTTACCGCCAGCAGCATTCTGACCTTTCTCCTTATCATGCTTGTCATACTCTGCTCTCTGCCTCTTGGCGAGCTGCTCAACCTGGTAGCACCCTTGAAGGTCGTGGCCTTTTGTCCGATGGATCTTGCAGTACGGCCCATTACCTTGCCCAACTTTTTTCGCGGCAGAGGCTTCCTGGCAGGCAGTGCACGTGGCATCTTCCTTGCCGGGGGCCTCAGCCTTGGCCTTCTTGTCGGTACTAGGTGAGCCCGAACCTTCTACAGTCATCACTGCCTTATCTCTTGGCTTCTTATTGCGCTTCCTGCCCTTTCTCTGACTAGTTGATTCATCTTCATCCTCTGAATCAACATTGATGCAATCCTCCTCTCTGGGCAACTTCCTTCCTTCCTCCATTTGAGCACACTTATCCACCAGTGTGTATAGCTCCTTCACAGTCTTGGGCAACCGTACATTCATCTTAGAACGAATGCGACGGTTGCACACATTGGACTGGAAGGCTTCTATAATAGCTGCTGGATGGATATTTGGAATAATTCTATGAACTTTACTGAATCTCTGTAAATATTTATGGAGGGTTTCTCCTTCCTTCTGCTGGAGAAGTTGCAGGTCGCTAGGCCTGCCGGGCTCTTGGTGCAAACCGATGAAGGCACCGATGAACTCGTGGCACAGATCTGCCCATGACGAAATGGAGTTCTCCGGCAGATGCATCAACCAATACCTCACATTGGACTTGAGGGACAAAGGGAAGTAGTTGGCGAACACCTTCTCATCTCTTCTCCCGGCAGCCTGAACAGCGATGGTGTAGATCCTCAGGAACTCTGCCAGGTTTAGTCTCCCGTCGTATTTCTCAGGTATCTCTGGCTTGAACGTGCGAATGGACGACCAACGGACTTGCCGCAGGTCTCGTGTAAAGGCAGGGCAGCCAACCTCAAAAGGTAGGCACCCGCCAACACTGAGCACAGGCACATCGACGTTGAGGCCGCTGCACCCGTCGGTTTGATGAAGGTCATCGTGGCGCCGATCCATGGCGATGCGCGCGTCTCCCCGTCACCTATCCTCCGGGGCTCGACGTTGTCCTGGACATGCTCGAGGGCCAGAGGAGGCCATCGAGACGTCGTTGGGCTCTTGACTTTGTTGCGCCCGCGTTGGCTGTGCAGTGGGGACTGCACTGTGTGAACAGCCCCCTCCATTCGGCCATCAGTGCGGGCGGTTGCTATCGCTTGGGGAGGTCGTGGTGGGCCAGCTCGTCGCGAGCCCCCAGCTTTGACGAAACCGAGCAGGCTCTGGATGGTGGCACGCCACTCGTCGATCTCCTCGGCGGCCGGCGAGAACCTTAGTAGAAACTGAGCTCGCGCCATAGCCTCCGTGGCTGTGCTTGGCATAGCGGTTGATGACATCGACTGCACCGTCGCCTGGCTCCTTACGGTTCCTGGGGCGGCGACGGCGGCGATGGCGCGCCTGCGCTGCTGCGGGATGACCACCTGGCAGCAGGATTGCTTGGAAATGGTGCTCAGGGGCTCGCGGCTCCGTCGGGCACAGGGTCGGGTCAGCTCGTCCGGGAAGAGGCGCATGCATCGTGACAGCTCCTGTAGCAGGGGTGGCCAGAGGGCGATGGCTCACCCCGGACCGAGCACCATTGTTGTGGCTGTGCCCCCGGCGGGAGGAGGGGTTGCAAGCAGATTGACCCTCTCATCCGCGCCTTGCGGAGCATGGCCGTCGAGACGCTGCTGATGCTGTTCTCCTCCAACGTCTCTAGCCCCCGTGTCGGGCGCGGGGCGAGTGGTGATGGCGTCACCTGCTCCAACCACGCCCCCGGCAGCATTTACGTCCTCGCTCATCTCCGTATCCCCCGTGGCGTTAGAGGCTGCGGGCGGCGGAGCCTTTGAGGTCGATGGCTGGGCTGGAGGGTCGGACTTCTTCTTCCTGGGCGTCATGGTCGATGGCGCCGTCGAAGATGAAGATGATGCGCTGCACACGCTTTCTGGTTCACGCAAGAGAGCCCCTACCTGGCGCGCCAAAGATGTCATAGGATGTCCAGGGCCACCTATGGGATTGGGTGGCCCCTTGTTGGTTTGGCAGGGGGACGTCGCATTGCACAAAGAGCAAATCAGCGCACGGCAGCACGGCAGAAAGCACACGAGCAATTTACCCAGGTTCGGGCCACCATGAGGCGTAAGACCCTACTCCTGCTTTGGTAGATTGATGATGGAATGAATGTGACGGTGCATAGTACACTTGCCCGGCAAGGGCTGTCTCGGGGCAGCAGCGACTACGCGCGTGTAGTGGCTTGGGCCTCCTTTTATAGATTAGCGAGTCACCACAATGGCAAAGTGGTCATTATCCACTGATATGGTAGCAAACAGTGCTATCATACCTAACTCTGCGGGCTGACAAGGTGCATTAAATGCACCACTTAGTGTCACATCACTGGCCGTCCGGCAAGGCCTGCTGGGCTATCTCGCGAGCTCCGCACCTGTTCTCTTGACACGTCGTAGGACGGGTGTCATTTGTGAGTTTCTTCTGTAGGAGATGGCCGCCATGTGGCGAATGGCTGCCACTTAATCATCTTGTGGCTTGACACCGCACTGATTCACGACGTGGGTCGTGCTTGAGTGGTTGGCGGGGTGGTTCAACCCCCAAGAGCCCCGGCAGGCTCTGCCGGGGAGTCTTGGTTGCTTGCTTCGGGTGTTGGCCTCGCCCCTTGCTGGGCTCACCTGCCCTATAAGGGAGGCTCTTCTTGCCGATATCCTGTTCCTTTGGCTCGATCTCGATCTCTCTGAGCTGCATGTTGGTTCTTCAAGTCTCTTGGTTCTTCGATCTCTGTCATGAGCTGGTGCTTCAATCTTGATCTTGTGCCTGTGCACAGCTAGGCAACAGACCCAGGGTTTGTTGCACTGACATCGTCATAATATATACATTGACAAAATATGTACATCACAAGAGCCTGGTGGCTCGGGTGTAATAAGGCCGAAGATGAGCAATATTCCACGCCCGGCGGGTCTCCTCCTCCAACGTGTGTGAGTCCTTGTGGTCTCAAACATTGATAAGGTAGCATGACCCGTTGTTCAGATTTTTGCTGACCACAAAAGGCCCTTCCCAAGGTGGGGATAGCTTGTGCATATCAGTTTGATCCTGGATAAGTCGGAGCACCAAATCACCTTCTTGAAAGGTCCTGGTTTTAACCCGGCGACTATGATAACAGCGCGGATCTTGTTGGTAAATCGCCGAACGAGCCGCCGCAAGGTCACGCTCCTCATCCAACAGGTCAATAGCATCCTGACGTGCTTTTTCATTATCAGCTTCAATATAAGCTGCAACACGGGGCGAGTCCTGATGGATTTCACTAGGGAGAACCGCCTCTGCTCTGTAAAACATAAAGAAAGGTGTGTAACCCGTAGATCTGTTGGGGGTAGTATTGATACTCCATAGTACTGAGGGTAACTCCTCCACCCAACAACCCGGTTTGATGCCTCTCTAAATTTCTTGATTGGCTCTTTCATCTTGGCCATTGGACTAGGGGTGAGCCACTGATGATACATCAAGACGAATATGCTCTCGTTGACAGAATTCTTTCATTGCACCCTTGGACAGATTAGTGCCATTACCAGTTATAATGTTGTGGGGATAACCAAAATGGAAAATCACCTTTTTGACGAATTGAATCGTTGTCGCCGCATCACACTTACTGACTAGCTCTGCCTCAACCCACTTTGTAAATTTGTCAACTGCCACCAAAAGTTGGGTCTTTTTATCTTTGGAGCTTTTGAAAGGCCCAACCATATCCAGCCCCCGGATTGCAAACGGACAAGCGATTGGAATCATCCTCAGTTCTTGGGCCGGCACATGACCTCACCTTGAAAATTTCTGACAAATGTCACATTTACTGACCAGATCTTCTGCATTAGCATGAGCCGTTAGCCAATAAAACCCATGACGAAAATCCTTGGCCATGAGAAATTTAGAGTCGGCATGATGACCACAATCCCCTTCATGAATCTCTCATAGAATCTCACGGCTCTCCTTGGGATAAACACAACATTGAAACACCCCTGTGACACTGCAGTGGTGCAACTCTCCATTGACAATAGTCATTGACTTAGACCGCCGGGTTATCTTCCTAGCCAAAGTTTCATCTCTAGGTAACTCGCCTCGGGTCATATAAACCAAATACAGAACTTTCCAATCAGGAGTAGTATGAAGAGCTACCACCAACTGTGCCTTCGGGTCAGGAATAGCAAGATCTTCCTCTGTAGGCTATTTGACCGAAGGGTTATGCAGAATATCAAGGAAAACGTTCGGTGGCACCGGCTTACGCTGGGACCCTAACCGCCTCCAAGCATCAGCCGCCTCATTTTTCTTGCGATCAACATGTTCCACTTGATAACCTTTGAAATGACCAGCAATAGCATCAACCTCGCGGTAGTAAGCCGCCAAGAGTGGGTCTTTAGAATCCCAAGTGCATGAAACTTGCTGAGCCACCAAATCTGAGTCACCAAAACACCTCACTCGGTTTAGATTCATCTCTTTAGCCATCCGAAGACCATGGAGTAAGGCTTCATACTCAGCTGCATTGTTAGTACAGGGGAACATCAACCTTAAAACATAACAAAATTTATAACCTCATGGGGAAGTCAAAATAACTCCAGCCCCCCAGCCTTCCAACTGTCTAGATCCATCAAACTGATTAGTCCAATATGTGATATCCGGCTTCTCCTCAGGCATCTGTATCTCTGTCCAATCAATGATGAAATCCACAAGTGCTTCAGACTTGATAGCTGTGCGAGGCATATTTTCAAACCATGGGGTACAAGCTCAGTGGCCCACTTGGCTACCCGACCTGTGGCTTCTATGTTTTGAATAATATCCCCTAAAGGAGCAGAACTAACCATACTGATGGGATGACTGAGGGAGCCCTGGACTAGGGGGTGTCCGGACAGCCGGACTATCATCGTCCGCCGGACTCCAAGACTACGAAGATACAAGATTGAAGACTCCGTCCCGTGTCCAAATGGGACTTTCCTTGGCGTGGAAGGCAAGCTTGGCGATACGGATATGTAGATCTCCTACCATTGTAACCGACTCCGTGTAACCCTAGCCCTCTCTGGTGTCTATATAAACTGGAAGGCATTAGTTCGTAGGACAACAACCATTACAACAATCATACCATAGGCTAGCTTCTAGGGTTTAGCCTCCTTGATCTCGTGGTAGATCCACTCTTGTACTACCCATATCATCAATATCAATCAAGCAGGACTAGGGTTTTACCTCCATCGGGAGGGCCGAACACAGGTAAAACATCGTGTCCCTTGTCTCCTGTTACCATCCGCCTAGACGCACAGTTCGGGACCCCCTACCCGAGATCCGCCGGTTTTGACACCGACATTGGTGCTTTCATTGGTGCTTTCATTGGTGCTTTCATTGGATGCCTCCTCCCATCTTCAAGGACGGTATTTTCGCCAAAGGAGCCTTGGTCGCCGGCCAGACTATCCGGCTAGGTGGTTTTCTTATGACCGCCTGTCCGGCCGCCGCTTCGACAATGACCTCTCAAGTCGTCAAAAGCAATCTTCACGTCAGCTTGGAATTCGCCGAGCGGCTCGATCCAGTAGAGCTCTCGTCCGTAAACGAGCTCTTGGATCGCATCGCCGCCCTGGGAGTCGCTACAGACTACAATCAAATTGGGCTTAAAACCGATCTGAGAGAGATTAACTCTCCCCAGGTCACCCACCACGTTGCCGTGGCAGAGGAACAATGCGGCCACTCTTCTCCTGTATTAAAAACTAGTCATGTCCGGGCTGCCGAACCCTCCATGTCGGATTCCCGCGGAGGGACGGACATTGATCAAGCACTGAACTTAAAGTCAGGCATCGGACCGGACTCGTTGGACAATGTCCAACAATCCAAGCTTCCAAATTTGGAAACTTCTCGGCCTTTGAGCCTTGAGATGGGTAGGCTTCATGGATGGCGGCAGCGGATTAAACCTCATCTACGAGGAAACTCTTCAAAAAATGGAAATAGACTGGAGCCGCATTGAGCGAAGCAGCACAACCATCAGAGGAATAATCCCTAGCCGGGAAGCGCGCTGCACCGGAAAAATCACACTCGATGTGGTGTTCGGCTCGTTGGACAATTACAGATCCGAAGAAGTCACGTTCCAAGTGGCCCCGTTCAACAGCGGATATCACGCTATATTAGGACGAGAGGCATTCACAATTTTTCAAGCCGTACCCCATTACGGGTACATGAAGCTCAAAATGCCCGGGCCCGGCGGAATAATCACTCTCGTTAGTGATCCGGACATAGCACTCCGCGCCGAGAACAAGACAGCCGCATTAGCCCTGGAGGCACTATCCGAAACCCTAGCAGCAGAAGAACTTACCGTGCTACGCTCTACTGTGAATAGAGACGATGTGATACTCGATAAGAGATCCAAGTCCACCTCCTTTAAACCAGCGGACGAAATAATAAAATTCCAGGTCCGTCCAACGGACCCGACAAAGACGGCTTCCATCGGGGCACAGTTGAACCCGATGTAGACGCCCGCCTGCGAAATTCGCCGGGAAAATTGGGACATTTTCGCTTTGGCACCCTTCGAGATATGCCGGAATCCCCGCAGATTGGCGAACACAGCCTAAATATCCTAAAAGGATTCAAGCGATCAAACAGGCTCTTGACGATTTTCGAACCGAAAGACGGGCAATGGGAGAAGAGCTAGCCAAACTATTGGAAGCGGATTCATCGGAGATATCAAACATCCGGATTGGCTAGCAAACCTGGTAATGGTACCAAGAAGGACAAATCCTGGCGCCTATGTGTCGATTTTAAAGACCTCAACAAGGCCTGCCCAAAGAATCCCTTCCCCCTCCCCCGCATCGACCAAATAATCGATGCTACCGCAGGACACGATTCACTGTGCTTCCTCGGCGCATACTCCGGCTACCATCAAATCAAGATGGCGGAAGCGAACCAAGCCGCAAGCGGCATTCATCACTCCGTATGGACCATTACGCTTCAACATGATCCCCTTGGACTCAAAAGCGCGGCGCAACATATCGGCGCATGATTCAAACATGTCCGCCACCCGGATCGGCAAAATAGTAGAGAATCGAGGCGACATAGTCGTCAAAACCAAATCGTCGAAACTCTAGTAGGCGACTTGAGGCTCACATTCGACAACCTCGAGCATCGACATCAAGCTGAATCCGGAAAAATGCGTTTTGGCGTACCAGCGGAAAGCTCTGGGCTTCATTGTATCCGGTAGAGGAATTGAAGCAAACCCAGCCAAGATCAAGCTCTGTCTCAGCTAGATATTCCAAAAGACATCAAACAAATACAAAAATATTTGGATGCGTGGCGGCTCTAAGCGCTTTATCTCCGTCTAGGAGAAAAGGCATTGCCCTCTATCGCCTCCTTAGGCGCACGAACACCAGTGGGCGGATGCCGCCCCGCCGGACTCGAAGAAATAAAAGCCATATTGGCAACAAATCCGGTCTGGCTGTGCCCAACACAGGCGAACCAATGTTGTTATACATCGCGCAACACATCAAGTTGTAAGCGCGGTACTCGTCGTCGAACGAGAGACAGAAGGGCATAAATTCCCTCTTCAAAAATCAGTGTACTACGTCTCCACTGTGTTAACCCCCTGCAAGTCCCGTTACCCGCACTATCAAAAGATAGCGTATGGTGTTCATGGCATCCCGGAAGCTCCGACAGTACTTTCAAGAGTGTTCGATAACAGTGGCCTCCGAAGTACCCCTCAATGATATTATAAAAAACCGCGACGCGATGGGCAGGATTGCAAAATGGGCCATTGAGCTCTTACCATTCGATATAACTTACAAACCTCGGCGAGCTATAAAGTCACAACTTTTGGCTGACTACATCGCTGAATGGACCGAAGCCGAACTACCTAAAGAGTACGGCGCATACTCCCATTGGATTATGCACTTCGATGGCTCTAAAATGTTGGCCGGATTGGGGGCTGGCGTCGTATTGACGTCCCCAACCGGGACACGATCAATCGTGCCGAGATAATGTACACGGACTCCAACAACACAGCGAGAATCTGAGGCCCTTTTACATGGCCTCCGGATGGCAATCTCCATGGGCATTCAACGCCTAGAGGTGCATGGGGATTCAAACCTTGCAATATCCCAAATAAATGGAACTTTGATGCCAGGATCCGAAAATGGCAGCATATCATAGCGCTGTCCTAAAATGTCAGCTCGGTTTGAAGGACTTGAATTCCATCACGTAGCAGGGATAATAACCAAGCAGCCGATATATTGGCGCGCATCGGCGCAAAACGTGACGCTGTCCCTCCAAACATCTTCCTGCAACGGCTCTTTAAGCCATTCGTACTATGGGAAGCGGAGTCCGGAAATAACAAACCGGAAGCAGCCGCACCAACCGACACAGAGCAATCTGACATAACCGACGATTCAGCCGAAATAACACCTTCAGCCCACGACATAATGGCGAGAATCGCCCGTGGGACAGAATCATTCTAGCCTACTTGCTTAGGCAGGAACTTCCCGAAGACCAAAATGAGGCCCGCTGCATAGTCCGGCGATCTAAAGCCTACAAGGTTCATGAGGGAGAACTTTATAAGAAAAGCACAATCGGAGTCCTTCAAAGGTTTATCTCCGAAGAGGAAGGGCGAAACCTTCTGGCTGAAATTCATGCCGGACTAAGCGGACACCACGATAGCTCGGGCCCTTGTAGGAAAGGCATTACATGCAGGACTTTATTGGCCGGCGGCCCGGCGGATCTTTCGGGACTTAGTCCAAAGATGTGTCGGTTGTCGGCTCTTTGCTAATCGAGCCATATGCCACCCACCGCCCTCAAAACTATACCCATTACACGGCGTTCATGATGCAGGGGCTTGACATGGTTGGACCCCTTAAAGGGGGAACCCACAAGCAAAGGTACCTATTGGTCATGGTGGACAAATTCACCAAATTGATAGAGGCCAAGCCAGTCAAAACGGCAGAGTTCGGACCAGTGATAGACTTTATATCCGATGTAGTACACCGTTATGGTGTCCCCCATAGCATCATCACCGATAACGGCGCGAACTTCATGGCCGACGAGGTTAAGTCATGGTGCAAAAACATGGGCATTAAGCTCGATTACGCTTCAGTCTATCACCCTCAAACCAACGGTCAAGTGGAACGAGCAAACGGTCTAATAATGAGCGGCATCAAACCCAGACTAGTGCGGTCACTTACAAAATCTGACATGCACTGGGTAGAGGAGCTTGACTCCGTACTCTGGGGGCTGCGGACAACGCCCAACCGTACTACCGGATTCACACCATTTTTTATGGTATACGGCGTAGAGGCAGTTCTGCCCTGCGACATCATTCATGACTCACCTCGAGTGCGCATGTATGAAGAAAGAGAAGCCGAGATGGATCGGCAGGATAGCTTGGACGCATTGGAGGAGGAACGCGACGTCGCCAAGGCTCGTTCCGCATTCTATCAGCAGCAAGCTCGAAGATATCAAAGCAGAGAAGTACGGGACAAGACTTACAACGTTGGCGAAGTAGTTCTACGCCTGCCGGAGAAGAAAAAGGACAAGCTCAAGCCCAAATGGGAGGGCCCATTCATTATCGATCAAGTCCTGACCGGCGGAGTATACCGTCTACGAAATGCGTCGGACAACCGACTCGAGCTGAACCCATGGAACGCAGCCCGCCTCCGAAGATCCTATGCCTAGCGCCGGACTAAGAGTTCGTCCCCTTCCCCCCGTCCAAATTTTTACATTTCATCTGTCTTTTGTTTCTCTTTCTTCCCTCATCTCTTTTCCTAAAAAGCCCTTACGGGCCTACTTGCGCATTGTTCGCACACACTTGATGTGCCATCCGCACTCATTATACCTGGGGGCTTCTTTACCAGAAGCTTAATTATAAGGGCTTGATGCCCAGCACATGTGTCAAGCTTCCACATGTACCTTTTATTCACCATTATATGCATCGATATGACTTGAGTTTTGGCCAAGCTGGGTTGCCTGGCTCCTGTGCTTACCCCTACGTTCTCGATTGTTCGGCTCGGAGGTAAACGGAGCACCTCTGCAATTATTCTTGCGGGTCGGCCGGATGTGTACCTCGGACTGGGGAAGCCGAAGCTAAGCGTTCTTAAGGGAATATTCGGTCGGTGATTTGAAAGATGATCTTTTACCTACTTATTTATCTGCCCCAGATGTTTTTACGCTCTTTTCGCGGTCGGACATGCACTCTAGGGCATGCCTCCGAGAAAGGAACCCTTAACGGAACTATTCTCCCTGGAAGATGTTTCTTACTAACCATGTAATATAACATAACTAGTTGGGCACTTGTCTGATAAAGCACTCATGACCCCTACGCTTGGTCTCCATGCATACCCCGGTTGTTTCTTAACCGAGAAGGTATTCGGACACACTCCGGACTCTAGGGTCCCGAGGTTGAAGCGAAACGGTCGGCAACGACAAACGATCTACAATCCGGCTAGAAGACATTTCACATGTCATTTTCAAATACATTGTCAAATCTATTGACTGTATTCCTCCTCAATCCCGTCTAATAGGCTGTCTAATTTACAGTCCCGTTGGGAAAATTTAGCGGCCAACTCTACTTGGCCGTATACTAAACTCACAGGGATCTCCTTCCCATCGGGCCCCACAGTCCGACCTCGGCCAGTGATTGGGATCCGCCTTCTTGTACAGCGTCTTCACCATGGCCCAAGCCTCCACGGCACCTTGGCGGCGGCTGAAATCTTCCATAAGCAGGCGCTGCGCACTCACTGAAGCTTCTCCGAAGCTCCCAAGGCCCTCGGGTAGGGAGAGGGCTGACCATAAAGCCTGGACGACGCCGCTCATTGCTTGCCGAACTCATTCGAGCAGGTGCAACAGCTCGGGAAGTTGATCACCCGTTGATACGGGCATCTCCTCCGCAGGGCGACCTGTGAGTATACCTACAAGACATATTTTGTCAATTGACTTCCTCGCCGAACTCTTCTTCTCAAAGGAGTCCGCTCAAGCACTTACTATAGATGCGCGGCGAAGCCGCTCGGTCTCCTTGCGGGCCGGACAGCTCGGCCCGAACACCTTTCAGCTCTTCTCCGAGCTGGGCATGCGCATCCTGGAGCTTGTTCCTTTCCTGCTGCACCCTATTCAGCACCCGCTCGCCAGCCTTTAGCTGGCGCAGTAGTTCTTGCATATCCGGATCTTGTCCGGCAGCTCCTGCAACGTCATTATTAGACTTGCGCGCACGCCGCACACCACTTATCTTTTTAAAATAATGTGTTACGAGGAGGGGTCTCTGTGTTTCCTCCTGAGGCAGCAAGTGCGGCCTCGAGTTGGGCCTTGCACTCTTGCAGCTCCTGAGACAGTTGGTTATTCTTCTCCGTAAGATCCTGCGTTTCAAATGATCCTTAAATCGGTTAATATAACTACTTTAAGTCTCGGGGGCCACTGGCATATACAACTATTAAATTCTCTTACCCGTATGTCCTCTACATACTTCTCCGTGGCTCTAGTAAAACCATCTTGAGCAGCATGGAGGTGCGTGTCCCCCGCGTTAAAGGCATTCAATGCCTCAGGGGAGAAGCACGTGTCACGAAATACTGTCCGGCGACGCCTATGGTTCATGGCGCTCTCCACCTCAGATTTGGTGGCGGACAGTCTGTCGGCATCCTCCGTTGGAGGAGTATCCAGCTCGCGCCTTGTGCACGCCTCCCCCTCCAGACCAGGTGTTGGAGCCTGGCTGGTAGAGGTTGGATTGGCAACCTCTACGCCCGCAGTCCGGCGGGCGCTTTTTCTCCTACAAAAGTCATGAGCACTCAAACGCTTCCTAGGAACGTTGCTCCAAATAATTAACGACGAGCTATACCTTTGCGGCGACGTTTCAGTCCGCGCCACGCTCCTCTTCCGCCTACTGGTCCGGACTGGCCTTTGCTGGTCAGCCGCCGCGGGCTCGGCTTCCCGCCTTGAAGGCGCTTCCTGCAAAACACCATCGTATCACGAAGGTCGAAATGAGCAAGGAAGAGATAATGGTGTCGGGACCTCCGTCACAATCACACAGGAAGCGGATATAGTCCGGGTAGTCAGCCGTAATGGCGACTAAAGCATTATCCATGCTGAGCTGGTGGAACACCCGTCGATTAGCTCCACTGTATGTCCGGATCCTCTTGGAGGCGGATCACAGGACCTCTCTGGATCCTCGGGTTGCGGGCTGTACTTATCATTTCCTCCACAATCCGACGCAGTTCTGCGTCGAAGACATAATATAGAAGCTTAAACTTTGAAAGCATGGGTGGGCCCTTAAAGTGTTAAACACCCAACGCCGAGGGTTATTCATGAAGAACCCATTCAGCGGGTTCGTCGAAGGAAGTCCTCCTTCTACCCCTTGTACAGGCCGGACAGGATCTTCGCTAGGTCCTCGGCCGAACCCGGCCCTTTGCGGCCGTGGACGGTGGCATCGTCCTCCCCGTTGAAATCCCACATGGGGTGCCCCTGTATTGTAGTGGCTGCACCCCGCATAATGCATGTTGCCATGACTCAATCATGGTCAACCCGGAATGGGCCAGTAACCTTATCCGGCCCATCAAATAATGGGCGCTCTTGTCTTCCTCGGTTGAGGGCTCGCGGACGCCAACCGAGGCGTTTCTTCGAGGAGGCGGATCTGAACTTCGGGAGGCCGATCGAGCAGGTCCAGCAGCGGGCGTCTTCTATGTAAACCATTCGAAGGCCGGTCATCGGGCGCCTTCTTAGGGGTTCGGATGGATATCCGGTCCGGCAATGCGCCATATTTTGGTGCCGCCCACTTGATATATGGACCCCTTGTGAGGCGAGTGCGAGGCGAACAACCTCTTCCACGGTGCAAAATGGGGCTCGATGCCCGAAATAGCTCGCAAAGAGCTCTGAAGCCCAGCGACATGAAGGATAGAGGCGGGCGTGAGGTGATGGAGCTGGAGTCCGTGATAACTCCGAGGAGCCAGCGGAGGAATGGATGTATAGAAATCCGAGTCCCCTTATCAGATAGGGGACGAAGCATACCCGCTCCCCTTTGTTGGGACTTGGAGTAGCCTCTGCTTGCTTCCCACCTTGGTAGGTGGCCAACCCGGCTCGAATCGGGACCATGAAGGCCGGAGGGAGATATCCCTTTGCTTGGAGCGTCACCAGCTCGTTGTGCGGGACAAAACACCTCCGCCAGTCTCCTGGCAGTGGGCTGGGAGCGCGAGAGGAGGAGCCGTGTCGACGGTCCATTATGGAATGGATTTTTTTGGTCAGAGGCGCTCCGATGAGTACTCGCGGAAGGAAGATGGTGTGATTTGGATCTGGATTCTTGCCTCTCTTATAGGCAGATTATTTGCACAGCCAGGGGGTAAAACATAAAAGATACCTTTGCTTTTCGCATTCATGCGACGCGTGGAAGATGGCCATTATTGGGCGTGGAAGCCAAGAAGCGCAACATTGATAAGGAAGCCGGACACTGTTCGCAAGCGCACCAATTTGGAGGGAACCGCCTTGCAACACCGAAGACTATATCGCCTTTGGACTTATCGTCATTGAAGCCTGGTTCGGGGCTCTTGAGGAGTCCTAGACTAGGGGTGTCCGGACAGCGGACTATCATCGTCACGGACTCCAAGACTACTGAAGATACAAGATTGAAGACTCCGTCCCATGTCCGGATGGGACTTTCCTTGGCGTGGAAGGCAAGCTTGGCGTCTGGATATGTAGATCTCCTACCATTGTAACCGACTCCGTGTAACCCTAGCCCTCTCCGGTGTCTATATAAACCGGAAGGCTTTAGTCCGTAGAACAACAACCATTACAACAATCATACCATAGGCTAGCTTCTAGGGTTTAGCCTCCTTGATCTCGTGGTAGATCCACTGTTGTACTACCCATATCATCAATATTAATCAAGCAGGAGTAGGGGTTTACCTCCATCGAGAGGGCCCGAACCTGGGTAAAAATATCGTGTCCCTTGTCTCCTGTTACCATCCGCCTAGACGCACAGTTCGGGACCCCCTACCCGAGATCCGCCGGTTTTGACACCGACAATGACCTAGAAAATATTGTTTGAGCTTTCGACTAGCCATGAACACCCCATACACCAGCTTCTGCCAATGCGGATAGCTCTGCTTGGACTCAATGAGCACCTCACTAGTGTAATAAACCGGCCGCTGAACCGGATATTCCTTCCCAGATTCCTTTCTTTCCACAACAATCGCCACACTGATAGCCCGGCTATTAGCAGCCACGTATAACAATAAGGGCTCCTTATCAATAGGAGCAGCAAGGATCGGTGGCTCGGCTAACTGTTTCTTCAAGGCTTCAAACGCCTGATCAGCAGCATCACTCCAGACAAAGTGATATGTTTTCTTCATCATCCGCATGCAGAGGATAGCTTTTTTCTCCCAACGGCTTAAGGCCATGTCGACCCTTGACGCTGAACATCATTGATACATGCCGGTTTAGCCAAGGAAGTAATAGCCTTGATCTTTTCCGGGTTAGCTTCAATGCCTCTTTCAGAGACCAGAAAACCCAAGAGTTTGCCTGCTGGCACACCGAAGATACATTTCGCCGGGTTAAACATCATCTTGTAGACCTGGAGATTGTCAAAGATCTCTTTCAGATCATCTACCAAGGTCTCTTTCTTCCTTGATTTCACCATAATATCATCCACATAAGCATGAACATTGCTCCCAATCTGATCATGAAGGCGATTTTGCACACACTGCTGGTAAGTCGCCTGGGCACTCTTGAGCCCAAAAGGCATATAGACATAACCGAAGGCTCCAAAAGGAGTGATAAAGGTTGTCTTCTCCTGGTCCTTAACTGCCATCTTGATCTGATGATACCCAGAATAAGCATCCAAAAAACTCAAGCGCTCACAGCCCGCCATAGCATCAATAATCTGATCGATACAAGGGAGAGCAAAAGGATCAATTGGGCAGGCGTTATTAAGGTCTATATAATCCACACACATGCGCCAAGTGCCATACTTCTTAAGTACCAGCACCGGGTTAGCTAACCATTCAGGATGAAATACTTCAACAATGAACCCAGCTGCCAAGAACCGGGGCCCTTCTTCACCAATGGCCTTACGCCTCTCTTCATTAAAGCGTCGAAGGAATTGCTTGACCGGTTTAAACTTTGGATCAATATTGAGAGTGTGCTCAGCGAGTTCTCTCGGTACACTTGACATGTCTGAAGGTTTCCATGCAAAGATGTCCCGGTTTTCACGGATGAACTCAATGAGCGCGCTATTTCGGATTCAGATTAGCACTGATGCTGAACTGCTTGGATGAATCACCAGGAACAAAATCAACTAGCTTAGTATCATCCACCGACTTAAATTTTAGCAGGGGTCATGCTCTATGGTTGGCTTCTTCAAAGTTGTCATATCCACCGGGTCAACATTATCTTTATAAAATTTCAACTCTTCTGTTACACAAACAGACTCAGCATAAGCGGCATCACCTTCTTCACATTCCAAGGCTATCTTCCTATTGCCGTGCATAGTGATGGTGCCCTTGTAACCCGACATCTTGAGTTGCAGATAGACATAACAAGTCCTTGCCATAAAGTTGGCATAAGCCGGCCGCCCAAACGAAGCATGATAAGGGCTCTTAATCTTAACCACCTCAAAGGTCAAAGTCTCAACTCTGGAATCATGATCATCACTAAAGGCCACTTCCAAAGCTATCTTGCCCACTGGGTCTGCTAATTTACCAGGCACCACACCATGAAAAATAGTGTTAGACAGCTTAAGATCCTTGTCAGTTAAACTCATACGACAAAAAGTTTCATAGTAAAGGATATTGATGTTGCTGCCCCCATCCATGAGCACTTAGTGAATCTGTACCCTCCAACCTAAGGTGCAACCACCAAAGCCAGCTGACCCGGATTGTCAACCCGGGGCGGGTGATCCTCACGGCTCCAAAGAATAGGATGTTCAGACCATCTCAAGAAACGGGGAATCGCCGGCTCAACTGCGTTCATTGCCCTTTTATGAAGCTTATGGTCGCGTTTACACAAACTCGTAGTGAACACATGATACTGTCCACTATTCAACTACTTCGGGTTACTCTAATAACCCGATTGCTGCTGTTGATTCCCTTAACCAGACTATTGATTGAAACCACCTTGACTACCTTGGCCCTGGAAACCAGAATTTGAGCCGCCACCACCAAAGCCAGGCCCGTGAGAGCCGGGTCTTGAACCGCCATTTGGCCCATGATTATTCTGGAAAACATTGGAATTCCTATACTCCCTCATGATGAAGCAGTCCTTCCACAAATGATTGGTCGGCTTCTCATGTGTACCATGCTTTGGGCAAGGCTGATTCATCACCGCCTCCAGGTTGAATTTTGGCCCACCAAGCTGGGGCGGCTTTCCCTTCTTACGCTGATTGTTGCTCTGCGTATTCGTGTTGGCCACAATGCCTAAACCGCCCTCAGCCTTGCGCTTACCATTGCCACCATGACCTGCCGGGTTATGTTGTTGCTCTTTTGTACTGCTGCTCTTCTTTCCCTTACCCGGCTTTTCATCATCAGAGTCGGGGTCCTTGGTACTATCAGAGTTGGCATATTTGATGAGAGCCTCCATTAGCTCCCCCATGTCATTACAGTGACGTTTAAGCCGCCCCAGCTTCTGCATTAAAGGGAGGAAATGGCAATTCTTCTCCAACATCAGGACTGCTGAACCGGCATTGATACTTCCCGATGAATGTATAACAGCTGAAATTCGGCGCACCCAATTGGTTGTTGACTCACCCTCACCTTGGAAACAAGAATCCAAATCCAGAATCGACATAGGTTGTTTGCATGTGTCTTTAAAGTTTTGGATAAAATGAGCTTTCAACTTTGCCCATGATCTAATGGAGTTAGCGGGGAGCCCCTTCAACCAAGTACGAGTCGGCCCATCCAACATCATGGTGAAATACTTAGCACACGTAGCATCACTAACATCCAGCATCTCCATGCCCATCTAATAGCTCTCGATCCAAGCCTCAGGGGGCTAATCCGCTGTATAATTAGGCACCTTGCGAGGCCCCTTGAAATCCTTAGGTAAACGCTCGTTACGGAGAGCCGGCACTAAACATGGCACACCCATGGTTCTAAAAGTCACTCCTGCTTCCATTGATGTTGATGGATAAATAGGAGATTGTTGTTGAGCCGCTAGCTCAGCCTCCCGACGCGCTCTGCCCTGATCCACCAAGGTCTGAGCATCAACACCACCGCGCGCTGGGTCATGCCTGCATGGTTGGTTACGGCGATGTTTACTGCTTGAAACTGCTGGCGAGTCAATATGTCGGCTATAACTCTGGCTTGGCCGAGGGGTTGAGTGAATCCTCTCACGACTGCACGAATATGCCGCCTGCTGCTCCAGCATCATTTGAAGAAGTTCTCTAGCCCTCCGTGTCTCTATCATAGCCAGAGACTTGCCTTCAACTAGTAGAGCTGAGGGAGTCCTGGATTAGGGGGTCCTCGGGTGTCCGGACTATGATACGTGGGCCGGACTGATGGGCTGTAAAGATACAAGACCGAAGACTATCTCCCGTGTCTAGATGGGACTCTCCTTGGCGTGGAAGGAAAGCTTGGCATCCCAATATGAACATTCCTTTCTCTGTAACCGACTTTGTATAGCCCTAGTCCCCTCCAGTGTCTATATAAACCAGAGGACTTAGTTCGTAGAGGAGAATCATAATCATAGTCATACAGGCTAGACTTCTAGGGTTTTAGCCATTATGATCTCGAGGTAGATCAACTCTTGTAATACTCATATTCATCAAGATCAATCAAGCAGGAAGTACGATATTACCTCCATAGAGAGGGCCCGAACTGGGGTAAACATCATGTCCCCTGTGTCCTATTACCATCGACCTTAGACGCACAGTTCGGGACCCCCTACCCGAGATCCGCCGGTTTTAACACCGACATTGGTGCTTTCATTGAGAGTTCCACTTTGTCATCGTCAAGAGGTCCGATGGCCCCGCCAATCATCTACAACAATGTTGTCCAGGGATAAACCTTCCTCCCCGGACAGATCTTCGTATTTGGCGGCTTCACACTGCGGGCCAACTTACTTGGCCATCTAGAGCAGATCGATAGCTACGCCCCTGGCCATCAGGTCAGATTTGGAAGCTTGAACTATGTCACGGATATCCGCGGAGACTTGATCTTCAACGGATTCGAGACAACAGCAGTCGCTCCCTGTCGCCACAATGAACATGACTTAAATCTGTCATCAGACCATGCCCAGTGGATAGCACCTGTAACTGCTTTGGCCCTAGATCCGGAGCAGATTGCGCCATCCGAGGATGGGAGGCTCAAACCCGCCACGGAAGTCGCGGACTCAGCGGCGTCAGAGCCGCACACCGACCCAACCTCGAGTGGGATCCGTGTCACCGGAACTTCGGACCAATTTCCGGCTACAAGTTCTGAACCATGTGCGCCCGCGCACGATGAGCTTGATCAGGCATCAATCATCAAATTCAGCTCCGCGGACATCTTTCAGCACCCCCCTTTAGGCGACGTGTTTAACTCATTAAAAACACTGTCCCTAGCAGGGGACTCTCAGCCGAATTATATCCGGTTCGAACTGGAGGCTGACGATGGAGAATTTCACTTCCCACCCCCCGCCCACTTAATAGCCACTGGCAAAGACTTAACCGACATGCTCGATTACGGCTCCGAAGACATCGACGGTGTGGACGATGATGCCAGAGAGGAGCAGGCCAAAAACCCACCGTTTACCAGACGATGGACGGCCACCTCTTCATAAGACGTATACATGGTGGATGCACCAAAAGAGAATAGCGGCGATGACAAGGAAGATCCAGTTGAGGATAAACCTCTGGAGCTACAACCAAAGCGCCGGCGTCAACGGCGCCACTCTAAATCACGCCGCAGCAAAGATAGCAACACCAACACAGGAGAAGATAACACTCCGGACGGTGCCGAAGACAATGAAGACCCCGTTGAGGCAACTTCCGAACAAGATGAACGGGAAGACGAGCAAGTTAGCCCTGATGAACAGGCCACACACAAAGACTCGGATGATAGTAATTATCTTCCGCTCTCCGAGGATGAGGTGAGCCTCAGCACCGAGGATTTTATTGTGCCGGAGGAACCTCTCGAGCAGGAGCGCTTGAAGCGCCGGCTAATAGCCACTGCAAGGAGCCTGAAAAAGAAGCAGCAGCAGCTTCAAGCTGATCAAGATCTGCTCAATGATAGATAGACTGATGTCCTGGCAGCCGAGGAATATGGCCTCAAGTGCCCAGCCAAAAGTTACCCGAAGCGCAAATTGCTACCTCAGTTTGATGATGAGGCGTTGGAGCCTGCCCCATCATCGTGCAATGCGGCTGTCCGACCACCACGTGGTCGGGACAAAGCGGCAACTCAAGCCAAACACCAGCCCGCCCCACCTCACCGTAAAGGGAGAGACAAAACAGCTCAGGGACATACATATGACCTGCGGCAGGACTTGGACAGTAGAGCAGGTCAGAACAGATCGATCTATGGATCACGAGGACGTGCCCCGACACGCGATAACGGTTATCTAGCCGGACGCAATAATCATACTCGCGCCCGCGCCAATAACTGCAGACGGACTCAATCCGAGCTATGTCGTGACGTGGCCCGATATAGAGGCGCCGCACACCCCCTTTGCTTCACTGACGGGGTAATGGAGCATGAATTCCCAGAAGGGTTTAAACCCGTAGACATCAAATCATACGATGGGACAACAGACCCCACGGTATGGATCGAGGATTTTCTTCTTCACATTCATATGGCCCGTGGCGATGATCTCCATGCCATCAAATACCTCCCACTAAAACTCAAAGGACCAGCCTGGCACTGGTTGAACAGTCTTCGCGAAAACTCCATCGGCAGCTGGGTGGACTTGGAAGTGGCCTTCCTTGACAACTTCCAAGGTACATATGTTCGACCTCTGGATGCCGACGACTTAAGTAACATAATTTAGCAGCCCGGAGAGTCAGCCAAGAAACTCTGGACTAGGTTCTTAACCAAAAAGAATCAGATCATCGACTGTCCGGATGCCGAAGCCCTGGCGGCCTTTAAACACAACATCCGAGATGATGGCTCGCCCGACACCTCGGCCAAGAAAAGCCAAAGTCCATGGCAGCCCTTACGGCACTTATGACCCGCTTTTGCGCGGGCGAAGATAGTTGGCTATCCCGTAGCAACAACAATGCAAGCGAACCTGGCACTACAGAAGCCAGAAATAGCAACGGCAAGCCCCGACACAACAGACACAAGCGTCGAAACAACGGTGATAATACCGACGACCCGGCGGTCAACGCCGGATTTAGCGACTCCAAGTCCGGCCAGCGGAAGAAGCTGTTCAAAAGGAAAAATTCGGGCCCATCCAGCTTGGACCACATACTCGATCGTCCATGCTAGATACACGGCACCCCCAACAAACCAGTCAATCACACCAACAGAGACTGTTGGGTTCTTAAACAGGCCGACAAGTTAAATGCCGAGAACAAGGAGAAGGGGTCGCAAAGCAAGGACGATGACGAGGAGCCTCGGCCACCGAACACAGGGGACAGAAGAAGTCCCCCCCCCCAAGTTAAAACTGTGAACATGATATACGCTACCCACATCCCCAAGAGGGAACGCAAGCGCACGCTCAGGGATGTCTATGCGATGGAGCCAGTCGCCCCAAAGTTCAACCCATGGTGTTCCTGTCCGATCACTTTTGATCACAGGGACCATCCGACCAGTATCCGTCATGGCGGTTCAGCCGCACTAGTCCTCGACCCAATCATTTATGGATTCCACCTCACACGAGTCCTCATGGATGGTGGTAGCAGCCTGAACCTGCTCTATCAGGATACAATACGCAAAATAGGCATTAATCCCTCAAGAATTAAGCCCACAAAGACTACCTTTAAAGGAGTCATACCAGGTGTAGAGGCCCGCTGTACAGGCTCAATCACCGTAGAGGTTGTCTTCGGATCCCCAGACAACTTCCGAAGCGAAGAGCTGATCTTCGATATCGTCCCCTTTTGCAGCGGCTATCACGCACTGCTCGGACGAACTGCATTTGCATGCTTCAACGCGGTGCCACACTATGCTTATCTTAAGATCAAGATGCCCGGACCACGCAGCGTCATTACAGTCAATGGAAACACAGTAAGCTCCCTCTGTACCGAGGAGCACACCGCTGCGTTAGCAGCAGAAGTACAGAGCGGCCTTCTCAAGCAGAACCGTAATTCATCGGCCGAGCTCCCGGACACTGCCAAACAAGTCTGGACTACTCTGCAGCGGGACAGCCCATCTCGTCAAGAGCTCGATTAGCAATTTGGCCTCTGTCCCAGTCCCAACCAAGTGGCGGCATTCGTACCGCGCGTACATAACTACGCACTCAAAATACCATGGGCAAAGACATAGGCATAACTAGCTTGTGATCCATAATATGGCTTGACCACTCCTGGACACACATACTTTCAATTTTTCTTTTTTTAGGTCTCCTTTCCGCAGGTTTCTTCTGACGACCTGATTATCGGTCCTCTCGACAGGATGGATACACCAAGATGGCAAGAAGCACTAGCGTACAAGGGAATTTCCAGGTGGTCTCTCTAACAATCACTCTACTTGTTTTTAGGACCCGCACGCAGCTCTCCCTTGGTTGTGGCATGTTAAATAGCCCGGTTGCTTATTGCACCACTTGTATAAACACGCTTTAACGTATTAATGAAACTATAATGGAAACAGTCTGCGGCCCAGCTTCTGCGGCAATAGCTTACTACCCCCTTTTGTCCTTTTTCTTGATAATCTTCTCAAGATTGCACCCGTACACTTTGGTACGCTTTAATCTGCCAGGGGCTTCATTGTGACCCATAATACGACAACAAAGTCCGAACACTTTTTATGATATAGTTCGGCACCCCGAATTTAGCATTATATGCATTGGCTCCTAATCATGTCTTTGGTGAACAGTTGGGTTGCCCGGCTCCAGTGCTTACTACCTTACGTTCCGCTATATTTGCTAGGGTAGTAAAGGGAGAATTACTGCGATTGTGTCCTGGTTTATCCGGATGAGCACCTCAGTAGAGAAAGCCGAAAACTGACTTTCATGATACGGCGAGAGCCGGTCAGCTCTTTAGAGGTTCCAAATCTTTAGCGATTTTTTCCGCATTATGCGATGAATCGGCTCTTACCCGATCAGGTGTTTATAGTACCCAAGTTCAGATACTAGGGGCTGCGCCTCAATTTTCATTGTCAAACTCCTATTGCTAAGTGAGGGTGATAAAGCCACATAGTCCGATTGCCTGGTTCGTTGCGCTAAACACCTCCTTCAAGGACCAAACAATTGGATCAAGAGTGTTTAGATTCCATCCCGAACACCCCCGTACTACCTACATGGGGGCTGAAGCCGACGACTGGCCAACTCTCAAAATTTCATAAAACATGGCT
Source organism: Aegilops speltoides (assembly GCA_021437245.1). Classification (NCBI taxonomy): domain Eukaryota; kingdom Viridiplantae; phylum Streptophyta; class Magnoliopsida; order Poales; family Poaceae; genus Aegilops; species Aegilops speltoides. The sequence continues at coordinate 120,598,649 of CM038144.1, forward strand.
GCACAGGAGGTAAAATAGTAAACAAGCATTATATTACGTATCCGAACTTGTTTCCTAATACAGAGCAAGAAATATAAATGCATTCATTCAAAGATTACATCCTTCGTACATTGCTCCGCCAGAATGCAGGATCCCTCCAGGACATCGCTAAAATATCGCTCGAGCGTGCGGTGCTCCTTGCCCGCGGGCGGTCCCTTGGTTGTGACCGTGACGGCATTCATCTTCGCCCACTGCATCTTGACACGAGCGAAGGCCATCCGCGCACCTTCGATGCAGACCGACCTCTTGATGGCGTCAAGCCGAGGGCAGGTATCGACTAGTCGCTTCACGAGACCAAAGTAGCCGATGGGTATGGCTTCGGCAGGCCACATCAAGATTATTAAGTCCTTCATGGCCAGTTCGGCCACCCTATGCAGTTCGACCAGCTGTTTTAGCTGATCGCTAAAGGGCACCGGATGTTCTGGCGCAAGGTATTCCGACCAGAACGGCTTCTCCGTCGAGCTCCCTTCTTCGGCTGGGAAGAATTCCGCAGTCAGAAACACTGTGCGGCAGATCCACAAACGTCCCTAGGGAACTCGAAATCCAGGTTAGTAAGATATACCTCTTCTTCACATACTTGCTTTGCATAATAAAAGCCTTAAATGCCGTGATTTTCTTGGCCTCCTGGATCTCTTGGAGGGCGCCCTGGGCTTCAACCCGGGCCTCTTCCGTGCTTCAGCGAGCCTTGGCGAGTTTGGTCTCTTGTGCCAAAACATCGCGCTCCAAGGACTCACATTTCTTCACGGCATCTTGGAGCTCTTGCTGGATCTCATCAAGCCTGGCCTTGTGCTTCTCACGAGCGGCTTGTTCCTTGGCAGCTTTCTCCACGGCCTCGGCCCACGCCTTATTAAGGACCTCGACCTCAGTCGCCGCTCCTACAAATATCATGGCACTACGGTCAATACGCGTCATTCATTCTTTCCGAATATAAAGCAAGTTACCACATACCTTGCTTTTCCTCCAACTGCCTTTTCACAAGGTTGAGCTCTCCTTCGGCCCGCTCCAGACTCTGCTTTAGTCTGGAGACCTTAGCAGCATGAGAGGTTGCGGCCAGCAACGATGCCTGCTTATTCACATAAGACATATTTAGTTAGTTTCTTGCGAAAATTACGTGATCCTCTGTCCGGCTTTTCTTTCCGAACACTGGACAGTGTCTCAGGGGCTACTGTCTATACTATGACTTTCTCTTTTGCATCGCTTACCTCAAATCCTGTTAGCAGGCTGGTGCAAGCTTCGGTCAGTCCGCTCTTGATGGACTGAACCCTCTCAACCACCGTACCCATAAGGATACGGTGTTCCTCCACAATGGAAGCACCTCGTAGTGCTTCCAGCAGATTATCCGGTGCCTCTGGATGGACAAAGGTCACTGGCAGATTAGGCACACCTCCACCCTTCGGAGGAGGCTGCTCGCTTGATTCCGGAGCCGTGTAGGTCGCCGGGATGGTATCCGGCTGGGGGACGAATTGGATATTCCCCCATCGCCAGTCTCCATGGGGGCTTTCTCCCCCAGGTGTCCGGCGGCCGAGGGTTCATCCTCTGGCACCGACCTGACGGCCTCCTGAACCTCTCCCTAGTCGGGGAAGGTCCTTCGGGACAGCACCTCGGCATCACCCATGGCCTTGCGAGAGTGAGCCGTCGGTGGTGACTCGCTGGCCATCGCCTTTGTATCCAGCAAATCCCCCAATGAGGACCGCAGGGAACTGTCGCGGGACGGACTGCAATTGCATAATTCAACAAGTTAAAACTATGAAGTAGAGAGGCCAGATATATGGACGCATCAGGGTTTTTAGCACTTACGATGTGGCCAGGGGCTTGTTTCGGGGGCGCGGCTCTGGGCTGTTGTCAACATCCCACGCAGGGTTATCCGTGAGGGAATCCTTTCCCCTCTTGGACGCTCCTGCCTTCAGACTAGTGGAGGCCATCCTCTTCTTCCTTCTCCCCTTAGGGGGAGAGTTGCTTTCTTCCTCCTCCTTGTCGTCGTCTTCGGCGGCAGAGGAGTGAGTCTTGTTGTCTTCGGACAACATGTCTGAAGCTCCCTTGCGGCGGAGGCAACTTCTGGCCCCCTTGGCCTTCTTCTCCGACGCCTGGTAAGGCACCGGGACCAGCATGTTTGCCAAAAGCGGGATGGTTGGTTCCTCAGGCAGCGGAGCCGGACACTTAACCCGCTCCGCTTTCTCTGTCCATACCTGAAAAAATAAATAGTGAGGTTTAGATATCTTCCTTGGCTAACCAAGTAGAGTGTGCGCCTTGAAACGCGAAATACTTACCGCATTGGCGGGATGGGCCAGGGCGTGCCCGCGGTCCTCGGTGATCTCCGGCGGTGTCTCGTTTCCCTTGAAGAGCAAATTCCAGATATTCTCGTGCGTGGTTCTGAAGAACTGTTGCAAGGTCTAGTGCTTGGCCGGATTGAACTCCCATAAATGGCAAGTTCGGCTCTGGCATGGAAGGATCCGGCGAACTAGCATCACCTGGATCACATAGACGAGCTTAATATTCTTGCCCACCATGCTATGGATGCGCATCTGCAGAGCTATCAGCTCGTCCGATGAAGACCAATTCAGTCCCTTCTCTAGCCAGGAGGTGAGCCCCATTGGAGCTCCAGACTTGAATTCGGGAGCCGCGGCCCAGGTGGCGTCACGGGGCTCTGTGATATAGAACCACAGTTTCTGCCACTCTTTGACGATCTCCACAAAAGTACCTTTGGGCCATGTGACATTGGGCATCTTGCTCACCATGGCACCTCCAAACTCTGCATGTTGGCCATCCACCACCTTCGGCTTCACGTTGAAGATCTTAAGCCACAGTCCAAAGTGGGGTGGAACACGGAGGAAGGCCTCACACACGACAATAAATGTCGAGATGTTGAGGAAGGAGTTTGGGGCTAGATCGTGGAAATCTAGCCCGTAATAGAACATGAGTCCACGGACGAAAGGGTGGACAGGAAACCCTAACCCGCGAACGAAATGGGGGATGAACACTACCCTCTCGTTGGGCTTCGGGGTGGGGACGATTTTCCCCTTGGCCAGAAGCCGGTGGGTGATTTCTTTCGCTAGGTACACGGCCTCCCGAAGCTTGGTGATATCCTTCTCCTTGACAGAGGAGACCATCCACTTTCCTTGTGCTCCAGATCCGGACATGGTCGAGTGCTTTCTTGAGGCGGAAAAGATGAGGACTTGGGCGCTGGAGCTCGAGAATGGGAGGGCAGAGAGAGAGAAGGCGTGGGTGAAAGAAGGGAATCCTTATATCCTTATAAAGGTAGTGAATATCAAGCGCCTCCCCACTCCCCTTAAAAATCGCATGTTCCCAAGGGCTGTGCAAACAGCACGGTTGGATTACCCACGCCCATATTGATGAGAATCCCGCAATAAGGGGACACAGTCTCTACTTTGACAAGACGTGCCAATGAGACCGCATCTCGAAGCGGCAGGCTGAAAAACGGTTCGAAATAATGACCCGGTGATGACGTGGTGTCACATTAACAAAAGTTGTCAGTGGATTGGACTCGTGAAATATTATACTCTCTGTGGTTGTGTGTGGAATTTGTTTTGCAGAGCCGGAAACGATCCTTGTGTTCAAAATCTTCTATGGAGTATTCGGAGAACTAACCCGCCTTGCAATGCCAAAGACAATTTGCACGCCGGACACCTCGTCATTGAAGCCTAGTTCAGGGGCTACTGAGGGAGTCCTGGATTAGGGGGTCCTCGGGCATCCGGACTATGGTACGTGGCCCGGACCGATGGGCTATAAAGATACAAGACCGAAGACTATCTCCCGTGTCCGGATGGGACTCTCCTTGGCGTGGAAGGCAAGCTTGACGTCCCAATACGAAGATCCCTTTCTCTATAACCGACTTCGTACAGCCCTAGTCCCCTCCGGTGTCTATATAAACCAGAGAGCTTAGTCCGTAGAGGCGAGAATCATAATCATAGTCATACATGCTAGAATTCTAGGGTTTTAGCCATTACGATCTCGAGGTAGATCAACTTTTGCAATACTCATATTCATCAAGATTAATCAAGCAGGAAGTAGGGTATTACCTCCATAGATAGGGCCCAAACCTGGGTAAACATCATGTCCCCTGTCTCCTGTTACCATCGACCTTAGACGCACAATTTGGGACCCCCTACCCGAGATCCGCCGGTTTTGACACCGACAAGAGCCACCAACCGTGTTTCCGCATGAATCGTATTATCCAAAGGGTTAGAATAATGACCCGGCGGCGTCGGAACATGCTGAGGCGGAGTATTATTCAAGCGTGGCTGATCCATCGCATGCAGCTGAATCGGCGCTCTAGCCACAGGCACCTCAACCGCCCGGTTCACCACCGGTGGGTCACTGGTCCCTGCTCCATGCATGTTGAGGATGTTCCTCGCGTCATAAACCGGGGGTAAACGACTCTGGTGCCTCCTTCTCATGATATCATTTGAAGTGTTTTGATCAAAGGTGAGCCGGAAAGAGTCTGCCTGAATCCATTGTGCCTGGGCATCCAAAACAGCTCGTTCCCTAGCCATCGTAGCGTTCTCAGCCGCCATATCTTCCTTGGCTTGAGCTATCTCATCTTGTAGCTTCACCACATCCAGCTTGTGCTGCTCTTGGTTGTCCCGGGTCACCTCCACCCCCATCAAAGTCGCCAAAGCCTCCAACAACTCTATGAGAACCTGAGCCGGCGGGCACGCAGAGCCGCTAGCACCAGCCACAGCCGTTGAGCTAGAGGTCATAGCTGCGGCGGTTGTTGAGCCAAGTGTTGGATGTGTATCGGCCATGAAGATTGCCACCCTGTTCGGCGACTCATAGGGGTCCGGGATACTGTCGCCATCGGAACAGCCCCCAAGTCTGTCGTCCTGTAGTTGATACATTGAATTGGTCTCGCCGGTTGATCTCTCACCATCAGAGTAGATGGCCGTCTCACCACCAGACACAGATCCATCCTCAAATTCTGCCCCATGGATGAAACCAACAAAGGCGCGCTTCACAGCGGGTCGTGCACGTTGAGCCATCTCGATGATGTCAGTGCAGGTGTCTGTCTCAGGGCCTGGTTCGCCGATCTTGCTGATGAAGACGTGGATTCCATTGAAGGGGACCCGGTACCCGTACTCACTTGAGCCAGCCTCGGGGCCCCAGCCTGTGTCGTCGATGTAGAGCTTGTCGCGACGACTCTTGGTCATCCGGCCCACAGTGTATCCCTTGATCCCTTCGAAGGTGCCCTTCAAGAACTCAAAACCACCGTGTGCTGGCCCCATGGTGGCTGCCAACTGTCGTGGAATTGTCAACGTAGATGTCCTCATGGCAAGGTACACAATAGGTCTGGTACACAGCATAGCATACTTTATAGAACCTATGCCTGAGGCATAGGGAATGACTTTCATTCTCTTTCTATTTTCTGCCATGGTCGGGTTTTGAGTCTTACTCAACTTTACACCGTGCAATACAGGCAAGAACTCCTTCTTTGACTGTTCCATTTTGAACTACTTCAAAATCTTGTTAAGGTATGTACTCATTGAAAAAAATCTTATCAAGCGTCTTGATCTATCTCGATAGATTGATGCCCAATATGTAAGTAGCTTCACCGAGGTCTTTCTTTGAAAAACTCCTTTCAAACACTCCTTTATGCTTTCCAGAAAATTCTACATCATTTCCAATCAACAATATGTCATTCACATATAATTATCAGAAAGGTTGTAGTGCTCCCACTCACTTTCTTGTAAATACAGACTTCACCATAAGTCTGTATAAAACCATATGATTTGATAACCTCATCAAAGCATATATTCCAACTCCGAGATGCCTGCACCAGTCCATAGAAGGATTGTTGGAGCTTGCACACTTTGTTAGCACCTTTAGGATTGACAAAACCTTCTGGTTGCATCATATACAACTCTTCTTTGAGATATCCATTAAGGAATGCAGTTTTGAGATCCATTTGCCAGATTTCATAATGTGGCAATTGCTAACATGATTCGGACGGACTTTAAGCATCGCTACGGGTGAGAAAGTCTCATCGTAGTCAACTCCTTGAACTTGTCAAAAACCTTTTGCAACAAGTCAAGCTTTTATGGACAGTAACATTACCATTAGCGTCAGTCTTCCTCTTCAAGATCCATTTATTCTCTATGGCTTGCCGATCAGCGAGCAAGTCCACCAAACTCCACACTTTGTTCTCATACATGGATCCTATCTCGAATTTCATGGCCTTAAGCCATTTTGCGGAATCTGGGCTCATCATCACTTCCTCATAGTTCGTAGGTTTGTCATGGTCTAGTAACATGACTTCCAGAACAGGATTACTGTACCAATCTGGTGCGCAACATGCTCTGGTTGACCTACGAGGTTCAGTAGTAACTTGATCTGAAGTTTCATGATCATTATGATTAGCTTCCTCTCTAGTTGATGTAGGCATCACGGGAACGGTTTTCTGTGATGAGCTACTTTCCAATTCAAGAGAAGGTACAATTACCTCATCAAGTTCTACTTTCCTCCCACTCACTTCTTTCGAGAGAAACTCCTCTAGAAAGGATCCATTCTCAGCAACAAAGATATTGCCTTCGGATCAGTGATAGAAGGTGTACCCGGCAGTATCCTTTGGGTATCCTTTGAAGACGCACTTCTCCGATTTGGGTTCGAGCTTTATCAGGCTGAAGCTTTTCACAAAAGCATTGCAACCCCAAACTTTAACAAACGATAGCTGAGCTTTCTTGCCAAACCATAGTTCATACGGTGTCGTCTCAACGGATTTAGATGGTGCCCTATTTAACGTGAATGCAGTTGTCTCTAATGCATAACCCCAAAATGATATCGGTAAATCGGTAAGACACATCATAGATCGCACCATGTCTAATAAAGTACGGTTATGACGTTCGGACACACCATTACGCTATGGTGTTCCAGGTGGCGTGAGTTGTGAAACTATTCCACATTGTTTAAAATGAGGCCAAACTCGTAACTTAAATATTCGCCTCCGCGGTTAGATAGTAGAAACTTCATTTTCTTGTTACAATGATTCTCCACTTCACTCTAAAATTCTTTGAACTTTTCAAATGTTTCAGACATGTGTTTCATTAAGTAGATATACCCATATCTGCTCGAATCATCTGTGAAGGTTAGAAAATAATGATACCAACCGCGAGCCTCAACACTCATCGGACCGCATACATCGGTACGTATTATTTCCAATAAGTTTGTAGCTTGCTCCATTGTTCCGGAGAACGACATCTTAGTCATCTTGCGCATGAGGCATGGTTCGCAAGCATCAAATGATTCATAATCAAGTGATTCCAAAAGTCCATCCATATGGAGTTTCTTCATGCGCTTTACACCAATATGACCTAAACGGTAGTGCCACAAATATGTTTCACTATCATTATCAACTTTGCATCTTTTGGCATCAATATTATGAATATGTGTATCACTACAATCAAGATTCAACAAACCATTCACATTGAGTGCATGACCATACAAGGTTTTATTCATTTAAACAGAACAACAATTATTTTCTGACTTAAATGAGTAATCGTTGAAATAAACATGATCCAATCATATTCATGCTCAACACAAACACCAAATAACATTTATTTAGGTTCAACACTAATCCCGAATGTAGAGGGAGTGTGCGATGGTGATCGTATCAACCTAGGAATCACTTCCGACACACATCGTCACCTCGTCCTTAACTAGTCTGTGTTCATTCTGCAACTCCTGTTTCGAGTTACTAATCTTAGCAACTAAACCGGTATCAAATAACCAGGGGCTACTATGTACACTAGTAAAGTACACATCAATAGCATGTATATCAAATATATCTATGTTCACTTTGCCATCCTTCTTATCCACCAAGTTTTTGGGGCAGCTCCACTTTCAGTGAACATTTCCTTTGCAGTAGAAGCACTCAGTTTCAAGTTTGGGTCTAGCTTTGGGCTTCTTCACTGGAGTGTCAACTTGCTTGCCATTCTTCTTGAAGTTCCCTTTCTTTCCCTTGCCCTTTTTCTTGAAACTAGTGGTCTTGTTAACCATCAACACTTGATGCTATTTCTTGATTTCTAGCTTCGCTGATTTCAGCATCGCGAAGAGCTTGGGAATCGTTTTCGTCATCCCTTGCATATTATATTTCATCACGAAGTTCTATTAACTTCGTGATAGTGACTAGAGCACTCTGTCAATCACTATCTTATCTAGAAGATTAACTCCCACTTGATTCAAGCGATTGTAGTACCCAGACATTCTGAGCACATGCTCACTAGCTGAGCTATTCTCCTCCATCTTGTAGGCAAAGTACTTGTCGGAGGTCTCATACCTCTGGACACGGGCATGAGTCTGAAATACCAATTTCAGTTCTTGGAACATCTCGTATGCTCCATGGCGTTCAAAATATTTTTGAAGTCCCGGTTCTAAGCCGTAAAGCATGGTGCAATAAACTATCAAGTAGTCATCATACCAAGCTTGCAAAACTTTCATAATGTCTGCATCTGCTCTTGCAACAGGTTCGTTGTCAGTGTCAAAACTGGCGGATCTCGGGTAGGGGGTCCCGAACTGTGCGTCTAAGGTCGATGGTAATAGGAGACAGGGGACACGATGTTTACCCAGGTTCGGGCCCTCTCTATGGAGGTAATGCCCTACTTCCTTCTTGATTGATCTTGATTAATATGAGTATTCAAGAGTTGATCTACCTCGAGATCATAATGGCTAAATCCCTAGAAGTCTAGCCTGTATGACTATGATTATCTCTACGGACTAAGCCCTCCTGTTTATATAGACATCGGAGGGGACTACGGTTGTACAAAGTCGGATACAGAGAAAGGAATATTCGTATCAAGGCGCCAAGCTTGCCTTCCACGCCAAAGAGAGTCCCATCCAGACCCGGGAGAGAGTCTTCGGTCTCATATCTACACAGCCCATCAGTCCGGCCCACGTACCATAGTCCGGATGCCCGAGGACCCCTTAATCCAGGATTCCCTCAGTAGCCCCTGAACCAGGCTTCAATGACGAGGTGTCCGGCGCGCAAATTGTCTTCGGCATTGCAAGGTGGGTTCCTTCTCCGAATACTCCAACACAGTCTTCGGACACAATGACCGTGTCCGGCTCTGCAAAACAAGTACCACACACCATCGTAGAGAGTAAAATATTTCACAAGTCCAATCTGCTGACAACTTTTTGTAACGTGATATCACGTCATCACCCAGTCATTATTTTGAACCATTTTTCGGCCTGCCGCTTCGAGATACGGTCTCACCGGCACGTCTTGTCAAAGCAGAGATTGTGCCCCCTTATTACAGGATTCTCATCAATACAGGCGTGGGTAATCCAACCGTGCCGTCTGCACAGCCCTTGGGAATAGGCGAGTTTTAAGGCGAGTGAGAAGGCGCTTGATATTCACTGCCTTTATAATGAGATAAGTATTCCCTTCTTTCACCCACGCCTTCTCTCTCTCTCTCTCTCTGCCCCCCCCCCTCATTCTTGAGCTCTAGCGCCCAAGTCCTCATCTTTTCCGCCTCAAGGAAGCACTCGACCATGTCTGGATCGGGAGCGCAAGGCAAGTGGATGGCCTCCTCAGTCAAGGAGAAGGACATCACCAAGCTTCGGGAGGCCGGGTACCTGGCGAAAGAAACCGCCCACCGGCTTCCGGCCAAGGGGCAGATCGTCCCCACCCCGAAGCACAACAAGAGGCTGGTGTTCATCCCCCACTTTGTCTGTGGGTTAGGGTTTCCTCTCCACCCTTTCGTCTGTGGACTCATGTTCTATTATGGGCTAGATTTCCATGATCTAGCCCCAAACTCTTTCCTCAACATCTCGGCATTTATTGTCGTGCGCGAGGCCTTCCTCCGAGTTCCACCTCACTTCGGACTGTGGCTTAAAATCTTCAATGTGAAGCTAAAGGTGGTGGATGGCCAACACGCAGACTGCGGAGGTGCCATGGTGAGCAAGATGCCCAATGTCACATGGCCCAAAGGTACTTTTGTGGAGACCGTCAAAGAGTGGCAGAAACTGTGGTTCTATATCACAGAGCCCAGCGACGCGACCTGGGCTGCGGCTCCCGAATTCAAATCCGGAGCCCCAATGCAGCTCACCTCCTGGCTGGAGAAGGGCCTGAATTGGACTTCGTCGGACGAGCTGACAGCGTTGCAAATGCGCATCCAGAGTATGGTGGATAAGAACATCAAGCTCGTCAATGTGATCCAAGTGATGCTAGTTCGCTGGATCCTTCCATGCCAGAGCCGGACTTGTCATTTATGGGAGTTCAACCCGGCCAAGCTCCAGACCTTGCAACAGTTCTTCGGAACTACGCACGAAGATATCTGGAAGGTGCTCTTTAAGGGCAGCGAGACGCCTCCGGAGATGACCGAGGACCGTGGGCACGCCCTGGCCCATCCCGCCATTGCGGTAAGTCTTTCGCATTTCAAGGTGTATCCTTTACTTGCCTGTTCAGGGAAGGTACCTAAGCCTGACCATTTATTTTTCTAGGGCTGGACAAAGAAGGCGGAGCAGATTCAGTGTCTGGCTCCGTTGCCCGACGAACCATCCATCCCGCTTCTTACGAAGATGCTGGTCCCGTCGCCTTACCAGGCGCCGGAGAAGAAGGCCAGGAAGAAGGCCAAGGGGGCCAGAAGTGGCCCCCGCCACAAGGGCGCTTTGGACGTGACGTCCGAAGACGGCGAAACCCACTCCTCCACCGCCGAAGACGATGACGAGGAGGAGGAGGAAAGCAACTCCCCCCTAAGGGGGGAAGGAAGAAGAGGGCGGCCTCCAAAAATCTGGAGGCAGAGGCGTCCAAGAGGGGGAAGGGCTCCCTCGCAGACAACTCCGCGTGGGACGTTGAAAGCAGCCCAGAACCGCGCCCCTGAAGCAAGCCCCTAGCCAAATCGTGAGTATTGAAAAAACCCGGATGCGTCCATATATCCAGCCTCTCTACTTCATAGTCTTAACATGTTGAATTGTGCAATTGCAATCCGGCTCGGTCCAACCTCGAGAGATCCGCATCCTCGGGGAATTCGCTGGACTCGAAGGCGATGGACAGTGGGTCCCATCCGGAGGCCTCCTCTCCCAAGGCCATGGATGACACCGAGGTGTTGTCCCGAAGGATCCCAGGCCAGGGAGAGACTCAGGAGGCCGCCAGGGCGGCGCCGGAGGGTAAAACCTCATCCATCAGACACATGGGGGAGCAAATCCCCATGGAGACTGGCGATGGGGGGCATATTCGGTTCAGCCCCCAGCCGCATACGGTCCCGGAAGCCTATATGGCTCCGGAATCAGGTGAGCAGCCTCCTTCGAAATAAGGAGGTGTGCCTATTCCGCCAGTGACCTCTGTCCATCTAGAGGCACTAGATAATCTGCTGGAAGCGCTACGAGGCACTTCCATTGTGGAGGAACAATGTATCCTTATGGGTACGGTGGTTGAGAGGGTTCAGTCTGTTAAGATCAGACTGACCGAAGCCTGCACCAGCCTGCTGATAGGCTTTGAGATAAGTGACGCAAAAAAGAGAGCCATAGTATAGGCAGTAGCCCCCGAGACACTGTCCGGTGTTCGAAAAGAAAAGTCGGGCAGAGGATCAAGTAATTTCCGCAGGAAACTAACTAAATATGTCTTATGTGAATAAGCAGGCGTCGTTGCTGGCCGCAACCTCTCATGCTACTGAGGTCTCTAGACTAAAGCAAAGTCTTGATCGGGCCGAAGGAGAGCTCGGTCATGTAAAAAGGCAGCTGGAGGACAAGCGAGGTATATGATGACCTTGTGCATATCTGTCGGTGTCAAAACCGGCGAATCTTGGGTAGGGGGTCCCGAACTGTGCGTCTAAGGCTAATGGTAACAGGAGGCGGGGGACACGATGTTTACCCAGGTTTGGGCCCTCTCGATGGAGGTAATACCCAACTTCCTGCTTGATTGATCTTGATGATATGAGTATTACAAGAGTTGATCTACCACGAGATCGTAGAGGCTAAACCCTAGAAGCTAGCCTAAGATTATGATTGTCTCCCCCCCCTACGGACTAAACCCTCCTTTTTATATAGACACCGGAGGGGGCTAGGGTCACATAGAGTCGGTTACAGAGAAGGAGATCTACATATCCGAATTGCCAAGCTTGCCTTCCACGCAAAGGAGAGTCCCACCCGGACACGGGACGAAGTCTTCAATCTTGTATCTTCATAGTCCAAAAGTCCGGCCAAAGTATATAGTCCGACCATCCGAGGACCCCCTAATCCAGGACTCCCTCAGTAGCCCCTGAACCAGGCTTCAATGACGATGAGTCCAGCTCGCAGATTGTCTTCGGCATTGCAAGGTGGGTTACTTCTCTGAATACTCCATAGAAGATTTTGAACACAAGGATCGTTTCCGGCTCTGCAAAACAAATTCCACATACCACCGTAGACAGCACAATATTCCACAAATCTAATCTGCTAACAACTTTTCATAGCATACCATCACGCCACGGCCCGGTCATTATTCGAACCGTTTTTCTCAACCTGCCACCGCACATATCGTGAGGCGGTTTTATTGGCACATCTTGTCGAAGCAGAGATCGTGTCCACTTATCACGGGATTTTCATCAATACGGGTGTGGGTAACCCAACCGCACCATCAATTGCGGCGCTTGGGGAATAAGCGATTTTACGAGCAAGTGGGGAGGCGCACAGTTTCTACCGCCTTTATAAAGAGATAGGGATTATCCTTTTTTCACCCACGCCTTCTTCTTCCTTTGCTCATCCATTTTCGCACGCTCGAGCTCCAGCGCCCAAGTTCTCACCTTCTCCGTAAAGCCATTGCAAACATGTCCGGAGCGGGAGGCAAGTGGATGGCCTCCTCCATTACGGAGGAGGACATCACGAAGCTCCGGCAGGCCGGATACTTGGCCGCAGACATCACGCACCGGCTCTCGGATGCAGGGCAGATCGTTCCTACTCCGGAACCCCACAAGAGGGTTGTGTTTCTCGCCCACTTCGTCCGCGGACTGGGATTTCCTCTCCACCCATTTGTCTGCGGGCTCATGTTTTACTATGGGCTAGATATCCATGATCTGGCCCCCAATTTCATCCTCAACATCTCGGCGTTCATCGTCGTGTGCGAGGCCTTCCTCCGCATCAAGCCCCACTTCGGCTTGTGGCTGAAGATCTTCAACTTGAAGCCGAAGATAGTGGTCGGCCAGCAAGCGGAGTGCGGAAGCGCCATGGTGGGCAAGATGCCCAATGTCACCTGGCTCGAAGGCTCCTATGTGGAGACCGTGAAGGGTGGCAATCGGGGTGGTTCTATATCACCGAGTTGCGCGACTCCAACTGGGCGGCGGCCCCCGAATTTCGATCTGGCATCCCCTATGCGGCTTACCTCCTGGAAAAGGAAAGGCTTAGCCTGGGGTGAGCCAGCGGAGCTGACTGGACTCCAGAACTGTGTCAAAAATATGATAAGCAAGAAAATCAAGCTTGTCAAAGTGGTCCAGGTCATGCTCTTCCGCCGGATCCTCCCGTGTCAAAGACGGGAATTCAATATGTGGGAGTTCGACCCGGCCGAACATCAGACGCTGCGAGAGCTCTTCGACACGACGCACAAAGACGTTTGGAAGGTGCTGTTCAACGCCGCCGAGGTGCCTCCTCCCATTACCGAGGATCGCGGACTCAGCGCAAAGCACCACGCCAATCCAGTAAGCTATCTGTATTTCACATGATGTGCCTTTCCCCAGTATGTTTGTGGGAGGAATCTAAGCCTCCACACCAATTTACCAGGACTGGGTAGCGACAGCGGAGCGGATCGACTTTCCAGCTCCACTACCCGAAGATCCAGCAACAGCTCTCTTGACGGAGATGTTGTTTCCGGCGCCTTACGAGGTGCTGAAGAAGAAGGCCACGGGGACCAGGAAAGGTCTCCGGCGCAAGGTGGTGTCGAACTCATCGTCCGAAGACACCAAGGCGCACTCCTCCAATGAAAACGAGGAGGAGGAAAAGGAAAACCCTCCCCCCCCCAAACCGAGGGGAGAAGAAAAGGAAGGCCGCCCCATCTGGGGAGGCCGAAGGGTCCAAGAAAGGAAGGACCCTCCCTCCGGACCACTCCACAACAGCCGCCTACAGCGACGAGGAGTGGCTGCCCAGGGACAAGCCCCTGGTAAAGTCGTAAGTATCCGGATACCATAACACTTCTGGCATGTTTTGCTTTATTGCTTCTTATCATGTTAAATATGATCGTGCAGTCCGTCCAAAGCCCGCATCGACCTATCCTCCTCGGATGGGTCTTGAAGCGCGTCGGCGATGAACAGCGATTCGCTCCCGACGGCTGTAACGCCCCGAGACCGACGCTTCAGAAGACTTCCAGCTACTCCGAGTTTCGTCGTGTGATTTATTTGTTTGATGCATTCATCATTGCATCATTTTCATTGCATCATGTCATCATGCAACCCTTTTAAAACTCAACTAAATAAATCGTATGGATTTTTTCGATCCATTTAAATCGAGGGAAGGATGACTTCTCTTTATAACATACCCTCCCGATATTTAGGGAGCTATATTAAATATTCCATTATTTCGGAATCACCCATAAACACACTTGCAACATAATTTCGTTCCTTTTCTGCTTCAAGTTTGGTCTCCAACCTTGCCCATAATTTCTTTCATCATTTTCCGGAGCTTCCCCAAAAATCACAACATTTTTGGACCTTCCTTTATCCTAGTCCTAGTTCAAACCCATTTGATTTAAATTCAAATGTGTTTGAATTTAAATCTTTCAATCATGCCTCTTTCTATTTTCTTGGAACGAGCATATTTTTGCGAGTCCGGAAAATTATCCCCATCTTAAATCTTTCCCTAACCTCTCTTTCTTTTCTTTCTTTTATGCATTACTGTCTTTTTTTTTAGGGAGAGAGAGAGCCTGCACCCGCTAGCCTCTTGGGCCTATCCAACCAGCCGGCCCAAGGCCCAGCCGCGCCCCCCTCTAACCCTAGGCGCTCCCTTGCCCGATCCAACCCCTCTCCCTCTCGTTCCCTTCCACCCAGCGCCGCCAGGGAAGCGTTGCCCGATCCCTCTCTCGATCCCATCTCCTCCTCATCGCCACACGCAGCGCCGAACCCACCTGCGCGCGATCCCCTCTCCCTTCCTCGCTCGATCCCATCTCTCCCTCCCGTTTTCCCCTCAGCGTCGCGCCCTCGCTCCTCCTCCTCGTCGCCATGCGCCTCCCCGAGAGCCACCTCTGCCTCGAGTAGCGCCGCCCCTCCTGCGATGCCCGCCGGCGCGCCATCTCGCCTCCTCCCCGTCTCCCGCGAAGGCCGCCGCGCCAAGTCCCTGGAGCCCCGAGCCGCCAAGCGACGCCCCTGCTCCCTCCATCGCCAGCGCCCTGCCTCCTTCACGCCTCCCCATTAGCATCTCCGGCGCCTCTGCCTCCCGTCGGCCCCTGCTGATGCCATGGTCGCCTCGGCAGCAAGATTGCTTTCGCCTCTCCTGCTGCATCGCCGACCTGCATCGCCTCGGTTTCCCGCGACCTCGCTCCGCGCCATCCTTCCCCCCATGCCCCAAGTTCTGACGCCCGTTGACTCCTCTGCATCGGTGACCGACCATGGCCTCTGTTTCACCATCTCCTCCTGCCCGCACCGCGCCATGGCCCTCCCGAGGCCATCACCACGCAACACCTTGTTGGTCTCCTCTTTGCCTGCACCACATCGCTCCACCAAGGTCGCCACTCGCTGTCATGATGAGGCCTCCTGCCGTCTTTGCTGTTGGGAGTTTTTCTCTTGAGCTCCACCTTCGAACCCTGCTACCCCTGCCTTGTTCGACCATTGGAACCGCGCCAAATCATTGCCTCTTTGCCAAGGCCATCGCCGAGTTACCCCAGGACCGCCAAGCATCTTCTCTGTGATTTTTGCCAAGTACCACAATGACGGGTTGCTCTACCGTCGTCTCCGGAAACGTCAAGTACCCCTTCGGATTCGTCAAGACCCTCATGCACGACTACACCCGGTGATGCGTCAAGTACCTCTACCGTCGACCCTGTGGGCGTCAAGTTCATCTACGAAAATGTGTACAACTACCATCATCGCGAACCGCTTCCGAAACGAGTACCACTACCGTCGCCACGAGAACAACTACTTCCACGACGTCCGTGAACCACTACTTCCCTCGACGACTCGAACCGCCCCGAAATGCACGCTTCGAAGGTATAACCCGAGACGACCGCGATGAGATGCCCTTGCATGTTGTATGAGATGCCCGTGTTTGCTCCGTGCCCGTTTGATCCTTGCACGTTCGTTCCTTGTTTGCCACGCCGATGACCCGTGGGAACCCGGTAGTCGGGAGCACCCCACCATCTTTTGCATGTTCCGCACATCCGCACACTTGCTCTTTTGCACCGGCATCTCAATGAGTTATCGGATCATCGGAATGTTGCCGTGGCACCATTTTCGTTATCGTTGCCATGGCACCATTTTCGTTATCGTTGCCGTGCCACCCCTTTCATTCCGCCATGGCGACAAATGCTTCTTAATGCTCTTGTCAACATTTTCATAAAAATTCCATAAAACTTGTTCATGTCATCCGCATCATGATAATAACAATTAAAATGTTTTAAACTTGTTGTTGCATTAAATTGCTAAATAACATATGGGGATTTTCCGGAATTGTTGTTTGTTGTTTCCGGCCTCATTTAAACTTGCCTAAATAGTTAGTTTAATTTATGCTTCACCTCTTGCCATGTTAACCAACACTTAATATTGTTGTGTTCATAACCGAGAGAGAACTAAATAATTGATGTGGTGTTTCGTCAATATGCAACTCCGTTGCATATTGAGCTCCACTTAATTTGTAAGATAGTTTGTTGCATTTTGCCATGCCATGCCTCTTTAAAACGGACATGCATCATACTTGTTTGTGCATCATGCCATGTGTATGTGTTGGTTGTTTACTATGTTGTTTGTTTCTTTCTGGGTTGCTTCTTTCGTTAGCTTCGGTTTCGTTCCGGAGTTGTGAGGATCCGTTCGACTTCGTCCGTTTGTCTTCTTCATGGACTCGTTCTTCTTCCTTGCGGGATCCCAGGCAAGATGATCATACCCTCGAAATCACGACTATCTTTGCTATGCTAGTTTGCTCGCTCTTTTGCTATGCCAATGCTATGATGCCTACCTTTTGCTTGACAGCCTCCCGAATTGCCATGTCAAACCTCTAACCTTTGACACCATTCCTAGCAAACCGTTGTTTGGCCATGTTACCGCTTTGCTCAGCCCCTCTTATAGCGTTGTTAGTTGCAGGTGAAGATTGAAGTTTGTTCCTCGTTGGAACATGGAGATGTTGTTCCTTGTTGGAACATGTTTACTTGTTGGGATATCACAATATCTCTTATATTATTAATGCATCTATATACTTGGTAAAGGGTGGAAGGCTCGGCCTTATGCCTGGTGTTTTGTTCCACTCTTGCCGCCCTACTTTCCGTCATACCGGTGTTATGTTCCCGGATTTTGCGTTCCTTACGCGGTCGGGTGATTTATGGGACCCCCCTGACAGTTCGCTTTGAATAAAACTTGTCCAGCAAGGCCCAACCTTGGTTTTACCATTTGCCTCACCTAGCCCTTTTTCCCTTGGGTTTCCGGAGCCCGAGGGTCATCTTTATTTTACCCCCCGGGCCAGTGCTCCTCTGAGTGTTGGTCCAAACTAGAGCACCGTGCGGGACCATTCCTTGGCAACTTGGATTACGTCGGTACCTGTACGCTTAGCTCATCCGGTGTGCCCTGAGAACGAGATATGTGCAGCTCCTATCGGGATTTGTCGGCACATCCGGGCGGCTTTGCTGGTCTTGTTTTACCATTGTCGAAATGTCTTGATGTACCGGGATACCGAGTCTGATCGGAGTGTCTTGGGTGAAGGTCTATTCCTTCGTTGATCGCGAGAGCTTGTCATGGGCTAAGTTGAGACACCCCTGCAGGGTATAAACTTTCGAGAGCCGTGCCCGCGGTTATGTGGCAGATGGGAATTTGTTAACGTCCGGTTGTAGAAAACCCGAAGTTGACCTTAATTAAAATACATCAACCGTGTGTGTAACCGTGATGGTCTCTTTCCGGCGGAGTTCGGGAAGTGAACACGGTGTTGGAGTTATGCTTGACGTAGGTTGCTATAGGATCACTTCTTGATCATACTTTTATCGACCGTGCTTTGCCTTCTCTTCTCGCTCTCATTTGCGTATGTCAGCCACCATATATGCTAGTCGCTTGCTGCAGCTCCACCTCATGCCTTTATCTTACCCATGAGCTTAAATAGTCTTGATCTTGCGGGTGCGAGATTGCTGAGTCCTCGTGACTCACGGATACTTCAAAACCAGTTTGCGGTGCCTATGTTACGAGCGGTGGCGCAACCAAGCTCAAGGAGGAGCTCGATGAAGATCTTGCCCTTTGTGTTGTTTCGTTCTAGTTGATCAGTAGTGGAGCCCAGTTGGGGTCGATCGGGGACCCTTTGTCGCATTTGGGGTTCTTCTTTTATTTTGGTTCCGTAGTCGGACCTTGATTGTATCTGGATGATGTAATGCTTTTATTCATGTAATTGTGTGAAGTGGCGATTGTAAGCCAACTATGTATCTTTTTCCCTTATGTAATACATGGGTTGTGTGAAGATTACCTCACTTGCGACATTGCTTTCAATGTGGTTATGCCTCTAAGTCGTGCTTCGACACGTGGGAGATATAGCCGCATCGAGGGCGTTACAAGTTGGTAATCAGAGCCTTCCCCGACCTTAGGAGCCCCACTGCTTGATCGTTTTTAGTGGCCGGGTTGTGTCTAGAAAAATGTTTTGAGTCATTTAGGATTATATATATCGGAGAGTTTAGGAATTCTTTTTACTCCCGGTCCTTCGACCTTACGGTGAGGTATCGACGAGAGTTTTGACTCTTCTCTTCTCAAATTTCACTAAATTTTTTTAGGATCACGCTGGTATCTTAGAATCGTTCGATGGTTTTATGATGACAACATTGTCTTGGTGCCTCCCGTCAGCAGGGGTTTTTTTTTACTAGAGGTGTCCGGGAGTTGAGCTCCGAGGTGTTGTCGTCATAATTTTATCGTTGCAGTTCGGAATACCGAGTTTAATGCGCCGACATCGAAAATCTCTTTTATGCAGTTGTTGGTGAGATAACCCGCTAACCCAAGATCTTGAGGTGAGTACGGGAGTATTGCCATGACTCGTATAACGGATGCTTTTCGAAGGTTGAGGTAGACGATTTCCGAAGGTTTCTTGGTTATGTGTTGACGGATGGATACAGCTGGATGTAGGTATTGTTAGTTTGGGTGAGATATGTTGCTTCCCCTGTATCCCCAACACCAGATTGCATAACCAGAAAATTTCGGGAGTTTCTTAGGTGGGAATTCAAGTAGCTCTTAGGATATCTTTCCCACGGATGTATGATATGAAATTGGGGTTCGACGTCTAGTGGTCCGCCTATTCACGGTTGGTTTTACAATGGTCTCATTGTGTCTTAAAGAGTCCTTGGCTATGCCGACTCGGGGACGCTTCGTATGTCATGTGCACTGCCTTGTACATGATGGTGTTGTACGATCGAGCCCGTGTAGGCCCCACCACGAAAACTTCGGATGAAATCTCTATCATATGTTTGTTCCGGCTTATTCTGCAAGCCAGTCCTTTGTTTTTGTTTTGAGTTGTGGTATTCGAGTTGCTTCAATGCCAAGTGTTGATTCCATACCTTTCCGAAACGGTGTTCTCATATTGCTATGTGAATACTAATCCTTTTGATCACTGAGGTTGTCATGTCAATCCTTTTCAACCGGCGTGTTTCTCTTCAAGTGGATCCGATCACTTCAACATCAGCAAGACCAATTATCATTTCTTCTCAACGGTGTCTATTTCATCCGTCTCCAAGTTGCCTTTGTTTTTCCCGCCCACCCACCCTTTTTTCCTCAAGGACATAGATTTCTTAATCAAGTATCCATTTATTCATGTGAAGTCTCTTCATTCTTTTCATGAAGATGCTCAATAGTTTCTAGTTCATCATTCGTCATTCTTTTCTTCAACGGTGGTTTCAATTCAAGCTTTTTTGATCATATTTTTTTCCTCACTTCAATGTCTTCTCATACCGGTGCACCTCATTATCATTCTACTTCTCGCTATTTGTTATTCAGGAGTGCTCAAGATATCTCGAAGATTCGTGTTTCCACTCTACATTCGTTCAAGCTCTTTCGAGATTGGTATCTCATTCAAGTCATTTAATTCAACCAGTGCAACATCTCTTTTAAATCATTTCCAATGGTGTTCCTTTTGAGTGGGCCCTAACCCACAGGTCTTTTCCCAGGATCTTATCTGACTCTTCTAATTTTCCCAGAGCTATCCTAAATTCTTCTCCAAGTTTGACGTAAGAATGATTTATCATCAGTCAAATGCTTTTCTCCAAGATCTTTCAAATTCTTTTCATAGTTGGCTCAACCTCTTCGCTTTTGATTCTTCCGGTGTGCCTCAATTATTCTTGGTGGTGTTTCTCGTTGTCATTCCCATCATTTGAAGACCGAAGAAGAGTTTCTCTTTAATCTTGCTCTATTCTCTTCAAGATTCATGGTGCTAGCTTGTTGCCATCCTCTCATAATTGTTTTTGAGTGTGAGAATCTTTTTCACCCATCCGGAGCATTTTAGGAGTCTTTTCAGTTCCATTCCTTGAAGCCCATCATCTCAGTATTATTCATTCAAGCTTTCAGCTCTCGTTCTCAATTCTTCCGGTGCATCGTTCAAATACCCTCTAATCAGTTCATGATCTCTTCGTTCTCATGTATCTAAATCCCCTCAAATATCTTCATGCGTTTTCCAATTCTTCCCGGATATGCCTTTGCTACGTTCAATTTCAATTCTTACGGTGGTTCTTTCAAGATCTCTCTTCCTTGTTTATCTTATCAATTCATTCGTTGTTTTCAAATCCTACCGGTGGTTCGTTGAATACCTTCTCAAGTTTGCGCTATACCTCTTTTAATCCTTTCTACGAGAATAAGTAGTATGCCAAATCCGTTGCTTGTCATCAATTTAAATTGGTGAAGGATACGCAAAACATAATTCTTGTTCTTGTTTCATCCAAGTGATTAATTCCTTCTTTCGGAGTTTATTCATGATGAATAAATTCCTCAGTTTCATTTGTTTCATCTTCTCTTTTTCCCGGAGTTCCAAGCTCTAATTATCACGGAGATCCATCTAAATCATTGCAAGGCTTCACCTTGTGTTTTCAACTTCTCTTTCTTTCTATCATCCTTTTATTACCGGAGTTCTTCATGGAGGCTCTACATGGTGGTTCGTCAAGGATTCTTTACATTCTTCAATTGTTCTTCAAGATTTCTCTTGAAGTTAAGATCCGCCAAGCTATACTCAAAAAAATAAACATGGTGCTCAACACATGTTTTGTTTTGAGGAGTTCAAGCATTCTTCATCTTGCATTCCAAAGTGCAATTCTTTCTACCTTATCTTCTGAGGTGGTGTTAGGTCATTCTTGATAATTTCCCTTCGCGTTTCATGATTCACAAGTTTTCAAGAGTGACATATTTAAATCCATCATTTTCTCTTTGTTCAAGAGATCTTTTCAACCGTCAATCTCTTCATTAGAGTTATCTTGGTATAGATTTCACCTAAAGCCTTCCCTAAGGAGTGTCGCTATTTTGGTGCTTATTAATGACCCAAGTTAAATCTTTTCCATCTTGATGGAACAAGTTTTTCATCTCTTTGGTGCTCTCAATCAAATCAATTATTTCCGTTAGTGGCCGTTTGTCACCTCATAATTTTGAGATGTTTCCATAAGCCCACTACAAGCTTATTCTTTTTGTTTCGTTGTTGGTTTTCCAACAACTCCGTTCAATCCTTCTTTTTAAAGATGCTCTCTCAAATTCATTTGAGGTAGTACATGTTGTTTTCTTCTCCATTCTTTTATTCCAATGTTCTATCTTCTATTCTTTCGTTACGGAGGCATTGTGATGTTGTGCTCTTCACCCATCACCTCATTTTGTGAGGATCGTGTTCCTTTTCTTGCTTATCCATTTAACCGGAGTGTTGTGTCATCCCTTCAAGTGTTTTTCCTCTTATCAAGTTTTCCTTCTTCTTTCAGACGGAGTGCTGCCCAAATTATTTCAATCTTCTTCCTCTCCCATCTTGTTTTAACCGGAGTGGTTTCGAATTCTATATTGTCCATTAAACTCTTGATTCATGTCTTTGCAACCTTCAAGTTCTCGTAATACTGCTTGTTCCTCTTTTCTAACGGACTGTTCGCAATCTCGTTCATCTCCATTGTTTTTCTTCTTTCAATTGTTTAAACCTCTCAAGGTTCGTGGTTGCACTCATTGGTCAAAGAAGCAACTTAGTTTTACCTCTTCTCTTCCTCTTCCATTTCCCTCCGGTGCCATTCTAGATCTCGGGACGAGATCCTCTCGTAGTGGTGGAGTGTTGTAACGCCCCGAGACCGACGCTTCAGAAGACTTCCAGCTACTCCGAGTTTCGTCGTGTGATTTATTTGTTTGATGCATTCATCATTGCATCATTTGCATTGCATCATGTCATCATGCAACCCTTTTAAAACTCAACTAAATAAATCGTATGGATTTTTTCGATCCATTTAAATCGAGGGAAGGATGACTTCTCTTTATAACATACCCTCCCGATATTTAGGGAGCTATATTAAATATTCCACTATTTGGGAATCACCCATAAACACACTTGCAACATAATTTCGTTCCTTTTCTGCTTCAAGTTTGGTCTCCAACCTTGCCCATAATTTCTTTCATCATTTTCCGGAGCTTCCCCAAAAATCACAACATTTTTGGACCTTCCTTTATCCTAGTCCTAGTTCAAACCCATTTGAATTAAATTCAAATGTGTTTGAATTTAAATCTTTCAATCATGCCTCTTTCTATTTTCTTAGAACGAGCATATTTTTGCGAGTCCGGGAAAATTATCCCCATGCGCAAATCTTTCCCCTAACCTCTCTTTCTTTTCTTTCTTTTGTCTGTTCTGTTTTTATTTTTATTTTGGGGAGAGAGAGAGCCTGCACCCGCTAGCCTCTTGGGCCTATCCAACCAGCCGGCCCAAGGCCCAGCCGCGCCCCCCTCTAACCCTAGGCGCTCCCTTGCCCGATCCAACCCCTCTCCCTCTCGTTCCCTTCCACCCAGCGCCGCCAGGGAAGCGCTGCCCGATCCCTCTCTCGATCCCATCTCCTCCTCATCGCCACACGCAGCGCCGAACCCACCTGCGCGCGATCCCCTCTCCCTTCCTCGCTCGATCCCATCTCTCCTCCGTTTCCCCTCAGCGTCGCGCCTCGCTCCTCCTCCTCGCCGCCATGCGCCTCCCGAGAGCCACCTCGCCTCGAGTAGCGCCGCCCCTCTGCGATGCCCGTGGCGGCCATCTCGCCTCCTCCCGTCTCCCCAAGGCCTCGCGCCAAGTCCCTGGAGCCCCGAGCCGCCAAGCGACGCCCCTGCTCCCTCCATCGCCAGCGCCCTGCCTCCTTCACGCCTCCCCATCAGCATCTCCGGCGCCCCTGCCTCCCGTCGGCCCCTGCTGATGCCATGGTCGCCTCGGCAGCAAGATTGATTTTGCCTCTCCTGCTGCATCGCCGACCTGCATCGCCTCGGTTTCCCGCGACCTCGCTCCGCGCCATCCTTCCCCCCATGCCTCAAGTTCTGACGCCCGTTGACTCCTCTGCATCGGTGACCGACCATGGCCTCTGTTTCACCGTCTCCTCCTGCCCGCACCACGCCATGGCCCTCCCGAGGCCATCACCACGCAACACCTTGTTGGTCTCCTCTTTGCCTGCACCACATCGCTCCACCAAGGTCGCCACTCGCTGTCATGATGAGGCCTCCTGCCGTCTTTGCTATTGGGAGTTTTTCTCTTGAGGTCCACCTTCGAACCCTGCTGCCCCTGCCTTGTTCGACCATTGGAACCGCGCCAAATCATTGCCTCTTTGCCAAGGCCATCGCCGAGTTACCCCAGGACCGCCAAGCATCTTCTCTGTGATTTTTGCCAAGTACCACAACGACGGGTTGCTCTACCGTCGTCTCCGGAAACGTCAAGTACCCCTTCGGATTCGTCAAGACCCTCATGCACGACTACACCCGGTGATGCGTCAAGTACCTCTACCGTCGACCCCG
The DNA here is from genome assembly GCA_021437245.1 of Aegilops speltoides. Lineage (NCBI taxonomy): Eukaryota > Viridiplantae > Streptophyta > Magnoliopsida > Poales > Poaceae > Aegilops > Aegilops speltoides. The sequence goes on from CM038144.1 coordinate 120,622,744, forward strand.
TGGGCGTCAAGTTCATCTACGAAAATGTGTACAACTACCATCGTCGCGAACCGCTTCCAAAACGAGTACCACTACCGTCGCCACGAGAACAACTACTTCCACGACGTCCGTGAACCACTACTTCCCTCGACGACTCGAACCGCCCCGAAATGCACGCTTCGAAGGTATAACCCGAGATGACCGCGATGAGATGCCCTTGCATGTTGTATGAGATGCCCGTGTTTGCTCCGTGCCCGTTTGATCCTTGCACGTTCGTTCCTCGTTTGCCATGCCGATGACCCATGGGAACCCGGTAGTCGGGAGCACCCCACCATCTTTTGCATGTTCCGCACATCCGCACACTTGCTCTTTTGCACCGGCATCTCAATGAGTTATCGGATCATCGGAATGTTGACGTGGCACCACTTTCGTTATTGTTGCCATGGCACCATTTTCGTTATCGTTGCCATGGCACCCCTTTCGTTCCGCCATGGCGACAAATGCTTCTTAATGCTCTTGTCAACATTTTCATAAAAATTCCATAAAACTTGTTCATGTCATCCGCATCATGATAATAACAATTAAAATGTTTTAAACTTGTTGTTGCATTAAATTGCTAAATAACATATGGGGATTTTCCGGAATTGTTGTTTGTTGTTTCCGGCCTCATTTAAACTTGCCTAAATAGTTAGTTTAATTTATGCTTCACCTCTTGCCATGTTAACCAACACTTAATATTGTTGTGTTCATAACCGAGAGAGAACTAAATAATTGATGTGGTGTTTCGTCAATATGCAACTCCGTTGCATATTGAGCTCCACTTAATTTGTAAGATAGTTTGTTGCATTTTGCCATGCCATGCCTCTTTAAAACGGACATGCCTCATACTTGTTTGTGCATCATGCCATGTGTATGTGTTGGTTGTTTACTATGTTGTTTGTTTCTTTCCGGGTTGCTTCTTTCGTTAGCTTCGGTTTCGTTCCGGAGTTGTGAGGATCCGTTCGACTTCGTCCATTTGTCTTCTTCATGGACTCGTTCTTCTTCCTTGCGGGATCCCAGGCAAGATGATCATACCCTCGAAATCACTACTATCTTTGCTATGCTAGTTTGCTCGCTCTTTTGCTATGCCAATGCTACGATGCCTACCTTTTGCTTGACAGCCTCCCGAATTGCCATGTCAAACCTCTAACCTTTGACACCATTCCTAGCAAACCGTTGTTTGGCCATGTTACCGCTTTGCTCAGCCCCTCTTATAGCGTTGTTAGTTGCAGGTGAAGATTGAAGTTTGTTCCTCGTTGGAACATGGAGATGTTGTTCCTTGTTGGAACATGTTTACTTGTTGGGATATCACAATATCTCTTATATTATTAATGCATCTATATACTTGGTAAAGGGTGGAAGGCTCGGCCTTATGCCTGGTGTTTTGTTCCACTCTTGCCGCCCTAGTTTCCGTCATACCGGTGTTATGTTCCCGGATTTTGCGTTCCTTACGCGGTCGGGTGATTTATGGGACCCCCCTGACAGTTCGCTTTCAATAAAACTTGTCCAGCAAGGCCCAACCTTGGTTTTACCATTTGCCTCACCTAGCCCTTTTTCCCTTGGGTTTCCGGAGCCCGAGGGTCATCTTTATTTTACCCCCCGGGCCAGTGCTCCTTCGAGTGTTGGTCCAAACTAGAGCACCGTGCGGGACCATTCCTTGGCAACTTGGATTACGTCGGTACTGTGACGCTTAGCTCATCCGGTGTGCCCTGAGAACGAGATATGTGCAGCTCCTATCGGGATTTGTCGGCACATCCGGGCGGCTTTGCTGGTCTTGTTTTACCATTGTCGAAATGTCTTGATGTACCGGGATACCGAGTCTGATCGGAGTGTCTTGGGTGAAGGTCTATTCCTTCGTTGATCGCGAGAGCTTGTCATGGGCTAAGTTGGGACACCCCTGCAGGGTATAAACTTTCGAGAGCCGTGCCCGCGGCTATGTGGCAGATGGGAATTTGTTAACGTCCGGTTGTAGAAAACCCGAAGTTGACCTTAATTAAAATACATCAACCGTGTGTGTAACCATGATGGTCTCTTTCCGGCGGAGTCCGAGAAGTGAACACGGTGTTGGAGTTATGCTTGACGTAGGTTGCTATAGGATCACTTCTTGATCATACTTTTATCGACCGTGCTTTGCCTTCTCTTCTCGCTCTCATTTGCGTATGTCAGCCACCATATATGCTAGTCGCTTGCTGCAGCTCCACCTCATGCCTTTATCTTACCCATGAGCTTAAATAGTCTTGATCTCGCGGGTGCGAGATTGCTAAGTCCTCGTGACTCACCAGATACTTCCAAAACCAGTTTGCAGGTGCCTATGTTACCGAGCAGGTGACGCAACCAAGCTCAAGGAGGAGCTCGATGAAGATCTTGCCCTTTGTGTTGTTTCGTTCTAGTTGATCAGTAGTGGAGCCCAGTTGGGGTCGATCGGGGACCCTTTGTCGCATTTGGGGTTCTTCTTTTATTTTGGTTCCGTAGTCGGACCTTGATTGTATCTGGATGATGTAATGCTTTTATTCATGTAATTGTGTGAAGTGGCGATTGTAAGCCAACTATGTATCTTTTTCCCTTATGTAATACATGGGTTGTGTGAAGATTACCTCACTTGCGACATTGCTTTCAATGCGGTTATGCCTCTAAGTCGTGCTTCGACACGTGGGAGATATAGCCGCATCGAGGGCGTTACAACGGCCACCAGCCCCCGACCTGCGGATGACACCGAGGTGTTGTCTTAGAGGATACCGGGCCAGGGGGAGACAGTTCTGGAGGCGCCCCAAGGAGAAACCCCCTATGTCGAGCACATGGGGGGGGAGACCCCCATGGATTCTGATGAGGGGGCCGTAGCAAGTTTGGCCCCTAGCCGGATACTGTGCCGGAACCTCCAGTGGTTCCGGTTTCAGGCAGGCAGCCCCTCGCTAAGGGGAGAGAGCTGCCTGTGCCGATGACCTCTGTCCATCCAGAGGCATCGGACAACTTGCTGGAAGCGCTTCAGGGCGCTTCCATGGATGAATAACATCGTACTCTTATGTGTACGGTGATTGCGAAGGTTTAGTCCGCCAAAAGCGAATTGACCGAAGCCTGCGCCAGCCTCCTAACAGGCTTTGAGGTAAGTAATTAAATTATGAGAAAATATCACAGTACAGACAGTAGCCCCTGATGCTCTGTTTGGTGTTCGGAAAGAAAGGCCGAACAGAGGATCAAATATCATCCCCAGGAGTCTAATCATATTATGTCTATGTGAATAAGCAGGCGTTGCTACTGGCCGTTGCCGCACGCACTGCAGAGGTCTCCGGACTGAAGCGGGACCTAGGGCGGGCCGAGGAAGAGCTCGGCCTCGTGAAGAGGCACCTCGAGGAGAACAAAGGTAAGCAATACCCCATCCTTGTGTCATATAAAGGAAAGATTGTTTATGCTAATAGAAGCATCATGAATTTTAATAGGGGCCACGACCGAAGTGGCGGCCCTTAAGAAGGCGATGTCCAAGGCCGAAGACAAAGCGGCCAAGGAGCTCACCGAGCGCGAGAAACAGGAGGCTCGGGTTGATGAGGTCCAGCAAGAGCTCCAGGACTTCATAAAAAAATTCGAGTCCTTGGAGCGTGACTCCAAGATGCAAGAGTCCGAGCTTGCGAAGGCCCTCCAGAGCGCACAACACGCCAAGGCCGAAGCCCAAAAGGCCCTCCAGGAGATTCAGGCGGCCAAGAAGATAGCGGCGGGTAAGGCATTCATTATGCAAAGCAAGCATGTGAAGGAGAGTTTCCTTTTACTTACCCGAATTCGGAGCTCTCCAGGAGCGTTCGCAGATCTGCCGCGCAGCATATCGGATGCCGCAGAGTTCTACCGTGCCGAAGAAGGGAGCTCGACGAAGAAGTTCTTCTGGTCTCAATATACTGGGGCCGAACATCCGATGCCCTTGAGCCACCAGCTGAAGCAACTGGTCGAACTGCACAAGGCAGCCGAACAGGCCATGAAGGACTTCATAGTCCGGCTGTGGCCTGGCGAGCCCCTGCCCAGCAGCTACTTCGGCCTTGTAAAGCGGATGGTGAATGCGTGTCTGCGGCTTGAAGTCATTAAGCGGTCCGTTTGCATTGAAGGTGTGCATAGGGCCTTGGCCCGTGCGAAAGTGCATTGGGCTAAGATGGACACCGAGAAGCGGGTGATGGAGGGGCCGCCGAAGGGCAAGGAGCATCGCCACCCCGAATAGTATTATGACAATGTCCTGAAGGGTGCCCGCCTTGTGGCGGATGAATGTGCTAAGGATGTAATATTTGAATGAATGTACTCATGTCATCCTGTAATATGAAAACGAGTTCATGTGCGCTATATAACGCTTGTTGATTTAAAATATTAGCTTCTGTGTGGCCGTTTATAAAGTCTGAGAGTTGGCCAGTCGTCGACTTCTGCCCCCATGTAACTAGTACTGGGGTGTTCGGGATAAATCTAAACACTCTTTATCCAAATTTTTGGTCCTTTAAGGAGGTGTTCAGCGCAGCGAACAAGGCAATCGGACTATATAGCTTTATCACTCTCACGTAGCCATAGAAGTCTACAATTTTAAATTTTGGCGAAGCCCCTAGTATTCGGAAGGATGAACTTGGGGCGCTATACACACCTAAATCGGACAAGGCTGATTCCTCGCCCGAAGCAGAAAAAATCTTTAAGGATTTGAGACCTCTCGAACAGCGACCAGCTCTCGCCTCATCATGACAGTCAGTTTTCGGCTTTCTCTCATCGAGGTGCTCGTCCGGAAGAACAGGACACAACCGCATAGTTCTCCTGTGCTACCTTAGCGATATAGCGGGCGTAAGGTACCAAAACATGGGAGCCGGGCAAACCCAACTATTGACCCAAGACATGATTCGGAGCTGATGCATATAATGCTATAAGTTCGGGGTGCCGCACTGTCGAAAGTGTTCGGACTTTTCTTGTCGTATTATGGGGTACACTGAAGCCCCTGGCGAGCCGGACGTACCAAAATGTACGGGTGCAATTTGTAATAAATAAGCAGTAAAGGAAAAGGATAAAGAAATGTAATAGTAAGCTGACGTTGTACATTATTTTCCGTTGTTATTTGAATAATACGTCAAAGCGCATGTATACAAGTAGTGCGGTAAGCAAAATAGGACTATTTGACATGTCCTGGCCAAGGGTAAGCTGCATGTGGGTATATAAAACAGGTATAACAATCGTTATCAGAGACCACCTGGGGATTCCCTTGTATGCCAAAGCTTCTTGTCTCCTTAGTGTGTCTGTCCCGCTATGGGTCGATAGTCAGGCTCTCCCGAAGATAGGGACCTGAAAAGAAAAAGGTGTAAAGATACACGGATCCTGGGGCGGTTGAGCCGCATTGCGGATCGTGTCATAGGCGTGCCTCCACCTATGCCCATGGTATTTTGAGTGCGTAATTATGTACGTGCGGCACAAATTTCGCCGCTTGACTGGGACTAGGGCGGAGGCCGAATTGCTAGGCGAGCTCTGGGCGTGTCGGGTGATCATGTTGCAAGGTACTCCGAACTCGCTTGACGGTGTCCGGGGGCTTTATCGCCGGATTGGCGGTCTGCCTGAGAAGGCTGCTTTGTACTTCTGCTGCCAGGGCCGAAGTGTGCTCCTCCGTTCAGAGCGAGCGCTCTGTGTTTCCATTAAATGTTATAACCCCGCGAGGTCCGGGCATTTTAAGCTTGAGGTATGCATAATGCGGTACCGCATTGAATCTGGCAAACGTGGTTCGTCCGAGCAGTGCGTGATAGCCGCTGCGGAAGGGAACGATATCGAAGATTAACTCCTTGCTTCGGAAGTTGTCCGGAGATCCGAAGACCACTTCCAGTGTGATTGAGCCCGTGCAATAGGCCTCTACACCTAGTATGACACCTTAAAAGGTGGTTTTTGTGGTTTTGATCCTTGAGGGGTCGATGCCCATTTTGCGCACTGTATCCTGATAGAGCAGGTTCAGGCTGCTGCCACCGTCCATAAGGACTCGTGTGAGATGGAATCCGTCAATGATGGGGTTGAGGACCAATGCAGCCGAACCACCATGACGGATACTGGTAGGATGGTCCCTGCGGAAAGTGATCGGACAAGAGGACCATGGGTTGAACTTTGGGGCGACTGGCTCCATCGCATAGACATCCCTTAGCGCACGCTTCCGTTCCCACTTGGGAATATGGGTTGCGTATATCATATTCACCGTTTTCACCTGGGGAGGAAATTTCTTCTATCCTCCTGTGTTCGGCGGCCGGGGCTCCTCCTCGTCATTGCTGTGCAGCCCCTTTTCCTTGTTTTCGGCATTCAACTTGCCGGCCTGTTTGAACACCCAGCATTCTCTGTTGGTGTGGTTGCCTGGTTTATCGGGGGTGCCGTGAAATTGACACGAGCGATCGAGTATGCAGACCAGACTGGACGGGCCCGGATTGTTTTTTTAATGGCTTTTTCCGATGACCGGATTTAGAGCCATTGAATCCGGCATTGACTGCCGTGTCTTCGGCATTGTCGCCATTGTTGCAACGCTTGTGTCTGTTGTGTCGTGGCTTGCCGTTGCTATCTGTGGCATCTGAAGTGCCAAGATTTCTTGAAGTGTTGTTGCTACGAGCCAGCCAGCTGTCCTCACCGGCACAAAAGTGGGTCATGAGTGTCGTGAGGGCTGCCATGGACTTCGGTTTTTTTTGGCCGAGGTGTCGGGCGAGCCACTCGTCAGGCTGTTATGCTTAAAGGCCGCTAGGGCTTCAGCATCCGGACAGTCGATGATTTGGTTCTTTTTAGTTAGGAACCGGGTCCAGAATTTCCTGGCGGACTCTCTAGGCTGTTGGGTTATGTGACTTAAGTCATCAGCATCCGGTGGTCGCACATAAGTGCCTTGGAAGTTGTCAAGGAATGCGTCTTCCATGTTCTCCCAACTGCCAATGGAGTTTGCCGGCAAGTTGTTCAGCCAAAGCCGAGTCGGTCCTTTGAGCTTAAATGGGAGGTACTTGATGGCATGTAGATCATCACCGTGGGCCATGTGAATGTGGAGAAGGAAATCTTCAATCCATACTGCGGGGTCTGTTGTACCCTCATATGATTCAATGTTCACGGGTTTACACCCTTCTGGGAATTCATGATCCATAACTTCATCAGTGAAGCATAGGGGGTGTGCGGCGCCTCTATGCCGGGCTACGTCATGACATAGTTCAAATGAGTCTGGTCTGCTGTATTCGGCCCGGCCGGATTTGTTTTTAGTATATCCAGCATGAAGGTCATCGTCACGCGTTGGGGCGCGCCCCCGTGATCCATAGATCGATCTTGACTGTCCTACTTTGTTTTCCAATTCGTCTTGTAGGTCCTTCGTGTAGCCCCGGGCCTTAGTGTTATTGTTTTATTGGCGACGGGGTGCGGGCTGGAGTCCGGGCTGATACGTTGCTTTGTCCCGGCCACGAGGTGGCCGGTCAGCCGCATCATGCACTGGTAGTGTGGGCTTTAATGCCTCCTCATCAAGTTGAGGTAGCAACTTGCGCTTTGGGTAACTTTTGGTTGGGCACTCGAGTCCGTATTCCTCCGCTGCCAGGACCTCGGTCCATCTATCAGTTAGCAGATCTTGATCAGCTTGAAGCTGCTGCTGCTTCCTCTTCAGGCTTTTTGCAGTGGCTATAAGCCGGCGCTTGAAGCGCTCCTGCTCGACGGGGTCCTCAGGCACGATGAATTCTTCGTCACCAAGGCTCACTTCGTCTTTGGAGAGAGGCATGTTATTATCATCCTCTGATTCTCCATCTGTTGCCTGTTCCTTAGGGCTAGCTTGCCCATCTTCTTGCTCGGCCTTCTCGAAGCCTGGCTGGGCAGGATTGTTTTTGTCTTCGACACCATCCGGATTGCTATCATCTCTTGTGCCGGTATCACTATTTTTGCTATGGCGGGGCTTAGAGCGGCGCCTATGACGTCGTTGCCTAGATTGCTTCTCCAAGGGATTATCCTCCGTTGCCTCATCGCCATTGCTTTCTTTGGGGTATCCACCATATATATATATATATATATATATATATATATATATATATATATATATATATATATATATATATATATATATATATATATATATATGATGGGGTGGCTGTCCAGCGACCTGTGGGTGGTGGATCCTGTTCTTCTCATGCATCGTCGTCCATACTATCAATGTCTTCGGAGTCAAAGTCAAGCACGTCGGTTAAGTCATCAACTATGGCTATTAAGTGGGTGGTGGGTGGGGAACGAATTTCTTCGTCGTCCGCTTCCCACTCAAGCCGGACATAGTTTGGCCAGGAGTCTCCCGCTAGAGAGAGAGACCTTATTGAATTTAGCACGTCGCCCAGGGGTGAGTGCTGAAAGATATCCGAGGTGAACTCCATGATCGGTGCCCAATCAGATTCGATAGGCACGGATGCATGCAGTTCGGAGCCTATAGCCGGAGACGAGTCTGAGGGTCCGATGGCACCGTTCTCATAGGAGGTGAGGTCAGTGTTCGGCTCTATCGCCGCTGAGGGAGCGGCCTCCTTGGAGGGGTCCATCCACCCATCCTCGGATGGCATGATCTGCTCCGGACTGATTCCCGGGGCCGCCGCAGGCGCGATCTCCTGAACAATGTCCGATGGCAGATCTAAGTCATGCTCATCGTGACTGTTCGGCGGACCTGACATGGGCTCGAATCCGTCGAAGATCAAGTCTCCACGGATGTCGGCAGTACAGTTCAAGCTTCCAAATCTGACCTGATGGCCAGGGGCGTAGCTATCGATCTGCTCCAGACGGCCAAGCGAGTTGGACCACAGTACGAAGCCGCCGAATACGAAGATCTGTCCGGGGAGGAAAACCTCACCCTAGACCGCATTGTTGAAAATGATTGAAGGAGCCATTAAGCCTTATCGTGACGACACAGTGGAACTCTCAATGAAAGCACCAATGTCGGTGTCAAAACCGGTGGATCTCGGGTAGTGGGTCCTGAACTGTGCGTCTAAGGCTAATGGTAACAGGAGGCGGGGGACATGATGTTTACCCAGGTTTGGGCCCTCTCGATGGAGGTAATACCCTACTTCCTGCTTGATTGATCTTGATGATATGAGTATTACAAGAGTTGATCTACCACGACATCGTAGAGGCTAAACCCTAGAAGCTAGCCAATGATTATGATTGTCTCCCCCCCCCTATGGACTAAACCCTCCGGTTATATAGACACCGGAGGGCTAGGTTACACAGAGTCGGTTACAGAGAAGGAGATCTACATATCCGAATTGCCAAGCTTGCCTTCCACGCAAAGGAGAGTCCCACCCGAACACGGGACGAAGTCTTCAATCATGTATCTTCATAGTCCAATAGCCCGGCCAAAGTATATAGTCCAACCATCCGAGGACCCCCTAATCCAGCACTCCCTCAATATCCATAAAAGGATGAATGACCTGTGCTAACCATAGTGCCATGATATTTGTAGGAGTGGATACTGAGGTGGAAACCCTCAAGAAAGCACTGGCTGAGGCCAAAAAGAAAGTGGCAAAGGAGCGATCCACCCGTGAAAAACATGAGGCCAGGGTTTGTGAGGTCCAGCAGGAGCTCCCGGACGCCATCAAGAAGTGCGAGCCCTTGGAGCGTGATATTTTGGATCCAGAGACAGAACTCGCCAAGGCTCGCCTGAGCGCACAAGAGGCCTGGGTTGAAGCCTAGGGATCCCTCCAGGAAATCCAGGAGGCCAAGAAAATTGCGACGGGTAAAGCTTTTATTATGCAAAGCAAGTATGTGAAGAAGAGGTATCTCTTACTAACCCGGATTTAGAGTTCTCCAGGAGCATTTGCGGATCTGTCGTGCAGTGTTTCTGACGCTGCGGAATTCTTCCGAGCCGAAGAAGGGAGCTCGACGAAGAAGTTGTTCTGGTCGCAATACCTTGTGCTAGAACATCTGGTGCCCTTTAGCGATCAGCTAAAACAGCTGGTCGAACTGCATAGGGTGGCCGAACTGGCCATGAAGGACTTGATAATCCGGATGTGGCCTGCCGAAGCCATGCCCACCAGCTACTTCGGTCTCGTGAAGTGGCTATTCAATGCCTGCCCTTGGCTTGACATCATCAAGCGGTCGGTCTATATCGAAGGTGCGCCGATGGCCTTCGCCCGTGTCAAAGTGCAGTGGGCGAAGATGAATGTCGTCAAGCTTGCGACCAAGGGACCGCCCGAGGGCAAGGAGCACCGCACACCCGAGCGATATTCTCTGTTGGTGTGGTTGGCTGGTTTATCGGGGGTGTCATGAATTTGACATGAGCGATCGAGTATGCGGTCCAGATTGGACAGGCCCGGATTGTTTCTTTTAAATGGCTTTTTTCGATGACCGGATTTAGAGCCACTGAATCCGGCATTGACTGTCGTGTCTTCGGCGTTGTCGCCATTGTTGCGACGCTTGTGTCTATTGCGTCGTGGCTTGTTGTTGCTATCTTTGGCATCTGAAGTGCCAGGATTTCTTGATGTGGTGTTGCTACGAGCCAGCCAGCTGTCCTCACCCGCACAAAAGTGGGTCATGAGTGTCGTGAGGGCTGTCATGGACTTCAGTTTTTCTTGGCCGAGGTGTCGGGTGAGCCACTCGTCGCGGATGTAATGCTTAAAAGCCGCTAGGGCTTCAGCATCCGGACAGTCGACGATTTGGTTCTTTTTAGTTAGGAACCGAGTCCAGAATTTCCTGGCTGACTCTCCGGGCTGTTGGGTTATGTGACTTAAGTCATCAGCATCCGTTGGTCGCACATAAGTGCCCTGGAAGTTGTCAAGGAATGCGTCTTCCAGGTTCTCCCAACTTCTAATGGAGTTTGCCGGCAAGCTGTTCAACCAATGCCGAGCCGGTCCTTTGAGCTTAAGTGGGAGGTACTTGATGGCATGTAGATCATCACCGCGGGCCATGTTAATGTGGAGAAGGAAATCTTTAATCCATACTGCGGGGTCTGTTGTACCATCATATGGTTCAATGTTCACGGGTTTAAACCCTTCTGAGAATTCATGATCCATTACTTCATCGGTGAAGCATAGGGGGTGTGCGGAGCCTCTATGCCGGGCTACGTCATGACGTAGTTCAAATGAGTCTGATCTGCTGTATTCGGCCCGGCCGGATTTGTTTTTAGTATATCCGGCGTGAAGGTCATCGTCACGCGTTGGGGCGCGCCCCCGTGATCCATAGATCGATCTTGACTGTCCTACTTTGTTTTCCAATATGTCTCGCAGGTCCTTCGTGTAGCCCCAGGCCTTAGTGTTATTGTTTCATTGGCGACGGGGTGCGGGCTGGAGTCCAGGCTGATATGTCGCTTTGTCCCGGCCACGAGGTGGCTGGTCAGCCGCATCGTGTGCTGGTAGTGTGGGCTTTAATGCCTCCTCATCGATTTGAGGTAGCAACTTGTGCTTTGGGTAACTTTTGGCTGGGCGCTCGAGTCCGTATTCCTCGGCTGCCAGGACCTCGGTCCATCTATCAATTAGCAGATCTTGATCAGCTTGAAGCTGTTGTTGCTTCTTCTTTAGGCTTTTTGCAGTGGCTATAAGCCGGCGCTTGAAGCGCTCCTTCTCGACGGGGTCCTCAGGCATGATGAATTCTTTGTCGCCAAGGCTCACTTCATCTTCAGAGAGAGGCATGTAATTATCATCCTCTGATTCTCCATCTAGTGCCTGTTCCTTAGGGCTAGCTTGCCCATCTTCTTGCTCGGCCTGCTCGAAGCCTGGCTGGGCAGGATGGTTTTCGTCTTCGGCACCATCCGGATTGCTATCATCTCTTGTGCCGGTATCACTATTTTTGCTATGGCGGGGCTTAGAGCGGCGCCTATGACGATGGTGCCTAGATTGCTTCTCCAAGGGATTATCCTCCATTGCCTCATCGCCATTGCTTTCTTTGGGGGTGTCCACCATATATATATATATATATATATATCATATGATGGGGTGGCTGTCCAGCGCCCTGTGGGCGGTGGTTCCTATTCTTCTCCTGCATCGTCGTCAATGTCTTCGGAGTCGAAGTCAAGCACATCGGTTAAGTCATTGACAGTGGCTATTAAGTGGGTGGTGTGTGGGGAATGAATTTCTTTGTTGTCCGCTTCCCACTCAAGCCGAACATAGTTCGGCCAGGAGTCTCCCACTAGAGAGAGAGACCTTAATGAATTTAGCACGTCTCCCAAGGGTGAGTGCTGAAAGATATCCGTGGAGGTGAACTCCATGATCGATGCCCAATCAGATTCGATAGGCACGAATGCGCGCGGTTCGGAGCCTGTAGCCGGAGACGAGTTCGAGGGTCCGATGGCACCGGCCTCATAGGAGGTGAGGTCAGTGTTCGGCTCTATCGCCACTAAGAGTGCGGCCTCCTTGGCCGGGTCGATCCACCCGTCCTCGGATGGCACGATCTGCTCCGGATTGATTCCCGGGGCCGCTGCAGGCGCGATCTCCCAAACATTGTCTGATTGCAGATCTAAGTCATGCTCGTCGTGTCTGTTCGGCGCACCTTACATGGGCTCGAATCCGTCAAAGATCAAGTCTCCGCGCATGTCGGCAGTATAGTTAAGCTTCGAAATCTGACCTGATGGCCAGGGGCGTAGCTATCGATCTGCTCCAGACGGCCAAGCGAGTTGTCCTGCAGTATGAAGCCGCTGAATACGAATATCTGTCCGGGGAGGAAAACCTCACCCTGGACCGCATCGTTGAAAATGATTGAAGGAGCCATCAAGCCTTATCGTGACGACACAGTGGAACTCTCAATGAAAGCACCAATGTCGGTGTCAAAACCGGTGGATCTTGGGTAGGGGGTCCTGAACTGTGCGTCCAAGGCTAATGGTAATAGGAGGCGGGGGACATGATGTTTACCGAGGTTCGGGCCCTCTCGATGGAGGTAATACCCTACTTCCTTCTTGATTGATCTTTATGATATGAGTATTACAAGAGTTGATCTACCACGACATCGTAGAGGCTAAACCCTAGAAGCTAGCCTATGATTATGATTGTCTCCCCCCTACGGAATAAACCCTCCGGTTTATATAGACACTGGAGGGGGCTAGGGTTACACAGAGTCGGTTACAGAGAAGGAGATCTACATATCCGAATTGCCAAGCTTGCCTTCCATGCAAAGGAGAGTCCCACCCAGACACGGGACGAAGTCTTCAATCTTGTATCTTCATAGTCCAATAGTCCGGCCAAAGTATATAGTCCGACCATCCGAGGACCCCCTAATCTAGGACTCCCTCAATATCCATAAAAGGATGAATGACTTGTGCTGACCATAGTGCCATGATATTTGTAGGAGCGGATACTAAGGTGGAAACCCTCAAGAAAGCGTGAAAAACACGAGGCTAGGGTTTATGAGGTCCAGCAGGAGCTCCAGGACGACATCAAGAAGTACGAGTCCTTGGAGCGCGATATTGCGGATAAAGAGAGCAAACTCGCCAAGGCTCGCCTGAGCGCACAAGAGGCCCGGGTTGAAGCCCAGGGCGCCCTCCAGGAAATCCAGGAGGTTAAGAAAATCACGGCAGGTAAGGCTTTTATTATGCAAAGCAAGTATGTGAAGAAGAGGTATCTCTTACTAACTCGGATTTGGAGTTCTCTAGGGGCGTTTGCGGATCTCTCGCGCAGTGTTTCTGACGCTGCGGAATTCTTCTGAGCCGAAGAAGGGGGCTCGACGGAGAAGCTATTCTGGTCGCAATACCTTATGCTAGAACATCCGGTGCCCTTTAGCGATCAGCTAAAACAGATGATCGAACTGCATAGGGTGGCCGAACTGTCCATGAAGGACTTGATAATCCGGCTGTGGCCTACCGAAGCCATGCCCAGCAGCTACTTCGGTCTCGTGAAGTGGCTATTGAATGCCTGCCCTCGGCTTAACGCCATCAAGCGGTCGGTCTGTATCAGAGGTGCGTCGATGGCCTTCGCCCCTGTCAAAGTGCAATGGGCAAAGATGAATGCCGTCAAGCTCGTGACCGAGGGACCGCCCGAGGGCAAGGAGCACCGCACACCCGAGCGATATTTTAGTGATGTCCTGGAGGGATCCCGCATTGTAGCGGAGCAATGTGCGAAAGATGTAATCTTTGAATGAATATATTCATGTTATCTCGCCCTGTATTATGAAACAAAGTCGATTTTGTGATATAATGCTTGTTACTATTAAAAATTTTACCTCCTGTGCGGCCTGTTTATGAAATCTGTGAGTTGGCTTGTCGTCGGCTTCAGCCCCCAGGTAGGTAGTACAGGGGTGTTTGGGACGGAATCCAAACACTCTTGATCCAATTGTTTGGTCCTTGAAAGGAGGTTTTTAGCACAACGAACCAGGCAATCAGACTATGTGGCTTTCTCACCCTCACTTAGCCATAGGAGTTTGACAATGAAAATTTAGGCGCAGCCCCTAGTATCCAAACTAGGGTGTTGTAAACACCTAATCGGGTAAAAAACAGATCCATCGCATAATGCGAAAAAATCGCTAAAGATTTGAGACCTTCGAAGAGCTGAGTGGCTCACGCCGCATCATGACAGTCAGTTTTCGGCTTTTCTACTAAGGTGCTCATCCGGAAAAACCAGGACACAATCGCAGTAGTTCTCCATTTACTACCCTAGCCGATATAGTGGAATGTAAGGTAGTAATCACAGGAGTCGGGCAACCCAACTATTGACCAAAGACATGATTCGGAGCCAATGCATATAGTGCTAAATTTGGGGTGCCGAACTATACTGTAAAAAGTGTTCGGACTTTGTTGCCGTATTGTGGGGCGTAATGAAGCCCCTGGCAGATTAAAGCGTACCAAAGTGTACGGGTGCTATTTGATAAGATTTATCAAAAGAAAAAAGCAGGGGTGGTAAGCTAGTGCCGCAGAAGTTGGGCCGCAAACTGTTTCCATTATAGTTTGATTAATACGTCAATGCGTATTCGTACAAGTAGTGCAATAAGCAACATGGCTATTTAACATGCCACAACCAAGGAAGAGCTGCGTGTGGGTCCTAAAAATAGGTAGAGTGATCGTTAAAGAGACCACCTAAGAATTCCCTTATACGTCAATGCTTCTTGTTGTCTTGGTGTATTTATCCTTTCAAAAGGACTGGCGATCAAGTTGTCCGAAAAAACATGTGGAAAAAAACCTGGAAAGGATAAAAAAGGAAAAAGTGAAAGTAGCTGTATCCAGGGCGGTCGAGCCGTATGATGGATCACAAGATAGTTATGCCTCCGTCTATGCCCATGGTATTTTGAGTGCGTAGTTATGTACGCGCGGTACGAACGCCGCCACTTGGTCGGGACTGGGACTGAGGCCAAATTGCTAGTCGAGCTCTTGACGAGCTAGGTTGTCCTGCTGCAGAGTAGTCCGGACTCGTATGATAGTGTCCGGGAGCTCGGCCGCCGAATTAAGGTTCTACTTGAGAAGGTCGCTCTATACTTCTGCTACTAAAGCAGCAGTGTGCTCCTCGGTACGGAGGGAGCGTTCCGTGTTTCCATCGACTGTTATGACGCCGCATGGTCCGGGCATCTTGAGCTTGAGATAAGCATAGTGGGGATGTTGACACACGAACACGTCGCGTGTACCCTCGACGCCGGGGGTGATGCACCGCAGCTCACGTCGAAGGAGACCCGACCGACAGTGCGATACGCAAGACTGTTGGCTGGCGCTTTTGTAGACCCGAAACCCCGCGCACCCGGGAGGGACCCCGTCAGGGATTGCGGCGGCTATGGGCTGCCCTAGGTCGATTCGCTCGCCCCTAGAGCCTCGGGATTCGTAGCTCTCAAACACGAAGAACAGCAAAGAACGAGAGAGAAAAACGGTGGAGAGATAAAACGTAGACAGGAAAAAGTAGTATATTGATTTGTTCGATTGTGTGTTGTTCAATCGGCCGTCACCCCTTAGGTATATAAGAGGCGACTGGACTTCCCGTGCAAGGAAAAGGTTTGGATTCACGTCCAAAACCCTAGTCAAATTCGGATTGGTTTTATCCGAACTTTCCAAAACTGTTCGATCTAAAACTGGCTGCACCTTGCGGGTCTTTTCTGTGGTGGTAAACGACCTTGGATGGAAACGAGTCCAAAAGCAATCTTGATTGTTTCGACGAGACAAACAACTTTAATGTTGAACGTTTTTTCATCAGAGGTCATCTAGAGGGTCAAATTGCTCGTGTAAAACAGCTAATTATTCACGCATCTCATCAGACATACACACATATGCGTCTGGTTCCGGGCGTCATATTTTGCTCACTGGAGGGTCGCGCTGTGCGGGTTCTAACTTTTGCATATGACCTTGGATTGAGACGATCTTTATATCAAAATTGATCGCTTCAATGAGGCACACAACTTTCATGTTGAAACTTTCTCCAATTGAAGCAATCTTAATTGGGTTTATAGCCATTCTTTAATCCGGTGTCGACATGAGTATCTCTGAACTTGTCATAACTTTTACATCCGAGCTCCGTTTTAGACCATCTTCATATTCATCTTCATCGTCTCGAAGAGAGCCATCTCATGGTGACTTTCAATAGTAAGTTTGAGTTAATCTTGACATAGCTTCAAGCCACTCTTTATAAACGTGCCACTTTTGAGCGTCAGCACATGCCCCCCTGTTTTTTTGGCAAAGCTAGCATGCCGAAAAATAACTTGTACCAAGTTTGTTCTAAGGACGATGTCAACACTCCATCGGCCATTCATATGTTCTTAGGATGATAAGTATATATCGGCCATGTCTTGTGTGAACTTTCTGATGCAAACTTGGGTGAAACCTTCTCAGCTTCATTAACAATCCGGTGATAAAGTTCCATAGATATGTATCTCAAGGTCATCCTCCGAACAATATTGTTCACCCTTTTGCTAGGATTTTGTAGATAATCAACAATAAACTTTCTCCAATCCTTACTTTCGCCTGCATAAAAATTTCATTAGTGGCCGAAGATGTGGACTTCGGTTCGGCCTTACCTATGTTGACGAGACTAAGCATCGGCTATTGAGAGAAATGCAATACAACATGATGGACATGGTAGCCGGATGCTTGCTATGCCAACTCTCTCCAATTGTCATGTCTAAATATATGAAAATTTTAATGCAACCCAAGGTAAATTTTGCATCTAGACATACCCTAAGATAAACTATAAGTGATTCGTCAAAACATTGATAACCCTTGGATATTTGTTGCACTACTCATAACAAATCACCGAAAGCCTCAATATGTATAGCACCTATAGCAAGTAAAAGAGTCAGTCCGAATAACAACATATTCGGCTTTGATTAATCGTGCATAAAAATATACTAAGCGGCATGATGCTTCAAAAATAGTACCATCAGGAGATATATAAACAACACCAACACTTTGGCCATTGCTACGAATTGAACCATCAAAACATAATCTCCATAGTACTAAAGAGATAAGGCTAGTATCAATATTATGCATGTCATTAATCTGATGTTCAGTAATAAAATCAGCTATGATTTGGCCTCTTATAGATCTCAAAGACGCATAAGCTAAAATGTATCCAAACAAAGTATAAGCCCCCTAGCCAACTCTGTAACTATGAATTGGTCTATGAATCATGTATTCAATGACATCGGTCATCATGTCTCAACTCCATTCAAATATAAATATAAATTTCCATGAGCATGTACCTTGTCTCGCTCTCCAATCAAACTAAGGACGATGTTATAATATTGCACCGGCCATGCATTGACATACTCTTAGGACGATAGATAAATATCGGCCATTACCATGTAAACTTCATTCGAAGCACATATAGCCGAAATAAACAAATGAAATGACAAATCAAGTAATTTGGCCCTTTGGATCAGCAACAAACTTGTAGCTAATCAAATGTATAGTGAATTGGTAATACCCTTTCATGATGTAAGAAATTATATTGCATCCATGGATTAAAATAAGCCCATTGAGGGTCACCAATCATACCTGATGACGAATTCCATGGCATAGGTGTTAATGGCATAGTTGAAGAATATGGACAATGTGTAGACCGAAGGTGCTGAAACCTTAATCTTGGTCCTTCATAGTTTTCACTCTTTTCCTTCTTCACCTTTGTCGCACTTCTTGTAATGGAGGCTTGCACATAATTCTTATTTTTAGCACTTCCTTCGGGAACCCATGCCATGTTCCTTTCTTCAAGTTCTTGTGCACTAAGTTTGTGTAATTCCCTCTTTTGCCAATACAATAAGCCGAGTGGGCATCTCGGCTGTGATTCTGTTTTGACCAATGGCAATTCCTTTTTGGCCTTGTGCACTTTCAACTTCTTTTCTTCATATTTGGCACTTTGATTCACAATAATTGGTTGCTTCGTCTCATTGACTTTAGTAGCCAATGTCAACACTTTAATTGGCTCTTTTTCATTTGAGATCAAATCTGAAGTTGCACTCTTACGGCCATCTCTTTTAACACGAAAAACTTGTTTGACCAGCTCTTTCTTCTTCCTTGAGTTTTGGACCGATTCCTTATGATAGAAACGGTCTTTAACATGTGATTGTTCAAATGTCGATCTTCTTGGAGCTGCATAATATTGATGAGGTAATTTAGAATATGATGGACAGTGTGTCGTTGATTTATACTTGTTCCATGATTGATCAGAATAATAGTCAGCATAGGGAGGTATCCATGACATTGACATTGGTGGCCCAAAAGGAGGATATGGAGTCTGTTTGCTCAACTTCTTCCTTCACCAATCCCAGTCTTCAAATTTATGCCTTGGGGGTGACTTCGATGCTTTTGTTTCACTTGGACGATAATCATTCTTTGCCTCACTTACCTTCTGATATTTTTTTCAATAACTGCGCAAAAGTGACTTTCGGCTCTTTATCTTTGTGCTTACCACGACCCTTACTTTCTGTTGTCTTTCTTGCATCGGTCCTTGGATATTCTTGTTACCCCCCAATGCTAGTTGCCTCCGATGTAGCTTTGATGTAATCATCGTCTTCAGAATTGCCATCTTGAATAATATTTTTACGTGAAGAATTGGCCCCAACATCTTTAGTCTGTGCCCGTTTGTCTTGGGATGAGTCAGCTTGCAGCTGGGCTAACACCTGATCATCATCAAGATTACTATTAGCCGATTGGCCATCATCTTGTGCTCCAATAATTTCCAATCGTCTTTTGATGGCCGATTGTGTGACTTGATGAAGAACGTCGTGGTATCTGATTTTCTGCTTGAACGAATTGGTCATTCGCTCTTGTCTTGATGGCTCAATATGGCGATCTTCTATGATAATTGGGTAAGCCAGCGATGCACCAATGATGAGATCAGCTATGTCCAAACTGAAAGTACACTGCTCGCCCATTAACCGATACTGTGATATTGGTTGTGGAATTAAACAACCGAGTGATGTCGGATTAACATCGTCTAACTCGGCCATGCATCATTCTTTGTCCTCCTTTTCTGATTTTTCTGAATCGGCTATCTTAATGGACATTGAATCTAGCTTTACGTTTCTGCAACCAAAATAGTTACAAAATATATGTCTCATCTGAGACCAAATGTTAGCCAGGTATGAAACAATCAAAGTTGTCCATATGAAAATAAAGCTTAGCCTACGTAATGATGACAACTTTGGTTGGAACAGATTGCCACTATTACCTTATATGAATGGTTCAATATGTTGACCGACATAACTACTGACAAGATTATTCCTGGCAAACAAATTACTTATCTCGACTGGTCTTTCAATATTAATTATAAGTGCACTGGAAGATGCATCAATAGTATGATTTTGACCGAATCGAAAGACAAGTAAACTATCGGCTAGGTGTACCTCTTTGAAGACGTCGGGAGAACATGATGTCAGCACAAGAGGAACAATGTTTTGATCCGCCTCTGGATAACTCTCCAATGCTTCGAGTTCATCTTCTGGATCACGTGCCGCGTCACACGGATTACATGAATAGATTTCACTCAGATTGCCCGAGTAGATTTCACTCGGATGCTCTTTGTCAGTTGAACTTTGCTCGGCTACATGTTCTTGTTCTAGATGTTCATCGTTAACCAAACTATGTTCGGCCATATTACTTTGTTCTTGATGCTCATCATTATCTTTAGCACGAAAATCATAGGGTAGCATGTCGGCTCCCATACATCCAGAAAAATCAAGCATAGCTAATTTGCTGCGTTTGCCGTTCCTTTGTTCAGCAAAACTTGCATCTTTTGTTTTGGTACACTCGGTGATAACTAGTTCAGCATTAGCTTGTGATGCACTCGGATGGCTCGATGCACTTGGCTGGAATGATGCACTCGGCCTTAACTGGCTCGATGCACTAGGTATTGTTACTATGCACTTGGCTTCAACCGTCTCTATGCTCAATCTGGTTGCAACTGAATTCACCATTGTTCTGACTTTAAGCAAACCATTCGACTTGGTTGTAGACGACTTAGTCATATTTGTATTGGCCTCAACCAAATCAATAGGATTAGCGGAGCCAATATTCTTTTGTTGATTTGTTGGTGAAGCATCTTTTTTATTCAGCCTTAACATCATAGAAGGGTCAACAAGATTGTTGCATGGAGGAAGGAACTTGACATATTCTTGCAAATACTCTTCTTCACGCTTCTTCTTGAGTGCTTCATAAGCTTGTAGATATTCTGTTGGTAATTCCTCAAGAGTTGGTGTAGTAAAACTATTGATGCAATCTCCTGTGAGCTTTGGCTTGACCTCGTCCATTTGGTCCACATGTTTTTCTTCAGACTCATCTTTAGATGGATCAGCTTGCCTGCCAAAATTTTGCAATTGTACAGGGGGTGTATAACATGCTGCAACAATAGGCAATGACATATGCGCTGTTGTTGAATATTTTGTCTTGACAATTTGATCAATCAGCAACAGTTCGTCTTCTTGCAAAACCCTAGATCTTATTGCCTCATAATCAGGAACCAACCCCTTATCATGTTGCTCAAGACAAATAGCACTAATCTTCTTATTTTGGGCTAAACACTTCAATGCAGCCAGAGCCACCTCATCTCCTGCAATATCATACATAAATGCTCTTGTAGAATCTCCATTCACTCGGCCATAATCATGAAGGTGAGCCGAGTCATGAATATTTTTAGCTGCATATGTCGCTGAACAATTAAAATCATGAGGTGTAGTATATGATGTTTGAGGATAACCGGCCAAATAGCTAATGGAAGCAAGGCCGGTTCCCCCATCCATCGGCATGCTTGGGGATGAACCCGCATATTGCGAGTCTGCTACCGATGGATAAAACTATGAGATGCCCTCCTGTACATGAGGTGTCATATATTTATCGCTCGAACAAATCGTGTTGTTCACTGGCATATTGAAAGATGTTGCCGATGCATGAAAGTTCAAATTCATAAGTTGCATGTCGCGATTCTGTAAATTACAAGTTTCTCCAACGGAATAACTAGACGGCCTTTGCTCGTTAGGGCTAGCCGACATGACATGTCCATTGAAAGATCTAGCAACATCAACATAATGGCTATTTGCATCTACGTAAGGATATTGATGATACATGTTACCGTTGTAGATTGCAGTCACTTGATGACGCTCTCCTCGTAGCAATAATAGGCTGGAGACTGTTCAAAGCTTGATCCCCAACGGAGTCACCAAAAAGTGTGTTGACACACGAACACGTCACGTGTACCCTCGACGCTGGGGGTGATGCACCGCACCTCACGTCAAAGGAGACCCAACCGACAGTGCGATATGCAAGACTATTGGTGGGCGCTTTCGTAGACCCGAAACCCCGTGCACCCGGGAGGGACCCTGTTAGGGATTGCGGCGGCTATGGGCTGCCCTAGGTCGATTCGCTCGCCCCTAGAGCCTCGGTATTCGCATCTCTCAAACACGAAGAACAGCGATGAACGAGAGAGAAAAACGGTGGAGAGATAAAACGTAGACAGGAAAAAGTAGTATATTGATTTGTTCGATTGTGTGTTGTTCAATCGTCCGTCACCCCTTAGGTATGTAAGAGGCGGCTAGACTTCCCGTGCAAGGAAAAGGTTTTATCCGAACTTTCCAAAATTGTTCGGTCTAAAACTGGCTGCACATTGCGGGTCTTTTCTGTGGTGGTAAACGACCTCGAATGGAAACGAGTCCAAAAGCAATCTTGACTGTTTCGACGAGACGAACAACTTCTATGTTGAATGTGTTTTCATCAGAGGTCATCTCGAGGGTCAAATTGCTCACGTAAAACAGCTAATTATTCACACATCTCATCAGACATACCCACATATGTGTCTGGTTCCGGGCGTCATATTTTGCTCACTGGAGGGTTGTGTTGTCTGGGCTCTAACTTTTGCATATGACCTTGGATTGAGACGATCTTTATATAAAAATTGATCGATTCAACGAGGCGCACAACTTTCATGTTGAAACTTTCTCTAGTTGAAGCAATCTTAATTGGGTTTATAGCCATTCTTTAATCTCGTGTTGAATGAGTATCTCTGAACTTGTCATAACTTTTACATCCGAGCTCCGTATTAGACCAGCTTTATATTCATCTTCATCTTCTCAAAGAGAGCCATCTCATGGTGACTTTCAATAGTAAGTTTGAGTTAATCTTGACATAGCTTCAAGCCACTCTTTATAAACGTGCCACTTTTGAGCGTCAACAGTGGCATTGTGTTGAATCGAGCAAATGCGGTTCGTCCAAGCAGTGCGTGATAGCCACTGCGAAAGGGGACAATATCGAAGATCAAATCTTCGCTTCGGAAGTTTTCCGGGAATCCGAAGACAACCTCTAGTGTGATTGAGCCCGTACGTCGGGCCTCTACACCTGGTATGACTCCTTTAAAGGTAGTCTTTGTGGGCTTGATCCATGATGGATTAATGCCCATTTTGCGCATTGTATCCTGATAGAGCAGGTTGAGGCTGCTGCCACCGTCCATGAGGACTCGCGTCAGGTGGAATCCATAAATTATTGGGTTGAGGACCAGTGCGGCTAAATCGTCATGACGGGTACTGGTCAGGTGATCCCAAAGATCGAAGGCGATCGGGCATGACGACCATGGATTAAATTTTGGGGCGACTGGCTCTATCGCATAGACGTCCTTGAGCGCGCATTTGTGCTCCCTCTTGGGGATATGTGTAGCATATATCATGTTCACCATTTTGACCTGAGGGGGAAACTTCTTCTGTCCCCCTGTGTTCGGTGGACGCGGCTCCTCGTCATCGTCCTTGCTTTGCGACCCCTTCTCTTTGTTCTCGGCATTTAACTTGCCGGCCTGTTTAAAAACCCAACAATCTCTGTTGGTATGATTGGCTGGTTTGTCGGGGGTTTCGTGTATCTGGCATGGGCAATCGAGTATGTGGTCTAGGCTGGAGAAGCCCGAATTGTTCCTTTTGAATGGCTTCTTCTGCTGGCCGGACTTGGAGCCACTGAATCTGGCGTTGACCGTCGTGTCGTCGGTATTATCACCGTTGTTTTGAAGCTTGTGTCTGTTGCGTCAGGGCTTGCCATTGCTATTTCTGGCTTCCGCAGCACCAGGTTTGCTTGCATTGTTATTACTACGGGCTAGCCAACTATCTTCGCCCGCGCAAAAGCGGGTCATAACTGCCGTAAGGGCTGCCATGGACTTCGGTTTTTCTTGGCCGAGGTGTCGGGCGAGCCATTTGTCCCGGATGCCGTGTTTAAAGGCCACCAGGGCTTCGGCATCCGGACAGTCGACGATCTGGTTCTTTTTAGTTAAGAACCTAGTCCAGAATTTCTGGCTGACTCTCCGGGTTGTTGAATTATGTGACTTAAGTCGTCGGCATCCGGAGGTCAAACATATGTGCCTTGGAAGTTGTCAAGGAAGGCCTCTTCCAAGTCCTCCCAGCTGCCGATGGAGTTTTCGGGCAAGCTGTTCAACCAGTGCCGGGCTGGTCCTTTGAGTTTTAGTGGGAGGTATTTGATGGCATGGAGATCATCACCGTGGGCCATATGAATGTGAAGAAGAAAATCCTCGATCCATACCGTGGGGTCTGTTGTCCCATCATATGATTCAATGTTTACGGGTTTAAACCCTTCTAGGAATTCGTGCTCCATTACCTCGTCAGTGAAGCAAAGGGGGTGTGCAGCGCCTTTATATCGGGCCACGTCGCGACGTAGCTCAGATGGAGTCCGTCTGCGGTTCTCGGCCTGGGCGTGAGTATGATTGTTGCGTCCGTCTAGGTAGCCATTGTCGCGTGTCGGGGCATGTCCCCGTGATCCATAGATCGATCTGTTCTGACCTGCTCTACTGTCCAAGTCCTGCCGCAGGTCATATGTATGTCCCTGAGCTGTTTTATCTCACCTTTACGGTGAGGTGGGGCGGGCTAGTGTTCGGCTTGAGTTACTGCTTTGTCCCGACCACGTGGTGGTCGGTCAGCCGCATTGCGCGATGTTGGTACGGGCTCGAGCACCTCATCATCGAACTGGGGTAACAATTTGCGCTTCAGGTAACTTTTGGCAGGGCGCTTGAGGCTGTATTCCTCGGCTGCCAGGACATCAGTCCATATATCATTGAGCAGATCTTGATAAGGTTGAAGCTGCTGCTGCTTCTTTTCTAGGCTCCTTGCAGTGGCTATTAGCCGTCGCTTAAAGCGCTCCTGCTCGAGAGGTTCCTCAGGCACAATAAAATCCTCGTTGCCGAGGCTCACCTCATCCTCGGAGAGCGGAAGATAATTACTGTCCTCCGAGTCTTCGCGTATGGCCTGTTCATCAGGGCTAACTTGCACGTCTTCCCGTTCGTCCTGTTCGGAAGTTGCCTCAATGGGGTCTTCATTGTCCTCGGCATTGTCCGGAGTATTGTTTTCTCTTGTGCCGGTATCGCTGTCTTTTCCACGGCGTGACTTAGAGCGGCACCGATGACATCGGCGTTTTGGCTGTATCTCAGGAGGTTTATCCTCGACTAGATCCTTGACATTGTCGCCATTGTTCTCTTTAGGTGTGTCCACCATGTATACGTCATACAAGGAAGTGGCCATCCAACGTCCGGTAAATGGCGGGTTTTGGGCCTCCTCTTCTCCGGCATCATCGTCCATACCGTCGATGTCTTAGGAGCCATAATCGAGCATGTCAGTTAGGTCCTCGACAGTGGCTATGAAGTGGGCGGTGGGTGGGAAGCGAAATTCTCCGTCATCACCCTCCAGTTCGAACCGGATATAATTTGGTTGTGAGTCCCCCGCTAAGGAGAGTGCTTTTAATGAGTTTAGCACGTCGCCTAAAGGCGAGTGCCGGAAGATGTCCGCGGAGCTGAATTCGATGATCGATGCCAGATCAAGCTCGACGTGCACGGACGCACATGGTTCAGATCCTGTAGCCGGAAACGAGTCCGAGGTTTCGATGACACAGATCTCACTCGAGGTTGGGTCTGTGTGCGGCTCCGACGCCGCTGAGTCTGCGGCTTCCGTGGCGGGATTGAGCCTCCCATCCTCGGATGGCTTGATCTGCTCCGGATCTAGGGCCAGAACAGTTACAGGCACTATCTCCTGGGCATGGTCCGATGACAGATTTAAGTCATGTTCATCGCGGGGACAGGGAGCGGCTGCCGTGGTCTTGAATCCGTTGAAGATCAAGTCTCCACAGATATCCGCAACATGGTTCAAGCTTTCAAATCTGACCTGGTAGCCAGGGGTGTAGCTGTTAATCTGCTCTAGATGGCCAAGCGAGTTGGCCCGCAGTGCGAAGCCGCCGAATACGAAGATCTATCTGGGGGAAGACTTCTCCCTGGACAATGTTGTTGTAGATGATCGACGGGGCCATCGAATCTCTTGACGACGATGCAGCGGAACTCTCAACGAAAGCACCAATGTCGGTGTCAAAACCGGCGGATCTCGGGTAGGGGGTCCCGAACTGTGCGTCTAAGGTCGATGGTAACAGGAGACAGGGGACACGATGTTTACCCAGGTTCGGGCCCTCTCTATGGAGGTAATACCCTACTTCCTGCTTGATTGATCTTGATGAATATGAGTATTACAAGAGTTGATCTACCTCAAGATCGTAATGGCTAAAACCCTAGAAGTCTAGCCTGTATGACTATGATTATCTGTACGGACTAAGCCCTCCGTTTTATATAGACACCGGAGGGGACTAGGGTTGTACAAAGTTGGTTACAGAGAAAGGAATCTTCATATCAAGGCACCAAGTTTGCCTTCCACGCCAAAGAGAGTCCCATCCGGACCCGGGAGAGAGTCTTCGGTCTCATATCTTCATAGCCCATCAGTCCGGCCCACGTACCGTAGTCCAGATGCCCAAGGACCCCTTAATCCAGGACTCCCTCATTTGTCACCTAGTGGTGCAACAAGGACATAATTCTTCTGTGCAGCAATGAGGATAATCCTCAGATCACGGACCCAGTCCGAATCATTGCTACTATCATCTTTCAACTTAGTTTTCTCTAGGAACATATCAAAAATAAAAAAGGACCTATTCGCGAGCTATTGATCTACAACATGGATATGCAAATACTATCAGGACTAAGTTAATGATAAATTAAGTTCAATTAATCATACAACTTAAGAACTCCCACTTAGATAGACATCCCTTGAGTCATCTAAATGATCGCGTGATCCATATCAACTAAACCATGTCCGATCATCATGTGAGATGGAGTAGTTTTCAATGGTGAACATCTCTATGTTGATCATATCTACTATATGATTCACGTTCGACCTTTCGGTCTCCAGTGTTCCAAGGCCATGTCTGTACCTATGCTCGTCAAGTTTAACTCGAGTATTCTGCATGTGCAAAATTGTCTTGCACCCGTTGTATGTGAACGTAGAGCTTACCACACCCGATCATCACGTGGTGTCTCGGCACGATGAACTATCGCAACGGTGCATACTCAGGGAGAACACTTATACCTTGAAATTTTTAGTGAGGGATCATCTTATAATGCTACCGTCGTACTAAGAAAAATAAGATCCATAAAAGATAAACATCACATGCAATCAAAATATGTGACATGATATGCCCATCACCATCTTGTGCCTTTGATCTCCGTCTCCAAAGCACCGTCATGATCTCCATCGTCACCGGCTTGACACCTTGATCTCCATCGTAGAGTCGTGGTCGTCTTGCCAAATATTGCTTCTACAACTATCACTAACGCATAGTGATAAAGTAAAGCAATTACATGGCATTTGCATTTCATACAATAAAGCGACAACCATAAGGCTCCTGCCAGTTGCTGATAACTTTTACAAAACATGATCATCTCATACAACAATGTATATCATATCATGTCTTGACCATATCACATCACAACATGCCATACAAAAACAAGTTAGACGTCCTCTACTTTGTTGTTGCAAGCTTTACGTGGCTGCTACGGGCTTCTAGTAAGAATCGTTCGTACCTACGCATCAAAACCACAACGGTGTTTCGTCAAGTTTGTTGTTTTAACCTTCAACAAGGATCGGTCGTAGTCACATTCGATTCAACTAAAGTTGGAGAAACGGACACCCGCCAACCACCTATATGCAAAACTAGCTGCATGTATGTCGGTGGAACCGGTCTCATGAACGTGGTCATGTAAGGTTGGTCCGGGCCGCTTCATCCAACAATAACGCCGAATCAAAATAAGACATTAGTGGTAAGCAGTATGATGATCACCGCCCACAACTCTTTGTGTTCTACTCGTGCATATCATCTACGCATAGACCTGGCTCGGATGCCACTGTTGGGAGATGTAGCATGCAATTTCAAAAATTTCCTACACTCACGCAAGATCTATCTAGGAGATGCATAGCAACGAGAGGGTAGAGTGTGTCCATTACCTCGGAGACTGAAAGCGGAAGCGTTTGACAACGCGGTTGATGTAGTCGAACTTCTTCTCGTTCCGGCCAATCAAGCACCGAACGCACGGCACCTCCCACTACAAAAAAAAGACACATCCGTGACATTTTGGGCCGAAGGAAATTTTTTTCTGTCATACTTATGACACTTCTATGACGATAATTGTGACAAAACCCGGTATCATCATAGATGTGGTGGGCTCCTACTTCTATGACAAAAAATCATGACAGAAAATGGGCTTTTCGTCCTGGGCGGGCTGGAGACGCAGCTGCATGACATTCTTTGGGCCGTCCATGACGGAAAAAACCGTGGTAGAAGTGAGGGCGAGGAAAATTTCGGGGAGTTCCCGGTTACGGTGGGTGGTCGGGGGCTGAGCGATGCGCGTTTCTCTCGTACACGTACGCGCGTGTGTGCGAGGCGTTGGCTCTAACTAAACCCGAGCGAGGTGTTGGGCTCTAACTGAACCCGAGCGATTGCACTGCAGGCTACACGTTACTGAACCCGAGCGATCGATCGATGGCTGTTAACTGAACCCGATCGAGCGATTCCTTCGCTATTGCTGCTACGATCGATGCTGCCTCTGGATGAACAGCGAGCGTTGCGGGTGGGGTGGATGAACAATGAGAAGTGGGGGTGGATGAACAGGACCTCGTGGCGTTGCCTCTGGATGAACAGGACCCTGATCGATTGAGCCGCTTGGGGCTGGATGAACAGGACCCCCTGGAGGGCTGGATGAACAGGACGACCCCGTCGAGGGCTGGATGAATAGTAGACAGTGGAGGGGTGCCAGTGGAGGGGTGGTTGAACAGTAGCCGGTGGAGTAGCGCACGGTGGAGGCTAGATGAATAGGAGCCCATGGAGGCTGGAGGAGGTCGACGGTAGCCCGTGGAGGCTGGAGGAGGTCGACGGTGGAGATGAACAGTATCCCGTGGAGTCCCGTTTGGCGGTACGCCGCACCCCTCCCGATGAACAGGACCCCCGTTTCGACCATAGCACTCCAACACAAGTCTGTTTCATCCGTTTTGCGGTACGCCACACCCCTCCCGATCAACAGGACCCCCGTTTTGATCGCAGGAGGTCCGTTCCCTCTGTTTTGCGATATGCTAGACCCCTCCCGATGAACAGGATCCCGTTTTGAATGTGGCCAGTTGAACACAAGGCCGTTTCCTCCGTTCTGCGGTACGCCAGGCCTCGTTTCCATCGCCTGTTTTGTCCAAGCCCTCCCGATGAACACGACAACGCATTCCGTTCCGACCCAGCCGGTTGGCTCCCCATGAACACGACGACGATGATGTTTCTTTGTTCCAACCCAGCCATGTACACGAGCCCTGGCCGTATGTTTGCGCGAGTAGGCGTTCGAGATCCCGCCCGTATGTACACATACGTGGCCGTATTTTCTTTCTTGCACCCTGGCCATTGTACGTGCGTGTACATGCTACGTGCGCACCTCCACTACAACACGTGCGCGCCTCTACATCGACCAGTATGTACGTACACGTTCGTGACCAGAATGACAACGCTACGTATGCTTTGACCAGGTGGGTCTCGACTGTGAGGCAATTCCTTGTGTGCAAAGATGTAGCTGGTGGGTCCCAGCAGTCAGGGGGCGAATCATTTTTTTTGCCCGGACGCACTTCCTTGCATGCGAAGATGTAGCTGGTGGGTCCCAGCTATCAGAGGGGTGAATCGTTTTTTTTTCGGACGCACTTCCTTGCGTGCGAAGATGTAGCTGGTGGGTCCCAGCAGTCAGGGGGGAATGTTGTTTTCACGAAATACGGTGGCATGTCCGGTGGGTCCCTGCTGTCAGGTGGAGGAATAATTATTTTGCACGTAATAAGGAGGCACTTCATTGCTGCGGTCGTGGACCCAGCTGTCAGCCTCCCCATGTACATTCCACGTTCGATGGAAGCCATTCCTTGACCACGTTGACCACGCCGCGCCGAGAGCACCATGGTGGTGGACGACAGCGAGGCCTAGGAAGGGGACGACGCGGAGCCGGGGAAGACACGACAGTGGATGCCCACGCATAGGGGAGTATGAGGGTTCACTCGTTCGGCTGCAATGTGAGGCTGCCGTCGCCGCAGAATAACAGGTGCTGTGGGTGAGTAGAGAGATGGCCTCGCCAGCGGTGGGAGTAGTAGGGGGCGGTTTGGCCTTTGCGGCATCACAGCCGGCCACGGGAGGCAGGAGCATGCGGCACGACCGGCGCTGCTTTGGGCGGCTGGAGCAAGAAGACCAGAGGTTGAAGAAGCACTACGGCCGTTGGATGGACATCGTACGGTCACTGGAGCTAGAATCGTTCATATTGACAAAGTTGACAAAGCCCTCCGTCCCCGTCAACTTAGTAGTCCCACAAGTCAGCCTCCCACCAAGGTGGGTCCCAGCTAGCAGGGAGTATTCATTTTTTTGTGCGTAATAAGGAGGCACTTCTGGTGGGTCCGAGCTGACAGCGGGTGGAACGTTTTTTCACGCAATACGGTGGCCCGTCCGGTGGGTCCCAGCAGTCAGGAGGGAAACAATTATTTTCGCGAAATACGGTGGCCCGTCTGGTGGGTCCCTGCTGTCAGGTGGAGGAATCATTATTTTGCGTGTAATAAGGAGGCACTTCCTTGCGACTGTCGTGGACCCAGCTGTCAGCCTCTCCACATACAGTACTCTTCCGATGGAAGTCGGTCGTTGACCACATTGACCACGCCGCGCCGAGAGCACCACGACGGTGGACAACAGCGAGGCCTAGGAAGGGGACGACGCGGAGCTGGGAAGACGTGGCAGTGGATGCCCACATGGAGAGGAGTACGAGGGTTCACTGGTTCGGCTGTGGTGTGAGACTACCGTCGCCGCAGAATAACAGGGGGAGTCGGTGAGTGGAGGGATGGCCTGGCCAGCAGTGGGAGTAGTATGGGGACGGTGAGGCCTCTGCGGCAGCACAGCCGGCCACAGGAGGCAGGAGCATGCGGCACGACAGGCGCTGCTTTGGGCGGCTGGAGCAAGAAGACCAGAGGTTGAAGAAGCACTACGGTCGTTGGATGGACATCATACGGTCACTGGAGCTAGAATCGTTCATACATTGACTAAGTTGACAAAGCCATCCGTCCCCGTCAACTTAGTAGGCCCACAAGTCAGCCTCCCACTATGGTGGGTCCCAGCTGGCAGGGGGTATTCATTTTTTTGTGCGCAATAAGAAGGCACTTCCTTGCGTGCGAAGATATAGTTGGTGGGTTCGACCTGTCAGCGGAGGGAACTTTTTTTCATGAAATACAGAGGCCCTTCGGGCGGGTCCCAGATGTCAGGTGGAGGAATCATTATTTTGCGCGTAATAAGGAGGCATTTCGTTGTCTGCGGCCGTGGACCCAGCTGTCAGCCTCTCCACGTACAGTCCACTTCCGATGGATGTCGTTCATTGACCAAGTTGACCATGCCGCGCCGAGAGCACCAGGGCGGTAGATGACGGCGAGGCCTTTGAAGGGAATGACACGGAGGCAGGGAAGACATGGTAGTGGCTGCCCACGCGGTGGAGAGTATGAGGGTTGACTGGTTCGGCTACCGTCGCCGGAAAATAACAGGGGGTGTGGGTGAGTAGAGGGATAGACAGGCCAGGGATGCGAGTATGATGGGGCCATGAGGCCTGCCCTGCAGCACAGCCGGCCATGGGAGGCGGGAGCAGGCGGTTCCGACGGTGCTGGTTTGGGCGGCTGAGGCAGGAAGATCAGAGACTGAAGAAGCACGATTGCCGTTAGATTGACATCTAACGATCTGATGCTGGTAGAGTCGATTGTTGACTAAGTTTCTTTTTTGAGAAACCTTGTGTATGCATGAACTTAGTAGGCCCACAAGTCAGCCTTCAAATCTGTGGCAGACAACATAAAGCCCATTTGCTATTTTTTTATAATTTGCAGCCCATTTGCTAATTCTTAAGTAATTTATTACAGCCCATTTTCTGCCCAGGACCACGGTCAAAAAGTTCAACCTTATTTTGCATATTTCGGTGGAGTCCGAACTGTTGTAATCCGAAATGATAAACATTTTTTAAGAACTTATTGATTTGCCAAAAAATCATTTTGTTTTTGTAAGCAAATAAGACGTGGGACAATTGAGTTGGTTTAAGGGAAAACCAGTGGTAAAAAAATCAGCGCTAGATGGCAAAAAACAACAAAAATAATGATGTAAATATGAAAAGGGAATTTTATGTGTTTTCAATATAATGATACGTGTATATGAACAGTAAAACTATAGGTAGAGATTAGAAAATGGATGTAGGACATGCGTTTCAAGAGGAAAATAGAACTGGGCTGTGTGTTTGATTCTGTAAAAAAACTGCATGCGGATGTTGTAAGACAAAATATAACTAACGCTAGTGGGCCAGAGGCTAGTAGATACCTGATGGATCTTTGTGCCCCGTTGTCATCATGGGTTGGGCCTGTTAAAGACAAAACCAAGCCTGGGCAGTCTACAGCCCAGTTGAAACTTGCTCGACCTGAAAAAAACAATATACGTGCTCAATAAATGAGAGAATTCTGCAAGTACAGACTGATAACTGGGATACAGCAGGGATATTGTTTTTTCATCGTGATAATAAGTGCATGCACTTGTTTCGAAAAAATTGGAGAACTGGGAATTCGAACGGCAGGTGCTTATGCTACCCATCAAATAAAACTCAGGTGCCTAAAAATTCGTTTCAAAACAAATGATTCAGCTTTATATCCACGTCGACCATCGGCATGATGGTTGGAAGAAAATGCAAGTCCATACCAAAAGATCGTTAACAACAATACCAACTTGCGGACGACAAGGTAGTATAACTACCAATACTAAACTAACTTATAATCTTTTTACTCCTGGCCCTAGTGTTCGTCTGGTACAAAATCTTGCAGAGGACCAGCTCACGCTCCTTCTCTTGCTCCAGGTCCCCGAGGTGGTACTGGTGCATCACCCAGTTGGTCCTCTGCTGGTCAAAGTTCTTGTTGGTGTGCAGCACCAGAACCTTTTTACTGCCCATCTGTCGGCTGTTGACCATCACCGGCAAGGTATTACCGGTCTTGTGCCACATCGCGTGCATGCCGCACTCCGACTGTATCTTGCGACGCGTCCACGTGCCCCTTTTGAATGCCCTAGAATTGCAGTGGAAGAAATGCTTCCTTAGGCCACTCAGTGTGATAACTGCAGTATTGTCGAATACAGGTTTTAGTGTACATAGTTGGCATTTTCATAACATCTTTGGCATGTTGCAGTCACTTGTTTCACTTTTTATTAACTGTCACATTGTAATTGCTTCACCAGGTCTGCGTCTAAAAAGAAAAATAGAGCTATAAACAAAGGAATATGTTTGTGCAAGTACATAATATCCAACAAAAGAGGGTCGTGCTACAGCAGCAGAATACATGGTTCAGTCTAGATATCAGCACGAATCAAGTTGTGCATATTTGCTGTTGGCATGAACCACATCGCCGCATGTCGGGTTTGCAAAAGCCATCCATCGCATGGAAGCTTGATGCCTTTCACACACTGAAGATTATCTGGCAACAAGCTGTGTCGACGAATCTCTGGATATGGTGACTCATGAAACCCATGGTATGATGTGTAAACACAGTCCCCCCTAGCGAATGGAAGTTGCATAGCACTGTAATCATCGCCGGTGATATGATCGATGATTGAATGGATGATCGCATAATTGAGCCCGAGGAACAAGGAGTGGTTGCTGAGGCTGTAAACCCACCTCCAGTTGAATACGCCTGGCCCAACGGAGCTAGGATCTTTCTCGAATACGAAGCAACCATAGCCATCAATGTAACAAACGCCCCACGCATTGTACTGCATGTGGTTTGATGTAATGGTTTGGTCAATTTGGTACGTGCAAATGAGCATCAAATGACCGCCGTCAGCTGAACGAGCGATAAACCACCACCCATCGGCTGGTATGATTCTAGGTCCTAGAATCATGAAGGCCAGCACATTTGCGTCTGCTGCAACAATTCAAATTGGAGACCAAAAGGACAAAAATGAACAATCATGTTCAGAGTATGTGTGGAATTAAGATTATTATAACAGTGACACATATCATAGACAGAGAATGGCAATGCCGTGGTCATAATCATACCCCAAGTTAAAAAAATAAGCCAATGGCTTTCATATTCTAGCAATATGTCATGGTTCAAACATCATATAACAATGAGAGGAAAACAGCTATGTCAGAGCCTACTCATATTCTACCATAGCACTTACTACTACTATTCTCATATCAACTCTAAGCAATAACATGCGTTGTTATAAAAATCTTGGAAACAAGAGTAACATATAGCAATCATGATGTTATGCTCATAATATGTATTCTAACAATCATTAGTTGCCAATTGTTCTCATATCAACTCTAACAATAACATGTGTGGTCATAAAAATCTAGGAAATGAGAGGAACATATACTCCCTCTGCAAAATAACTGTCTTAAGCATAGTACAACTTTGTACTAGAGCTAGTACAAATTTGAGACACTTATTTTGGGACGGAGGGAGTAGCAATGATGTGGTTATAGACATACTATCTATTCTAAATTTTGTAACAATGAATAGGCAGTCGTATTCATAAGGTAAAGATGAGATGAGATAGAACAATTACACGACGATAGATTCCACAAGTATAGGCAGTCAATCTGTGCGTCGACCGTGTAAATGATGCCATCGTGCACTATAGCATCAGACAGAAATGTTGCCTCAACAGGATTGATGATGAGCCATAACCATGTATGGCGACCGGATTCCACATAGACTAATCCCATGTCGAACAAGGCAATGAGCTTGTAATCCATGTGGTCTTCTGATGGTGTGGGCACTTCGCAGATTACAACTTTCAGCAAACAGAGGTTGAGCCAAAAGCTTGACGCGTCTCGTGCGTAGTAGGCAGGAGTGTCCGGCGGGCTGCGAGGCTCGATGGCGGCGGTATCCAATGATGGAAGGGTGATCTCTCACTGGGTGTAGATATCCACGAGATGCCATGGACTACCAGATTGGTGGATGAGGACGATCCAGTTGGCCTTCATGCCCGCCCAGTAGTGGCCGTGCATGAAGGACAGGTGGACGGGTAGTGGTAGCATGTTGACGGGCACCACGGCAACCTCTGTAGGATCGTCAAGTCGGTGTCTGGGCCACCAGTGAGGATCGGGCATCAGCAAGCAGGGTGTCTTGAAAAGAGCCGGCCGGTTGCAGACGAGTAGACGGTACAAAAACATCGAGCATGCGGCCAGATGGACGGTGCTGAGTAGGTCCATATGGTTGCAGATCTTCTCCAAGAGAACATCGGGGAGGGAATTCTAATCTCAGCTTTGCGTGTCAGTCGGTTCTGCCATTGGGGTTTTCGGTGCCTGCGAGCCAGCAGGGAAGTCGATTCGTGCGGGCGAGCGAAGAAGCTTCTCCTCGTGTGGCCGAGTAGTGAGCGGGGGATATGGTACGTGCGAGCTACCAAGGAAGATGGTGCAGGCGGGCGAGCAGTAAGCAGGGGTAAATGGTGTGCGGCCGATGATGGGGAAGAGAGGAGGAAGAAGAAGAGAGGAGGAAGAAGAGTGGAAGACGGGGAAGAAAGTGCATTAAATCTCAATTGTACTAGTACTACTACCAGGATATACCATCCTTCGGAGTGTAAATAGTTACACCGATGACATGTGGGTCTACCACAAGAGGGCCCATATGTCAGTTAATGGAGGACAGAAGTGCGTAGGCGTATTTGCGGAAGCGTGCTCTACTGGCAAACATGATGGCAGTACTGGGTAAGGCTGATTTAGTAACACCAACACGCTGGTTCAGCTTATTAATTATGTGCCCCATCTGCTGCAGTGTGTATTGTCACTTCACTGCAAAGACTAGTTGAATAGTTCTCTCTGACCGAGATGGGGAATAATGGATCACGAAGACTTCCTTTCTATAGTATCCCTATGCCTCTACGCTCACTTCACTCATTTTGCTCCATACCTAGTCACTTGTTGAAATCTGTAGAAAGACAAATACTCCGAATTTGGGAACAGAGGGAGGCTTTTACTCCATATTTGGGAACAGAGGGAGTATCACCATATGGAGGGAACAAAGGAAGCTTGAAATATGAACATGTCAATGGGAGGGAGTAAGCCCCATGCATGCATGCATGCAACATGCAACACTCACACGTACACATGGACACACGCAACACTCACGCACCCATGTAGCACACGACGCAACACACACGCTCACGCTTCAAGTGTTGAACCTACTCCCTACGTCCGTGAAAGACTGTACATTTAGAGATTTACACATTGACCAGGGCATAATTAACACCCAAAAGTAGCAGACTTATGTGTGCATGCGACCATTGAGAGAAGAAGATTAAATGAAGGCCGTTGCATGCTGTAATTAAGGATAGACATGTAGCCTATACCTATAGCACAAGTTGGTGCATTAGTCAATCAATATCGATTTAGATTAAAGGCTAAATGCATTGGAAGTGTATATGTACATCATGTACTATACTCTTTGTTTTATAGCCGATGTACACACTTTGTTAGAAGACCAAGGGAGTACACGTGCATGCACTCACATACACAGCCAGGGTGGTTCGCCGCAAGGGTTGGACTCCTGTCATGCCTACGTAAAGTTTTGTTTAACTGATTTCTTTGCTCTGCCAACTGATAGGTGGGACCCAGAAACCAGGTAACAATTTAACCAGTCAACAAAGTGCCACGTCGACTATGTGGCGGGTCAGTAGGGTGCAATACGGTGCTCTACGATGAGCTAGTGATTGTATAATCACCACAAAACTATATATAGTGACCGTAAAGAGCGTATTGTTACATACGTTGACCGCCAGTGTATTTTTCTCGTTTCAAATTAAGCCATATAATCAGAAAGGACACAGTATGGACTAGTACTGCTTTGATGTGTCCCGTCAACTCGCCGAACGAGGAGAAGCTTGCTTACTATGCCTCTCCCTCGCCCATGCGCGCGGTGGTTCGCAGGACGAGGAGAGGGTTTTGACTACAGCGCCCTCTCCCTCTTCCGCTCCCTATCCCTCGCCCTCGCAGTGGACGTGCAGCAGTTCAATCGGTGCCAGATTGCCAGAAGCATATTGTACTGTAGTATCATCATTGTTGGACCTTCCGAAGAGGCGGAGAGCCAAGTGCAAGGTTCACACGAGTACGAACTGTTGAACCTCCTGAAGAGGCAAGCCAAGAGCAAGGTTTTATAGGAGTTCTCGTCCTAGTAGGAGTGTACTACAACTATAGCGAACGATGCTACTGTATGATGCCGCCACATCACCTATATCCAAAGTTGTGCCACCTTTTTTCTCAAAGAGCGTGTTGGAGCCCGTGCAACAACCACACAAGTTGCACGTACACATAACACATCTGCTAGTAATAAATTCTAAAGGACAAATGCCAGTATGCCACACAAGTTCATCTCCAATTCATGTGATAAATTTGTGCACGACTAGTCTACATATATTCACAGCGCTACCGTTCACAATTACCGTACTCCACTTACACGTTATAGATGGTCTACATGTGCTCCTCCAGGTTCCAGTCCCAGGTGTTCTTCATGGATGGCACGATCCATAGCGGTGGGAAATGGGAATCATTGTCGCAGCTTTCTAGTCTGGTTCCACGATGGAGACTCATCCAAGCTGAAGCGGCATAAATCAGGGATAGCGTGTCCCAGCATGTCGTTCATCTGGCGGTGCGCACTAAAGACACAACCATGCTTCATGTACGGCAGGCCTTCCGTGTCATGCACGGAAGGTGGCATCTGCTTCACAATGGGGTAGCTGTCCCCGATGAAAAGCGAGTACTCTCTAAGAGTGTTCCTCGGCACCCACGTAGCATCACGGGGTCGAACTCGGCACCGTTCATCTGGTACACGTGGCATCTCAGATCTGGACACATGGTGACGTACATAGTCAAGGTCCATGCATAATAATGTTGTGCTCAAATATGGCGGTCAGTAATACTGTGCAACAAATAGTACTATTCTAGTATAGAGGAAGTAAAATAACCGGCTTATTATATATAGCCACTCTTGGCTACATGGATGAGATAGTAAGACATGGAAAAACAAAAATGGTGGCAGCTAGTGGGTTCAAGTCTTCAAGGGCCTAGTTAGCTATACGCGTCCTCCAAGGTAAAAAGTACTCCTACTAGTACTACTAAGTGTACTACTAGTATAACAATGAAGGAGAAGGCGAGAGGGTTAAAAATGGAGTACCTGGGTAGATGGTGACGGTCCGATCGTGGTAGATTGTGTGACCATGTTGCACATCAGTGGTACCATGGGTAATGACTGCTAAGATAGTTGATCCCAATATGCCAAAGTCAGCTACAAGGTTCCAGGTTAGACCGAATCGTGGATGCAAATGCACATCCAGGATCGGCGATCTTATTTTGATCGGGGATGGTGGTCCTCGCAAAATAATGGAGTACCGTTAGGGATGCAAATGATGGTTTGTGCATTCCGTTTGTAATCTCCCGTACCGTAGGATGGCAACTAGATGAAACAAGTCCCCTGGCTTGTCACCGTGAAGATGGGGCCTAGATGGCACACGGCATCTTCGAACATGTAGGGGTACAAATCTGCCGCCGCCAACATGCGCCAGCCTCTGCCGTTACTGCCTCTTGCATTGATGGCAATCCTTATGTCGAACACCGCGATGAGATAGTAATCGTCGTAGCCGCGTCACTTTGTCGGCGGGTCCGCAATCGCTATCTTCTTCAATCTCATGTAGGCATCATCATACGTATTCAAGCCCAGCCAGTCCGGAAGGCCGATCCCAATGATGGAGAAGGGGTCTACCAGAACGGCCGCACTGCTGTGGATGTTGTGCAAAATGATGGTGGTATCCGGCGGGAGGTATGCAATCCAATCTGCGTCGGCACCGACCCAGACCTATATATAAGACGGTGGGCAGCGGAGAAATTACGGGATGGAAATGGAATAACTAAGTACTACATGATCAAACTCCATTACTAACCTGCTCATCGGACAAAATCCGACTAACTCTCAACGTTGGCAACTCTAGCGGAGTCAATGTGCAACCATGGCCAGGGAGCGGTGGACTATTCAAAGGATTGTCCCATAGAAGAACCTTCTCCTCGAGGACGCATGGAAGAACAACAAGCATGGCCTTTTCCCAAGCCTGTTTAAGTATCATCTTGAAAAAGTTGGTGCAGGAAGCACCGAGTCTTGCGGCAGTGAGGACGTCGGAGCGGCGTGCAATTTATCCCAGAGGATCGTCATCCAAGGTCTCCCAGCCTCGACGAGGAGGGGAACCGCCTGGCGAATCCATGAGAGCAGCGACGAACTGCCTTCACTTCGGGGGGAGGGGAACTGGCGAGGAGGAGATAAGAGCGTAATAACCGCAGGGCCTCGTCCCTTCCAACTGTAGATCGTTCCTTAGCGAAGGGGTGAGGCTACTATTTACTACTAGTACTAGCATTATGGAACGTTATGGGATTTCATTATACTGTAAATAATAGCACTAGTAAGAAATTTTTGGCACTAGGTAGTAGTTTTTGGCGTGGATTAAGAAATTTTGGGTCTGTTTTTGCTATTTTTTGTACGCGCCAACTAGTGTCAAAAAATGTCTTACATTATATGACGGAGGAGTACGTACTCGTACTATAGCAGTACTAGTACTACTTTTTCTCAACTAGTAGTGCGATGTACTGTACTTCTAGTCTAGTCTAGTACAGTGCACCAGTTTTGAACTCCTGAAGCTCAGGGCCAAGGAGCTACAGTTGGAAGTCGAGGGTACTACTGTTCTCTAGAACCATCGTTGTACTATCAATGCAGGGAAAGTACACCTGTGTAGTGGCCTAGTGGGTACTCTCGGTGCTCTAATCAGCCGCTCCTCTCATGTAGCTAGCCTACTCAGCCGCTCCTCTCACGCACACACTAGCAGCCTGTTTATCAGCGACGGTTACTGCGGGGGCAGAACATTTGAGTTATTTGATACAGCAAGACTAGGCTTTTCGCTTCCATTTGTAGAGGTGTAATGGATCTCGTCGAACTTTGTTAGTAGTTCCTTCTTTATGAATGAGATGAAGCAAAGCTTTTGCCTCCGTTTCAAAAAAACGTCAAGAGGAATTTCTTTTATAGTAGAGCCGATAATGGAGTGAAGTCCATGCGTGCAATGCCACAAGCTACAGAGTAGTAGTAGAGCACTTTACGTATAGAGCCATATTGCACAGTTCCCAATGCCCCGCCAGGCTTTTCCGGCTCCTCGGGCTTAAATGGGAGGCGCTAGTTTAAATTTAAATATGCTACTAGCTGATGAGGAAGCTGCAAGCGAGGTGTGGCTAGGGAGAGCACGCGAGCCACGGGATGCTGGAAGGAAAACCCGTTCAAGTGGATAGGCTATCCAGTGCACCCAGATTGTGGTGTCGCACGTTCATTTGACTTCAAAACTCAAACTACCCGTGTAAAATATTGGCTCGCAGCGAAGTTACTATTTAAACAAAAAGGCCGTCGTGCATTCGGCCGGGATCGAACCCACAAAACGAGGTATACACTCCCGCGACCACTAGTACTACTCGTTGGAGTACAGCGCAACCTAGAATCGCCTTTTGTCGCTAGTAGTACGTACATTGTTCCTTACAAGAAACCCCTAATAATGCAAGAAACCACTAAAATGCCAAGAAACTACTACCACTTGCATATGTGGCAGACTTAAGATAAGACTACCTTATTAACAATTGTACATGCTCTTACCAACCAGCCCTACCAAGAAACGGCTACTCTACAAAGTGCCGTTATAGGCACGTTTCAACCCATGGCCCTGTTTGGATACATTTATTGTCAATCTAACCCTGCCATCCAAACACCACTTTGGTTAGAGTTAGTTCAGGGTTAGAATCTAACTCTAACCTCTAACAGGGCCCATGACGCCCATTAAGTCAACGCCTTCTATTCGACCGGTCGTTATGACTTGTGGGACCTACATGTCAGTCTGCACAAAAATCCCCGAGTGACCTCCTACCTCCGGCCCGTCCACCTAGTCATCCTCGGCCATGGGACGCAGCTACCGCCGCCGGTAGAAGGCGAGGTCAAAACCGTCGGTGGTGCGGAGCCCATGTTGTGGCAGCCCGGATGCCACCTCCGTCCAGCTGCTTGTTTGCAAGGTTTGCTAGCTAGATTGGCACGGCTGTGCGGCGGCTTGCTCGCGCATGCCGTGTTAAGGCCAGCCATCTGGCTCGAGCGAAGGCCAGCGTGGCGGCTTGCTTGCACGTGAGTCACGCTCGGGCTAGCCTGCCAACCCGTGCGGAGGCGAGCGCGGTGTCCGGCCTGTCCGGCGGAGCGGCGGCCAACTCACTCATCACCGGCGCCACCGACGAACACGCATCAGTACTGTTTGAAGTAATGTTCAGGAAAAATAATGATTTGAGGGGGAATAACAGGATAAAAGGTCAGAGGTGGGTCCCTCGTGTCAATGTTCAAACAAAATGTGTTGGTTTAAGCTGCCTCATCAGCACGGACGTGTGGGCCAACCCTATCATAAATGGGTTTAAACGAACCTAATCGGTAGTTGTACTAGGTAGTAGTTTCTGGCGTGGATTAAGAAATTTTGGGTATGTTTTTGCTATTTTTTGTACAATAGATTCTTCCTAGGGCTGGTTGAAAGTGGTAGTTTTTTGTTAAATACTCTACATATTGTAAGTAGGAGTGGAAGTTAAGCTTTGGAAGCCAATAAGCAAGGCTAGTTACATAGTGCATATGTGTACATGATTGAAAGTAAATATCAACCATGAGTGACTAATATCTTGATGGAAAACTCGAAACTATGGAATACTAGGAAAATAAATGCATGGTTGGAAATACAAGCAATGTTCATGTGCATTGCAATGAATCATGATTAGAATAATACTTATTCACAAACTTGATACAAACTACTCTAATTTTGATATACATATGTCACTAGAGATATATTATGTTTCCATTAGAATATATTCCTTGGGCTGTTTTGGTGAGGTCAGGGAGATATGTGGTTGGTTTTAAGATACTAATTATGGGTTTTTCTGCAAATTGGTAGACAAGTGGGATGTTGGTGAGAAAAGGCAACAAACTTACCTCACAGTCGCTAGATGTAGATCTAATGGTCAGAAACGACGGATGGCAGACACACCATCATTAACAACCTAGTCTTCTGTAGGAGTACTAGCAAGATCCATGCATTGCACGGAACATTAAGATGCATTTTTTTATAAAACACTTGTTGTGATTGACTATTGTGGGAGTATTCCCATGTGTAAAAACTAATGATATCTCGAGAAATATGAGATAATGTGAAGAGGAGTGGGGTGTGGTGGTGATTGGTGGTCGGACTGAGCAGAGGCATGGGGATTGAGAGCATAATTGGTTTGATGCCAAAAGTTGGCATGCCAAATTTTGACAACTGCCAAATATTGGCTAGAGATTGGTTGCTTGCCAATTCTCGTTGCCAATCTCACAAATAGTTTCCAAATGTTGGCAACTTTTGATTTTGCCAAATGTTGGCTTGTCAAATTTTGATAGCAAACCAATTATGCTCTGACGACGCCGGCAGCGGCCACCAGGCCAGTTTGTTCCAGAGGCTTCCTTTCTTAATTGCTCAACAATGAGGTTTGTTGGAGATAAGGATGAACGAGGGAAGGCCTTGTCTGCAAATGTGTAGAGGGTATCTTTTAGTTTAATTTCCATCCATCAGATATAGATCGGACGGTCTATATTGAAAGATGGCACACGTACCACCATCGCCAACTCGGTTTTTTATAAGAGAAGAAATATAAGTATGGAGATACAAACGTATTGTCAATACTTGCTTCCGTAAACTAGCATCTACATTCTATTCAACGCCTCGGCATGTGGGGCCTTAGCACAATGACTTCTCGACTGTGTAAAACAAAGATTTTCTCGTCGCCAATAAGGAGGGGGTGACGGCGGCGCGATTTTTGGCTTGCTCTAGTCCTAGTAGTCTTACTAGGTGGTCTAAGCACATGTAGATTTATTCTTTTTCATGTCTCGTGTTCGCCGTACTGCCATGACTGTTGATGAATAGACGGTAAGTTATTCACGGGGAAACCCTTGTTGAGCATGTTTGCAAGAGAGAGAGACAGTGTGCATGTGTGATATGTTAGAGACTGAGGCAATGATAACAGATTCTTTGTGTCTATGTGTGTGGAGGATAGAGAGAGACATGTACATGGGGCTTTGTGTTGTGTAACGTGGAGACATATATACTAATTAGAGAGTGAGTGTGTGAGATACACATGCGGACATGGGGAGAGATGAGGATCCAGATAAATGGGTGTTTGTGCGTGTCTGTGTGTGTTTGTGCACGCATTTGTGTGTGAGAGGGAGTGTGTGTATGTGGAGTAGAGAGACCACTAATGATGTAAACCTAGTATAAGGGAAGGGGGAATGGTGTGACATGTGTAGTAGCGGGATAGCATGGGTGCGGGCGGGGGGAGAAGACTATTTGGAAGAGACATCGAGTGTGTGTGTGGGAGAGGGGTGTGAGAGCGCGAGAGAGAGAGAGAGAGCTAGCGATGGAGAGAGCGCGAGAGAGGAAGAGAGGGGGCGAGAGGGGTCGTTTGTGTCCATAAATGGCGTATAGATAGGGAGACAATGTTGATGTTGTTCGAAATTGGCCTATGTACGAAGACGCAAGAGAAGCGAGTCATCGTGTGTGTGATAGGTACTTCATGAGAGATCCAGAATAGATGGTGTAGAGAACAATGTGCGA
The DNA here is from genome assembly GCA_021437245.1 of Aegilops speltoides. Classification (NCBI taxonomy): domain Eukaryota; kingdom Viridiplantae; phylum Streptophyta; class Magnoliopsida; order Poales; family Poaceae; genus Aegilops; species Aegilops speltoides. The sequence continues at coordinate 120,666,140 of CM038144.1, forward strand.
AATCGAGAATGATGATACATTAGGGAGCTATGGAAAGAGTCACGACATATATGTATACATGGAAGGAGCTGGGGCGGGTCCGCATGTGGGAGATATAGAAAGAGGAGAGTGGTGCACAAGGAGACAAAGTGTGCTTGTTTGCAGTGGGGGTGGTGTGTTAGGTGAGTGCGCGAGAACCACATAACTAGGGAGATAGACGTTTGGGGGCGACGTTTTGTGTGTATGGGAAATATACACTCTACATAGTGCATGCGCTTGGGAAAGAGAGATAGCAGGAGACCTAGAGAGTGACGGAAGAGATGTGTGCATGCCCGAGAGACAAAGTGATATAGACCTATATTGGGGTCCGACTTTAGAAGAGAGATGGGTGTTAATGTGCTCGTGTGTTGGTGTTTGGGGAGGGAACAACTTCTCTATGTGTGTGGGGGGACAAGGGGGTGGCTTCAGATAAAGAGTGAGGTGTCTATATTTGAGGGATTTTAGCGTAATTGAGATATTGTGCACTCATGGTTGATCAATTTGTTTCACAGTTTGGACTATGAGATAACGATACTTTTGAACATGTGTGATATACCTTGATGTACCAGAATTACAAACCTAAGATTGGAATTTTGGAATTTGACTCCATCATTAGCTTCTGTAATTCATTTAAACGGAGGTACATTTTTTAAGTCGGGACTTCGTGATTTCAAATTCATATATCAAACCTAGAGATATACACATACGGGCATGTTCAAGCTTTATAATCATCCACTTTATTCATACACATACACATTTTTGCTTTTGTCATCATATTTAGGATAAACACATTTGCAATTTCATTTGAATTGGATTGTATGATGGTATTTGCTTGTAGTAGCTCAATGATCCATATTTGAATTGAATGGACAATCTAAGTTTCGAGTTGGAGACATTGATTTTCAAAACTTGCACTTTTTTTGCATGCAAAACAAACAAATTGTCGGCCATGATATCATAGTCAGTTGTACAAGAGCAGAACACTTATAATTTTAGGCGCCAAAAGCTTTCAAACTTCCCGCTCACATCGAAATATCACGCGCCCGAAAGTTTAGCCCTGCGATATTCCTGTTTTACCCCTGCCACATGAACGGAAAAGGGCTGCTTTGGTAACTCCATTGTTTTCCCCTCTTTGCCCCAACATTCTTCCCCAGAGCCCCTCCCCTTCCCCTCCCCGACCCCCCCCCCCAACCACGGCAAGCCACCGAATCTAGTCCTCCGCCACAGCGGAGGACCTTACACCCCGCCGGATCTACCTTCCGCACCTTGGAACCCCCAACTATCAACTCACCACTTCACCGGAGCCGCTTCAGCAACTGGCTTGTCCACCACTCCAGATCTCCCTGACCGCCATCATGGTCCACCACACCGGATCTGCTTAACCGGCACCCTCATCCACCACAGTGTAGGCCCTTCACTGACTCCCTCGTCCGCCCCTTTGCTAGCCCTTCATACAAGCCTTCGTCCGCCGCAACAAATCCGCCTCACCAAAAGCACTATACAATGCGCCCGCCGAAGCCTTCATCCACTGCACCGGACCCGCTCTACGGACACCATATTCAACTCCACCGGCCCTGCTTTACTAACGCCACAGCCTCATCAAGTTATTTTGATTTGTACTCCTTCGATTTTTCTCTTTATCGTGCAACTGTTCACTTACCACAGATGAGCTTTCTTGTATGTCGACAAGCGCCACAACCGTAGCACCGGAGCCGCTTCAACGACGGCGACAGCCGGCCCAAACTCAACCACAACACGAGCACCATCGACGACCTTAGCTATCAAGTATGACAACGATACCCATACGCCACCGAGAATCAGGTACTATTATCCAACGGCCGGCGCCTACGTTCACTTTCCTAGCATAAGCACCGCACCTTTTAATTTCTTTAGGGCATCATTCAGTTTTTCATGAGACGCGTTATTCTGCTTCCACCTGTAGGGCCATACTTCTGGCAGCGAACATGTTACATGTGCTAAATTACATACCAGTGCACATATAGTTAATATGCTTTAGTTTTGTCCTAAGTATTATTGTACTTCCTAGATATCACTGCCTACTATTTTACTTCTTGAATGCTATATTTATGATAATGGTGTTGTTCTGATGCCACCTGTTGGTTCCATCAGACTGCTTAATGTTCTTTATGCTTAATTACACGTCAGCAAACTAGCATGTTGTTTCGCTTCTTTTTGTTTGTTTTACCCTACATTTTCTGATGCTAGCTATTACATCACTGCTGAGCCTCTATTCATTACTTTTTTGTGTGTTCTTGATCTTCCCAAGTTGCATGACTAATTTGATGCTTCTATTAATTATGGAGCTGCCAACCCCATCAAGCAAAATATTTGTTCTTTTGGGGCTGGCACCTCAAACAAGCATAAAAATAGAGGGAAGCAGATATATTGTCGTGTATGCACACACCCTTCTTTCATTAGTTTAGATGAACCATTGATGATCAATTCAGACCAGTGCATGCGATTAAAATTAATTTTACCTAAATAGAGGGTGCAGAATAAACTACAACAACTAGATTTGCAACCACGGGATGCTGACGATATCTTCAAAGAACATTGCAACAGCAGCGAGGCTTCACAGCAACATATGGTAAGCCAGTGTGGTTTAGTACATGTGAAATGTAATGCGAGTGGGCTGCTTTCTTGGCTTGTGCCCTCAACCTGTAATCCTACCGAATTACAAATAGTTCAGTTGTGTGCTTTGCTGTATTGCTTGATTCGAATGCTTGTTTGTTGTTACTCTATACCTGAGCTGGCCAATATGTCAGTGGTGCCTGCTGTACTATCGTAAAGAAATGCATGCCTATTTCATTTGAGTCCTTAACTTTTCCTCTCAACTTCATCACAAGACTGTCTTCATAGTTTATATGAGGCCACACTGTTAAGTGCTTTCTCAGATTATTTCAAGTGATTAGATGCCTTGGCAACTTAAATATAGCGGTGGTACACTCCCTTTGAACTAGGGATGTCAACTGGGTCCAGTTTAATCCCGATTAAAGTCCACTAGTGGTATGATAGTTCAAAAGAGTTTTTGTTTTTTGAGGAAAATGAACTAGGGAGCTAGCAAAAACTAACTAGATGGGACTGGCGAATGTCGTTTATTTGCCACTTACATCCCTAGTTTCATCTTACCATTTTAATTTCTTTTTGGCTGATGCTGCTTCGAACCATTTAAATATAGCTTGGCATGCTCGGCAATAATTCGTCTGTCGTTTACCATGTAAGCTTACTGCCTGGATCATACAATAACTATCTCTTACTTATGTCTAGCGGAAACCTTTCAGGATGCTGTTCACACTAGGACACAATGTACAACCCCAGAATCTATTTGTGGAAGCAGTGCGCCATCCATGTTACCAGATGGTAGCAGTTCAGAGGCAACACCGCAGGAGAGCAGTTTGAGCACAGATATTATAGTGCTTGAGGCTCTACTAGAGGCAGAAAGAGATGGTGTGGCTGCCATGAATGAGGTAATCTTTATCTTGAGGCTGGAAATTATGGAATTAGCAGCACGCATTATGCAAGAAACCCAAGAATTGGAGGAAGTAAGAATGTTGCATTTGAAGATGGAGGAGGTCCTACTGTATCTGCTATCTGAAGCCCAGGGTAATCTCGGTTCTTCTTTAGATACCAGTTGAAATTGTCATTAGATTATTGTACTTGCATGTTGTGTCATGTCTCTGAATGGATTATGTTGTAAGACCCCCTATGTTGTCCATGTGTTGTAATGATCCAAATTTTTTAGGCGAGGTAATCCTCAGTACTTGTATGACTGACATAAGGTGAACCTTTTTTCGTGTGAGCATATTGTATTGGATGAAATAACTGTTTGACTCAGAGTGTATCCAACCTACTGAATTCGAAGATCATGGCATTTCTAAATCATAATCATATATAAAGGTGGAATAAATCTTTGTTGTGGTTTTGAAGAAATAAATAACAAAACATAGAATTATCTATGGATATTCATATCGAGTACAAATTGGATTTGAATTTAGTTTGCCAGGGCCCAGGGCAAACGTGAATGCTAATTCTCCCAAGTTTTGAGCGAAGCGACTAAACACCCGCTATAGTTTGTGGGCTGCCCGAAGCAAGTGTTTGTGAGATGGAAATTACTGTCTACTCCTGACACTTGACATCCTTATCGACCGGATTTACACTACTGTCGATAGGGGTAAACTAGTAACTTCAATCAGACGTGACACGACGGCCTCTGAGCCCATTTAGACACGGTGGGCGCCAAACATGGGCGGCAAAACACATTTGATTCAAGCTCGTCCGAAAGACACGTGTCTCTTCCTCCATTTCCCCATTCATACACGGTGGGCGGCAAAACAAACTCTCCTCGTCTGAAATAGATGTAGGCTAATATTTTAAATAGGGGCAGATGTGTAACTTCCCTCAGACGTGACACAACAGCCCTACCTGTCAGCCCCGTTCATACACCGTGGGCGCCAACCGTGGGCGGCAAAACACCCTCTCCTCGCCTGAAATAGTTACTGGCAAATATTTGGGAGATGCGAGATTACCGTCCTATCCCCAACCGACGCGATGTCCGAAATTTTAAACGGGGGATAAGTTCGTAACTTTCCCACATTTCAGACAAGCGCGTCCCAAAGGTTGAGATCCCCCCTCACCTCCATTTCCCCATTCATACACCGTCGGCGGCACGAAAACCTCCGCACTGCGGCCAGCCTCCTCCGTCCGCCACCCCATCCTCCACCTTGCCAGAGCCGCTACCCCTACCCCGTCATCCACTGCAAGAGATGGACGTCTCTCATCCATGGTGCTGGACCAGGATCCTTTCATCGTCTCCTCTCGCTTCATCGGCGCCATCATCCACCTTGTCGTTGCCGCTCCTACGACCGCCTCGTCCACGGCAACATGATTTATCCCCTGACCCAGCCGTCTGCCATCTAAAGTCTTCTTCCCCACCGCCGACAGCCATCGCACCCTCAACGTATCAGCATAGGCCTACATGGTGTTGCAAGAGAGGTGGTACTCTTCCATATGTGCTTAAGTTATTGATCTCACCTGGAAAATAGATCGTAATTTGTTTACTGTACTTTTCTTGTCCGTACCAAATCGTAGTGGCTAGTTGAAAGCAAACATTGGTTGCGAAGTAGCTTTGTCTGGTTTGCACCTTCAGATCCGCCATGGCACGAGCACTATACTCGTAAAGCTTATGGTCCCCCCCCCTTTATATTCATTACCATCATCGTAGGTGCTTCGTGTTATGCTAGCACTGCTCCTCAAGACCTCAACCCAAAGCTTACGTGTTGAAATACGAATCTGATATGATGCTCATATCACTAAAACGGAGAATGTTTAATTGGTCACCTAATGTTCCTATATTCGTTTCGAAAAGCATGTGCGCCACCCACTGGTCTAGCTAGTTCCACTTTCCTGATTTTTCTCTTGATGCTTAGGGTTTTCCCCTTTTTCTACTCTACTATGATCTGCGTAGGTGCTTTCTGTCGTACTAGCATTACTCCACCCTTCAAGCTAAACAACACAACACTCGAATTCAAAGCTTAGTTGTTCAAATATGATTGTGATATGATCTTGATATTAGTTAACCGACACATTTAATTGGTTAGCTAAAGGTCCCACTTGAGTTTCCAAATGCATGTCGCGACATATAGAGAGACAGCATAATTGCATTTCTTTGTCACTTGTTGACCGTACTTTCTTGTCCATACCAAATCTTAGTTGTTATTTCAAAGCAAACATCGGTTGCTAACTACCCTTTGCACGGTTTGCAGCATCAGATCTGCCATCCCACTGCCACGGTCAACACTGTACTCATCTTGCTTATGGTTTCCCCATTTTATGATGACCACAATCAGCCTACATGGTTCATGTCGTAATAGCACTGCTCCACTCATCGAGCTAAACAAGTTTAGTTGTACAAATTCATATCTGATATTATTGCTGATATAAGTAAAATTGAGAGATGTTTAATTGGTCAGCTAAATGTTCCTACTTTAGTTTCGAAATGCATGTGAGCCACATATGGGGAGACCGGAAGGAATAATATTTCTCTGTGCGCTCTGGTTCATCATGGGTGGCCAACCGACATTGTATAGAAAGACTTGTACTATCTTCAATGTGCTTGCTCTTCTGCTCTTCTTTAAGATGATCCTCTTCTCTTGTGGTCGACTGGTCAGGTCGAGTTGTTCTCCCTTAGTATATTTTGAATCTGTCAGGTCAAGTCGACTTGTTCTTCTTTACTATATGTTGAAGTTGTCATCTGCGAAGTGTCATCACTTCTAGAGCTCTCATATTTTGAGTAGTAGGCCACATTATATTAATGCACACACCAAATTACAGCATGCATGGCATCTCTTAGAAGAATTGCAGAGATAGCACAAAGGGGTTTATAGGGAGGCAGTATTGGATTAGAATCACTTCTGCATTACAAAGATAATCTCACTTGTTTTTATGTTTTCATGCATGTCAGGTATTGAACATTATCAAAATGAATATGAGAATGGGCGCACGAGAGGAATATTGTGGAACAATCCACTGGCTAACAAACTTGGCATGGTGGGGATGGCCTATCTTATTCACCCATCAAGGTGCTTGCTCTAACTTGGCAAGGTTGCATTGGTCGCACATATTTTGCATCTGAACTCTTGCATTACTTCTACTTTGTTACACCATCTGCTTAGTTTAAGCATCATATATGGGTATATGCCATACCTATCCATTTTCTGTACCTATTCCATGTGTTGTCATACTATGTTTTTCCAATCAAATGTTGTTCTTTCGTAATAGATGTCCAAAAGGAAGAGCGTGAGTGCAGATCCTCAAGGAGTACAAACTAGGTATTTGGAAACGGTAGTGATACCTGTTAAATCAGATAGATCAGTAGCCACAGAAAACACAGGCCCAACTGTACCACACTTTACCCCTACTCCACTGGCCAAACCCCTATTAGAACTGCTGAGAGCCCAGTGCCAGGTACTGTCTATGATATCAATTCAAAATTTGAACTCCTAAATTTCTGCATGTGCCTTACCTTCTCTCTTGTATGAAAACTAATTTCAGATGAATCTCCTTGCTCAAAGGATGATAGGATCCCACAACAATACTAGCTCTGCATTGCTCTTATCAGTACCTCTTGCCCTTTGTTAGCATACTTACACTCATTATTGTTTGATTATGTAGCATCACTGTAAATGTTTGCTTCTTTATCCTCCCTTTGCTTGAAATTATAAGATCTATATTTACTCTTAGATAAATGTAGAATTAACACAATGGTTATGAAGTTTTGGATTGCTCATGTAAGTACATGTTGTCATGTACTCCCTCTGTATCGAATTAATTGTTGATCAATTGGATGTATTTAGAACTTAATAGTGCTAGATACATCCATTTGAGCGACAAGTAATAATGGATGGTGGTGGTATTACTGTACTTGCATCACGAGATAGTTGATTGTTTAGCATTACTCTGCATCTTATCTGCCCTGCCCTCCACTTTCTCCAAATTATCATATCTACATTTACTCTTACCAAAATGTTGAATAAAGCCAATGCCACTGCACATGTTGATGTCTGCATTCCTCTTGTCAGTAACTTTTGCCTTGTAACGATGTAGTTAATTAATTGCTATTTGATTACGTATCATCACTCTGGACCTGAGCTTCATTATCCTTTGTTTCTTCCAAAATTATTTGATCTATATTTACTCTTTGCAAAATGTAGAATAATGGTAACGCTTATAAATAATTCCCTTTGGGGAATTTATTGAATTATCCTTCCATCAACATGGAGAAGGGCTTTGTCCAGCCCGTGTTAACATGTAATGTAAGTTCATCCTTCTCAAGCCTTCAAACTTTGTCCTAGTATAGATTTGGATAGGCATCATTTCCTCCACTGCTGTTTACTTTGTTGTTTACATCTGATTGGATGTTTGCAACAACTACCAGTTTTAAATTGTAGTTGTAAAAACATGTTCCTTATGCAGAACAGATCCATTTATTTGCGTCTATAATTGTGAAACATGTTATGTGTCTCCTTGTTTCTCTTTTAGAGTCGTGCCTCTTATGCCAGGCAGAACTTTAGGGAAGATAGTGAGCCAAACCATCTTGAGGACTGCGAGATGACCCCAAGGTCATGTCTTGATGAAGGCAGTGAGTTGAAGCTACTCACCAGCAGGTGTGAGACAACCTCTGTGCAGTCGCTGCCTCAATCAGTTTGACTTCTTGAGTCTCAAGTTAAAGCGAAAAGGCTTGCTTCAACTCAGCTCTGACTTGAAGTCAAAGATGTAATGAAGATGTCACAGGACTACCTTGCGCATTATGGTGCCATACAGCTAGGGATGAAGCATCTATCGTTGACACAACTGAGGTCTCATCAGCTTGTTCGGCTACTTGCGGGGCCCGTCTTGGCCAGGCCTAGTGCCTTCTGAAGTGCTCTCAGTTTTGTATACTCTTTTGTCGGTGCCTTTATTTGCACTTGTGGCGAACTTTGATGCCCAGCGGATGTAATATGTGTGATAGCTGTGATAGCCTAGCGTAAGTTGCTTGCTTATTTATTTCCTCGTTGTCTTGTTTATTTGTTTGCTTGTAGTCATTGTAGTTCCTCGCGGTTTGCTAGTGGCTGCAATAACCTATTTTTTAAAACTAGGCCACAATAACCATGGGCTAATATTTACTGTAGTGACACTAGGCCTCCTACGGGCCGTAGAAACAGTGGGCCTTCTACGAGCCGTAGAAACAATGGGCTTTCTATGGGCCATAGAAACAATGGGCCTTCTACGGGCCGTATCATCGATGGGCCTTATACGGGCCGTATGATCGATTGGCCAAACATGGGCCAAACAGACCGCATTATGGTCGTAAACGGGCTAGAGTTGGAATCATCCGTTCATGGGCCGACCATAACAGGCCATCGTTAATAGGTCGTATTTGATAACGCTATGAAAACAGCCCAACGTATTAACGGACCACAAATGGGCCGACTGTAACCACGGGCTGAATTTGGCCCACAAGTAGAAAAAGACAGTAACGGGCCATAAGTAAACGAATGCTGGAAATGAGCCCAAGAATTAATGGGCTCTGAGAAGGCCGAAAGATAACATGGGCTTGAAACGGCCCAATGGAATAATGGGCTGTTAATGGGTATAAAGTGATACACTGTTCATTACGGGCCAGTTTCAGCACGGGCCGTTAATGGGTGTAAAGTGAGACACTGTTCATTATGGGCCAGTTTCACCACGGGCCGTTAATGGGCCAAGAGTTACAAAGGGCCTCATATGGGCCGAAAGACGTCATGGGCCATACATGGGCCAGAAGTCAAAATGGGCTGGAATCATATTGGATGGCCCAGATGACGCTACTGGGCCTAATTCAGATAGGGCGTAACGGGCCTTGGGTTAGCGGGCTGTAAATGGGCTATATGCGAATAGGCCGTTAACAGGCTTTCCATGGGCCGGCCCACCACCTTTTGACCAAGTCAAATGGGCCGGCCTTTTCATAGGAACGGGCCTCTGTTGGGCTGTGCCACGTGTCGACATATCATAGGCGCCTTCTGTCCAATGAGTGGATGACATCTGTCCCAACGATGAGCCGACACATGTTTCCTCCAGCCAATGATGATTTTACACGTGGAAAATCCCCATTGGTCGGGGCTGTTAATGGGTTATCGGATCCAAAACCCAACTCGATAGCTTAACGGCGTTCTGTTACGGTGGATGCCACGTGTCGATCACCCTTGACGAAAGCACTTCTGTGACGCGCGATTTATCGTCATGGAAGTGGACACTTCCGTGATGATAATTTTGGTAATGTCATGGAACACTTCTACGACTGCACAGGTATGACTATCTTAATTCTTTCATAAAATCGTCATGGATGTACATGCATGACAAAAAACACGACCTACTGTGACAAACACGTATCATCACGAAAGTGTATTTTTTTGTAGTGTCCGAGTTCTACACACGTTAAGCTCGATGACGTCCCTCGAACTCTTATCCAGCAAAGTGTCGAGGGAGAGTTCCGTCAGCACGGCGGCATGGTGACCGTGATGGTGAAGTGATCCACGCAGGGTTTTGCCTAAGCACTACGTGAATATGACCAGAGGCGTAAACTGTGGAGGGAGTGCCGCACACGGCTAACAACTGTTGATGTGTGTTCTAGCGGTGCCCCCCACATATATATATATAGGTCGGAGGGAAGGAGAGGCAGCCAAGGGGGTGCCCCAAGTAGGAGGAATCCTACTTGGGGTCCTCCCAAATCGGCCTCCCCCCTTTCCTGTTCCTATTCAGAGTAGGAAGGGAAGAGGGGGGAGGGGGAATCCTATTCTCTTTTTCCTTTCCTTCTTCCCCTTTCCTTCTCCAATTTGGCCAGCCCATATGGGGGGTGCACCAGCCCCTTTGTGGCTAGTGTGTTTCCCCTCTTGGCCCATAAGGCCCGTATCTTTTGCCGGGGGTGCCCGGAACCCCTTCTGGTGAACCGATAGGTACCTGGTGCATCCCGAAACACTTTCGCCCGAATACCATCATCCTATATATCAATCTTTACCTCTTGACCATTTCGAGACTCCTCATCATGTTCGTCATCTCATCTGGGACTCTGGGCAACATTCGGTCATCAAATCACATAACTCATATAATACAAAATCGTCATCAAAAGTTAAGCGTGCGAACCCTACGGGTTCGAGAACTATGTAGACATGACTGAGACACCTCTCCAGTCAATAACCAATAGCGGAACCTGGATGCTCATATTGGTTCCTACATATTCTATGAAGATCTTTATCGGTCAAACCGTTATGACAACATACGTTGTTCCCTTTGTCATCAGTATGTTACTTGCCCGAGATACGATCGTCGGTATCTTCATACCTAGTTTAATCTCGTTACCGACAAGTCTCTTTACTCGTTCCATAATACATAATCCCGCAACTAACTCATTACTCACATTGCTTGCAAGGCTTATTATGATGTGCATTACCAGAGGGCCCAGAGATACCTCTCCGATACTCGGAGTGACAAATCCTAATGTCGATCTATGCCAACCCCAACAAATACCTTTAGAGATACCTGTAGAGCATCTTTATAATCACCACTTGCATTGTGACATTTGATAGCACACAAGGTATTCCTCTGGTATCCGGGAGTTGCATAATCTCATATTCAAAGGAATATGTATATGACATGAAGAAAGCAATAGCAATAAAACTTAACGATCATTATGCTAAGATAACGGATGGGTCTTGTCCATCACATCATTCTCCTAATGATGTGATCCCGTTCATCAAATGACAACACATGTCTATGGTTAGGAAACTTAACCATCTTTGATTAACGAGCTAGTCTAGTAGGCTTACTAGGGACACTGTGTTTTGTCTATGTATCCACACATGTATCAAGTTTCCGGTTAATACAATTCTAGCATTAATAATAAACATTTATCATGATATAAGGAAATATAAATAAAAACTTTATTATTGCCTCTAGGGCATATTTCCTTCAGCTAATTCATCTAATATGTGAGTATATTGGATATTATAAGATATTGTAAAAGAGTGTTGTACTACATCATTGTGCAATTGTTGTTTAGCTTCTAATATTAACTTGGTGCTTTTAGGTACATATGTCATTGGTAAATATCCGTGCTTCGACCCTTTCTGCGTATGGGGCAATGAGATATCAATGAACCAGCATCAAGTGAGGAAGCTGATAAAGAATGTTAGTATAATGGGTCAAAAGATGGCAATTAAACTATTTGTTTACACTTTATCCAAGACAACTGCGAACTGCAGGATGGTAAGTAAGAACTCTGCAACCTTCTTTTTACTACCCATAATGAGTTGTGTTAGATGAGAATGTCTAAATCTTTTTCCTTTGTAGTGGTTCCCAAAGCAGTTTACTCAAGATTACCTCTCGAACTACATGATTGGTGGGCATGCAAAGGTTAAAGTATTTCTACCAGAACACGATGATTATCTAGATGTTTTCATGAAGACCGTGAAGGATGGGCGGTCGGCCATCACAAGGTGTTGGACTAGAGTCGTATGTGCCTTCTGCATGGAGGAGAGCACAATATGGGCATTCTGCTTCACCTTGTTCAGCAACCAGAATGTATTTTGCCTCTTTCTTTATTGTCTTTAATAGTAAAAGTATACAACTGTGGTTCATCATTCTTTATTTGGTTCTTATGTAATTATTGAACATATGTACCTATGAATCAGACATTGCATTGGTTGTTTGAACCTGATGGATATGAATAAAGCTATAGCATACACTCAAATTCAAATCCGATGCAATTTGAAATAGCAGCAATTAAATTATGGTAAATGACGCTCTCTAGGTCGTTATGGCACACAAGGTTGGTAAAACACAAACGTTTGCGATATACACCATAATCCAACACAATTCACAGAAAGAAAAACGTGTGCAAGCATGCACACAGTTGCCGTTTGCAAAGCGTGTGCAATGTCAGACAATACCACAAACGGTGCGGGCAAACTAAACGTTTGTGATAGTTGCCTTATCATACACGATTCGCTACCATGAACTGTTTCTAATGTGGTATGCATCGTAAACGTTGCACCACAGAATAGTGTGTGCAATAGTTGTCGTGTACGACGATGTTACGACGGTCCGACGTTTCGTAATCCTGTCCACACTCGTACGACAATTAGCTAATCTTCTTAATTAGTTATCGCATACGGTTTGGGAAAAGCGAATGTGTGTGATTTTCTGCTTATCATACACATTCTATAATAGTGAACCATTTGTGATGGGCCGCACATCGTAAATGTAGCACCACAGAATACCGACTGTGATGGCAATGCAAGCACAAACGAGTAGCGAGTAATGTATATGCATCGAGGCTCCTTATCCCCAATGGTTTCTGGGTCGTGTGGGAAGGACCCCCCCCCCCTCATCGCCCACACTCACTTGGCGATGGTTCCAAATGCCGTCACGGAAAGGGGTTAAAAACCGTTTGTATAGCACCTCGCTATACCAATGTATATTTATAACCCATTGTTCAATAAAGTTTCCATTGTGCACACCTTTATGCCTGCGCCTGCTCTCTTTGATTATCATAGCAAAGGAAGGTATTATGTTCTTAAGAGTGAGGCCCGCGCACACAACGCAGATGTTGTGGCTGCTCGGTGGGCTAAGGAGGCTGCACCAAGAGCTTCTGTGAGCTATCACTCCGATTATTACGCAGGCTGCAGACGGTGATTACCAAGCTAGGCCAAAAGCCTAAGTTTGGAGGAGTACGTATTTCCACCGACATTACATTCATGTTCACACATTCGATTCCATTTGTTGGTGTTCACACTTTTTCATTGTATCATCCATATTAGATTTATTTTTCTCACTTTCTTCTTGTGTGTTTGAAAAACTTTGAGAAAATCCAAAAATATTTCCTGCTTCTTCTTGGTTTTTCTTTCTAGTTTAATTAGTTGTAGTATTAAAATAAAAACCAAAAATATTTCTCGATTCTTCTTCTTGCCTGTTGGGAGCTTTCCCGTGTAAATAGTTTTATCGTTTTTGTTTTTCTTTCTTTAATTTGCTTTCTTCTAGAAAAACTAAAAACTTCAAAAATATTTCAGTGTGCTTCTCTGAATTTATTTTCTGTTTATTGAGTCATACCAAGGAGAAGACCACGATGAAAATGTTGAGTGGCTCTCTGATACGTCTCCAATTGTAACGCCCCGGATGTAGCTTTCCATATTCGTAACTCCAACTCCTGCCTTTTCCGGAGATGCGATATATTATTTTCTCCGTGGTTGGGTTTTTGTCTTTCGTTTTGCATTTTGTTCATGTCATGCATTTCATCATCGCATCATTCGCATTGCACCGGCATCATAAAACTTGCATTCGCTCGTAGTTGTCGCTTCTTCCTTGTCCCTGTTGACCCCTCTCAGATCAACCGGACCGCTCTCTTCTCTCTCTTTTCTGAGCCCATCAAAACCCTTTGTCTCCATGGCGTTTCGTCAAACCCCTCTTGCGTGCGTCCAAAAACTCCCCTAAACCCGACCCGGGCAGTCATTACCGTTGGATCCGGATCATCCCCTAACGTCTACAAAACATCTCCGTTTTATTATTCGGGCTATCTAACCTATTTATTTACGACCGCCCGATTATAATCGGACGGACCGGGTTAGTCCCTACCTAGTCCCCTGCCTATATAATCAGACCAAATCCCTAATTTCTAGGGATCCTCCCAAGCGCCGCCACTCTTCGTGTCTCCTCCCACATCGGGATCCCCTCCCTCGATCCCGCAGCCTCCTCCCTTCCTCGTTTTCAGCTCCACCCAATCCCTCCATCCCGATCCAGATCCTCTCGAACCTCCGACCAGCCTCCTCCTTCCTCGGGATCGAACCCGAGCCATCGCGTGCAGCTCCTGATCCCCTCCTCGATCCACCCATCCCCAGCACCCGCAACCCTCCTCCTCGATCGATGTGGGAGAGGACCCGGACGGCTCGTCCCCGCGCAGCCGCGAGGCACCGGCCTCCTCAGCTCCTCCGGCCCTGCAACAACCTCACTGGACCACCAGATGAACCAGGCCGCCCCTCTACTCCCCACCGCCGTCCCCTTTTTCCTTTCCTTCTCCTTCTCGCCTCACATCTCTCTCTCTCTCTTGCTCCCAGGGAACCGAACGAAGCTCCATCGTTGGACACCCTCTCCATTGCCGGAGATCCTCAAGCTGACCGGAGTCGTGGGTGAGCTCCTCCATCGTGTCTCCCTGCCTTTTCTTCCCCTCCTGTTGCTGCTAATTTTCACCCGCCTTGTCGTCGTTTTGTTGCATATGACAGCAGCCATGGCCGCAGGCAACGAGCACCTCTGCTCGCGTCCGTGACGTCGCCAGCCCGTGGGACCCGCCTCCCTCTTCCCTCGTCCGCAGGAGACCAAGGCCATGTGCCGTCTCTTTCAGCTCCGCCCAGCCGCCGCCATCTTCTTCCCGGAGGTCCACCGACGCCACAAGCCCCGTTGTCGCCTGCTTCCCCTCGTCAAAGACGAGAACGAGCGCACGAGCGCCGCCCCGCGCGACCCCACCGGCCGGATCTGCTGGAGCTCGCCGTCCCCTGCGCCTCAAGTTCCTCCCGCCGGAGCCCCAAGCCCACCTCTGCCCCGTCGCCGAAGTCCATCGCGCCCAGCCGCCGTCGCTTTGAACCTGCTGCTGTTTACATTCTTGAGAGAGAGCAACAGCTTCCTTCGCCCGCCTCGCTGCGTTGACCGCGCCCTCCCTTCACCTACGTGGACCGTAGCCACGCCTGCGGCCCAGCCTGGCTTCGGCCCAGCGCCCCTGCCGGCCTTCCTCTCCATCGCGTGGGCTCAGCCCCTCTGGTGAGGCCCAGTCCGCCTCAGTTTTGGCCCCATAGTGTTTTTTTTGTCTGACGATTTTCTCTTTTATCCAGTGAATTAACAGTTTTACAGAAAAACCCTCCATGTTCATGCATACAATAGATCACAAACCATGCATCGGATTAAAATGATTTAAACATGTAAAATGCTTAGAATTTTGTGTAGATTACTAATATGCCACTTTAATCCATGTTTAAAATGTTTAAAATGTCGTTTGTTTAAATTTGCTCTAATGCCATGCTAAAATGATTTATTTCATAACTAAATAACCGTAGCTTGGTTTTAAATGTTCTTTATATGTAAATGGGGTGGAAAATGCCTAGTTTAACATGGTGCACTTTATTTTCCTGTTTAACTACAATAAAATATGGTTTATGGCAGAACAGTACCAACTTTGAAATATGCATATGAGGATTTTCCAGAATTGTTGTTTGTTGTTCCGGCCTCATTTAAACTTGCCTAAATATTTAGTTTACTTTTGTTACACCCCTTGACATGTTTAACAACATTTAACATTGTTGTGTACCTAAACGAGAGCGAAGTAAATAACTCGGATGTGGTGTTTCGTCAATATGCAACCCGTTGCATATTGAGCTCCACTTAACTTGTAGTATTGTGTGTTGCACTTTGCCATGCCATGCCTCATTAAACCGGACATGCATCATACTTGATTGTGCATCATGCCATATTTATGCTTGTGTGTTTACCATGTTGTTTGTTTCTTTCCGGTGTTGCTTCTTAGTCCCGGTAATGTTGCGATTGTGAGGATTCGTTCGACTACTCCCGTTCATCTTCTTCATGGACTCGTTCTTCTTCTTTGCGGGATTTCAGGCAAGATGACCGCTACCCTGGATCTCACTACTATCATTGCTATGCTAGTTGCTTCGTTCTATCGCTTTGCCGCGCTACCTATCTCTTGTTGCTCAAGCCTCCCATATTGCCATGAACCTCTAACCTTTGACACCCTTCCTAGCAAACCGTTGCTTGGCTATGTTACTGCTTTGCTTAGCCCCTCTTATAGCGTTGCTAGCTGCAGGTGAAGTTGAAGATTTCTCCATGGTGGACAGGATTTTGGTTGGGATATCACAATATCTCTTATATTATTAATGCATCTATATACTTGGTAAAGGGTGGAAGGCTCGGCCTTATGCCTGGTGTTTTGTTCCACTCTTGCCGCCCTAGTTTCCGTCATACCGGTGTTATGTTCCCGGATTTTGCGTTCCTTACGCGGTCGGGTGATTTATGGGCCCCCCCTGGCAGTTCGCTATGAATAAAACTTGTCCAGCAAGGCCCAACCTTGGTTTTACCATTTGCCTCACCACCACCTATACCCTTCCCTTGGGTCGGCCAACCCAAGGGTCATCTTTATTTTAGCCCCCGCCGGTGCTTGTCTAAGTGTTGGTCGAACCGAAAGCAACTTCTTGGGCCACCTCGTGGCAACTCGAGGCTGGTTTTACTCGTAGCTTGACTTATCCGGTGTTGCCACGAGAACGAGATATGTGCAGCTCCTATCGGGATTGTCGATGCATCGGCGGCTTTGCTGGTCTTGTTTTACCATTGTCGAAATGTCTTGTAAACGGGATTCCGAGATCGATCGGGTCTTCCGGAGAAGGTCTATTCCTTCGTTGATCGCGAGAGCTTGTCATGGGCTAAGTTGGGACACCCTGCAGGTATAAACTTTCGAGAGCCGTGCCCGCGGTTATGTGGCAGATGGGAATTTGTTAATGTCCGGTTGTAGATAACTTGACACCAGATCCGAATTAAAACGCATCAACCGCATGTGTAGCCGTGATGGTCTCTTCTCGGCGGAGTCCGGGAAGTGAACACGGTCTTTGGGTTATGTTTGACGTAAGTAGGAGTTCAGGATCACCTCTTGATCATTACTAGTTGACGACCTTTCCTTTGTTTCTCTTCTCGCTCTCTTTTGCGTATGTTAGCCACCATACTTGCTTAGCCGCTGCTGCAACCTCACCACTTTACCCTTTCCTTTCCCATTAAGCTTTGCTAGTCTTGATACCCATGGTAATGGGATTGCTGAGTCCTCGTGGCTCACAGATACTTCCAATACCAGTTTGCAGGTGCCTATGTTACCGGCGGTGGCGCAACCAAGCTCAAGGAGGAGCTCGATGAAGATCTTGCCCTTTGTGTTGTTTCGTTCTAGTTGATCGAAGAGTGGAGCCCGGTTGGGGTCGATCGGGGACCTTTGTCGCATTTGGGGTTCTTCTTTTATTTTGGTTCCGTAGTCGGACCTTGATTGTATCTGGATGATGTAATGCTTTATTCATGTAATTGTGTGAAGTGGCGATTGTAAGCCAACTATGTATCTCTTTCCTTATGTATTACATGGGTTGTGTGAAGATCACCTCACTTGCGACATTGCTTTCAATGCGGTTATGCCTCTAAGTCGTGCTTCGACCGTGGGAGATATAGCCGCATCGAGGGCGTTACAAGTTGGAATCGAGCCTTCCCGACCTTAGGAGCCCTTTGCTTGATCGTTTTTAGCGGCGAGTTGTGTCTAGAAAAATGTTTTGAGTCATTTAGGATTATATATATCGGAGAGTTAGGAATTCTTTTTACTCCCGGTCTCTTCATCGCTCTGGTAAGGCATCCGACGTAGAGTTTTGACTCTTCTCTTCTCAAATTTCACTAAAAAATTTAGGATCACGCGGGTATCTTGGAATCGTTCGATGGTTTTATGATGAGAACATTGTCTTGGTGCCTCCTGTCAGGGGTTTAGTGGAAGTGTCCCGGGGAGTTGAGCTCTGAGGTGTTGTCGTCATAATTTTATCATTGAAGTTCTGGAATACCCGAGTTTAGTACGCCGACATCGAAAATCTCTTTTATGCAGTTGTTGGTGAGATAACCCCGATAACCCAGTACTGAGGTGAGTACGGGAGTATTGCCATGACTTGTATAACGGATGCTTTTGAAGGTTGAGGTACATGATTTCGAAGGTTTCTTGGTTATGTGTTGACGGATGGATACTGACTTGGATGTAGGTATTGTTAGTTTGGGTGAGATATATTGCTTCCCTGTATCCCCAACACCGATTGCATAACCGTAAAGTTTGGGAGTTTTATAGGTGGGAATTCAAGTAGCTCCTAGAATATCTTTCCGATGATGCATGATATGGGATTGGGTAAATCTCTATCATATGTTTGTTCCGGCTTATCCTGCAAGCCAGTCCTTTGTTTTTGTTTTGAGTTGTGGTATTCGAGTTGCTTCAATGTCAAGTGTTGATTCCATACCTTTCCGAAATGGTGTTCTCATACTCCGATGTGAATACCAATCCTTCTCGACAATCGAGATTGTCATGTCTATCATTTTCAACCGGCGTCTTTCTCTTCAAGTGGATCCGATCACTTCAACATCAGCAAGACCAATTATCATTTCTTCTCAACGGTGTTTGTTTCGGTCATCCCAAGTTGTCTTTGTTTTTCCCCACCCTCCCACCCTTTTTCTTCAAGGACTCACATTTCTTAATCATGTATCCTTTTATTTGTGGGAAGTCTCGTCATTCTTTTCAATCAATGTTCTGATCCGGTGATCCCTCGTGAAGATGCTCACGAGCTACAAGTTCATCATCCTCCTTTTTTTTCTCCGGTGGATCCAATTCAAGCTTTCGGTGTTGATCATATCTCTTCCTTTTGTTTCACATGTCTTCCCATGTGAATTTCTTATCCAAGGCTCAAGATATCTCAGAAGATTTGTGTTTCCATTCTTAATCCGTTCAAGCCATTTGGAGATTGTTATCTCATTCAAGCCATTTAATTCAACCGGTGCAATCTCTCTTTAAAAATCATTTCCAACGGTGTTTTCTTTTGAGTGGGCCCTAACCCACAGGTCTTTTCCCAGGATCTTACCTGACTCTTCTATTTTCCCAGAACTATCCTAAATTCTTCTCCAAGTTTGACGTAAGAATGAGTTATCATCAGTCAAATGCTTTTCTCCAAGATCTTTCAAATTCTTTTCATAGTTGGCTCAACCTCTTCGCTTTTGATTCTTCCGGTGTGCCTCAATAATTCTTGGTGGTGTTTCTCGTTGTCATTCTCATCATTTGAAGACCGAAGAAGGATTTCTCTTAAATCTTGGTCCATCCTCTTGAATATTCATGGTTCTAGCTTCATTCCATCCTCATAATTGTTTTCTATTATGACAATTCTTTTCTTACCATCCGGAGCATTTCATGAGTTGTTTTCCACTTCTTTCCTCCGAAGGTCATCATGTCATAATTCTTCATTCTCAGCGTGTAGCTATCGTTCTCCAAATCTTACTGGTGCATCGTTCAAATAACCTCTAATCAGTTCATGGCCTCTTCGTTCTCATGTATCTAAATCCCCTCAAGTATCTTCATTCGTTTTCCCATTCTTCCCGGTGAATTGTGCCTTTGCTACTTTCATTTTCAAATCTTACGGTGGTTCATTCATGATTCCTCTTCCTTTGCTACCGTATCATTTCATTCTTTCGTTGTTTCAATCCCACCGGTGGTTCCATCAAGACCTTCTCAAATTTGTGCTATATCTCTCTTAATCCTTTCTATGAGAATTAGTAGTATGCCAAATCCGTAGGTTGTCATCAATTTAAATTGGTGAAGGATACGCATAACGTAATTCTTATTATTGTTTCATCCAAGTGATCTAGTTTCTTCTTTCCATCGTTGTTCATCATGTCACATTTCTCGGTTCGAGATGCTTCATCTTTTCTTTTTCGGAGTTCCAAGCTCTCTCAATTATCTCGTCGCGAAGCTCCTTCTAAATCATCACAAGGCTTCACCTTGTGTTTTCAAGTTCTCTTTCTTTTTATCATCCTTTTATTACCGGAGTTCTTCATGGAGGCTCTACATGACGGTTCGTCAAGGATTCTTTTCATTCTCGATTTGTTCTTCAAGATTTCTCTTGAAGTTATGACCCGTCAAGCTATACTCTAAAATAAACATGGTGCTCAACACATGTTTTGTTTTGAGGCATTCAAATATTCTTCTTCTTGCATTTCAAAGTGCAATTCGTTCTACCTTAGCTTTTGAGGTGGTGTTATATCATTCTTGGCAATTTCCATTTAGGTTTCGCGATTCATATTGTTGTCAAGAATGAGGTATTTTAAATCCATCAGTCTCTTCATTGGAGTTATCTTGGGTTATATTTCACCTAAATCTTTCCCTAAGGATTGTTGCTAATTATGGTGCTATAAATGATCTGAGTTTTTTTCTCCTGTCCTCTCGGTGAAGAAGTTTTTCATCTCTTTGGTGCTCTCAATCAAATCAATGGTTTCCATTAGTGGCCGGTTGTCACCTCATAGTCTCGAGATGTTTTCCATAAGCCCACAACAAGCTTGTGCTTCTCGTTGTTGATTTTCCAACAACTCCGTTCGATTCTTCTTTGCAAGGATGCTTTCCAAGTTCACTTGTGGCAGAAGTTGTCATTTTCTTCTCCGTCCCTTTATCCCAACGATCTAACTTCTATTCGTTCGTTACGGAGGCATTGTGATGTTGTGCTCTTCACCCATCACCTCGTTTTGTGAGGATCGTGTTCTTTTCATGCTTATCCATTTAACCGGAGTGTGGTGTCTTCTCTTCAAGTTCTTTTCATCTTATCAAGTTTTCCTTCATCTATCAGTCGGAGTGTTGCCCAAATTATATCAATCTTATTCCTTCTCTATCTAGTTTTAACCGGAGTGGTTTCAATATCTATCTTATCACTAAACCTCTTGGTTCTCGTCGTATCCCCTGTTCCTCTCTTCTAACGGGATGTTTTCAACTTTGTTCATCTTTGTTGTTTTGTTTCTTTCAATTTGTTCAACCTCTCAAGGTTCTTTGGTTTCACTCATTGGTCAAAGAAGCAACTTAGTTTTACCTCTTCTCTTCCTCTTCCGTTTTCCCTCCGGTGCCATCCTAGATCTCGGGACGAGATCCTCTCGTAGTGGTGGAGTGTTGTAACGCCCCGGATGTAGCTTTCCATATTCGTAACTCCAACTCTTGCCTTTTCCGGAGATGCGATATATTATTTTCTCCGTGGTTGGGTTTTTGTCTTTCGTTTTGCATTTTGTTCATGTCATGCATTTCATCATCGCATCATTCGCATTGCATCGGCATCGTTTTTCATAAAACTTGCATTCGCTCGTAGTTGTCGCTTCTTCCTTGTCCCTGTTGACCCCTCTCAGATCAACCGGACCGCTCTCTTCTCTCTCTTTTCTGAGCCCATCAAAACCCTTTGTCTCCATGGCGTTTCGTCAAACCCCTCTTGCGTGCGTCCGAAAACTCCCCTAAACCCGACCCGGGCAGTCATTACCGTTGGATCCGGATCATCCCCTAACGTCTACAAAACATCTCCGTTTTATTATTCGGGCTATCTAACCTATTTATTTACGACCGCCCGATTATAATCGGACGGACCGGGTTAGTCCCTACCTAGTCCCCTGCCGATATAATCAGACCAAATCCCTAATTTCTAGGGATCCTCCCGAGCGCCGCCACTCTTCCTGTCTCCTCCCACATCGGGATCCCCTTCCTCGATCCCGCAGCCACCTCCCTTCCTTGTTTTCAGCTCCACCCAATCCCTCCATCCCGATCCAGATCCTCTCCAACCTCCGACCAGCCTCCTCCTTCCTCGGGAACGAACCCGAGCCATCGCGTGCAGCTCCTGATCCCGTCCTCGATCCACCAATCCCCAGCGCCCGCAACCCTCCTCCTCGATCGATCCCGAGTGGGAGAGGACCCGGACGGCTCGTCCCCGCGCAGCCGCGAGGCACCGGCCTCCTCAGCTCCTCCGGCCCTGCAACAACCTCACCGGACCACCAGATGAACCAGGTCGCCCCTCTGCTCCCCTCCGTCGTCCCCTTTTTCCTTTCTTTCTCCTTCTCGCCTCACATCTCTCTCTCTCTCTTTTGCTCCCAGGGAACCGAACGAAGCTCCATCGTCGGACACCCTCTCCATTGCCGGAGATCCTCAAGCTGACCGGAGTCGTGGGTGAGCTCCTCCATCGTGTCTCCCTGCCTTTTCTTCCCCTCCCGTTGCTACTAATTTTCACCCGCCTTGTCGTCGTTTTGTTGCATATGACAGCAGCCATGGACGCAGGCAACGAGCACCTCTGCTCGCGTCCGTGACGTCGCCAGCCCGTGGGACCCACCTCCCTCTTCCCTCGTCCGGAGGAGACCAAGGCCATGCGCCGTCTCTTTCAGCTCCGCCCAGCCGCCGCCATCTTCTTCCCGGAGGTCCACCGACGCCACAAGCCCCGCTGTCGCCTGCTTCCCCTTGTCAAAGACGAGAACGAGCGCACGAGCGCCACCCCGCGCGACCCCACCGGCCGGATCTGCTGGAGCTCGCCGTCCCCTGCGCCTCAAGTTCCTCCCGCCGGAGCCCCAAGCCCACCTTTGCCCCGTCGCCGAAGTCCATCGCGCCCAGCCGCCGTCGCTTTGAACCTGCTGCTGTTTCTGTTCTTCAGAGACGAGCAGCAACAGCTCGCTCGCCCCGCCTCGCTGCGTTGACCGCGCCCTCCCTTCACCTACGTGGACCGCAGCCACGCCTCCGGCCCAGCCTGGCTTCGGCCCAGCGCCCCTGCTGGCCTTCCGCTCCATCGCGTGGGCTCAGCCCCTCTGGTGAGGCCCAGTCCGCCTCAGTTTTGGCCCCATAGTGTTTTTTTTTGTCTGACAATTTTCTCTTTTATCCAGTGAATTAACAGTTTTACAGAAAAACCCTCCATGTTCATGCATACAATAAATCACAAACCATGCATCGGATTAAAATGATTTAAACATGTAAAATGCTTAGAATTTTGTGTAGATTAATAATATGCCACTTTAATCCATGTTTAAAATGTTTAAAATGTCGTTTGTTTAAATTTGCTCTAATGCCATGCTAAAATGATTTATTTCATAACTAAATAACCGTAGCTCGGTTTTAAATGTTCTTTATATGTAAATGGGGTGGAAAATGCCTAGTTTAACATGGTGCACTTTATTTTCCTGTTTAACTACAATAAAATATGGTTTATGGCAGAACAGTATCAACTTTGAAATATGCATATGAGGATTTTCCGGAATTGTTGTTTGTTGTTCCGGCCTCATTTAAACTTGCCTAAATATTTAGTTTACTTTTGTTACACCCCTTGAGATGTTTAACAACATTTAACATTGTTGTGTACCTAAACGAGAGCGAACTAAATAACTCGGATGTGGTGTTTCGTCAATATGCAACCCGTTGCATATTGAGCTCCACTTAACTTGTAGTATTGTGTGTTGCACTTTGCCATGCCATGCCTCATTAAACCGGACATGCATCATACTTGATTGTGCATCATGCCATATTTATGCTTGTGTGTTTACCATGTTGTTTGTTTCTTTCCGGTGTTGCTTCTTAGTCCCGGTAATGTTGCGATTGTGAGGATTCGTTCGACTACTCCAGTTCATCTTCTTCATGGACTCGTTCTTCTTCTTTGCGGGATTTCAGGCAAGATGACCGCTACCCTGGATCTCACTACTATCATTGCTATGCTAGTTGCTTCGTTCTATCGCTTTGTCGCGCTACCTATCTCTTGTTGCTCAAGCCTCCCATATTGCCATGAACCTCTAACCTTTGACACCCTTCCTAGCAAACCGTTGCTTGGCTATGTTACCGCTTTGCTTAGCCCCTCTTATAGCGTTGCTAGCTGCAGGTGAAGTTGAAGATTTCTCCATGGTGGACAGGATTTTGGTTGGGATATCACAATATCTCTTATATTATTAATGCATCTATATACTTGGTAAAGGGTGGAAGGCTCGGCCTTATGCCTGGTGTTTTGTTCCACTCTTGCCGCCCTAGTTTCCGTCATACCGGTGTTATGTTCCCGGATTTTGCGTTCCTTACGCGGTCGGGTGATTTATGGGACCCCCCTGATAGTTCGCTTTGAATAAAACTTGTCCAGCAAGGCCCAACCTTGGTTTTACCATTTGCCTCACCACCACCTATACCCTTCCCTTGGGTCGGCCAACCCAAGGGTCATCTTTATTTTAGCCCCGGGCGGTGCTTGTCTAAGTGTTGGTCCGAACCGAGCAACTTCAGGGGCCAGCTCGTGGCAACTCGAGGCTGGTTTTACTCATAGCTTGACTTATCCGGTGTTGCCACGAGCGAGATATGTGCAGCTCCTATCGGGATTGTCGGCGCATCGGGCGGCTTTGCTGGTCTTGTTTTACCATTGTCGAAATGTCTTGTAAACCGGGATTCGAGACTGATCGGGTCTTCACGGAGAAGGTCTATTCCTTCGTTGATCGCGAGAGCTTGTCATGGGCTAAGTTGGGACACCCTGCAGGTATAAACTTTCGAGAGCCGTGCCCGCGGTTATGTGGCAGATGGGAATTTGTTAATGTCGGTTGTAGATAACTTGACACCAGATCCGAATTAAAACGCATCAACGCATGTGTAGCCGTGATGGTCTCTTCTCGGCGGAGTCCGGGAAGTGAACACGGTCTTTGGGTTATGTTTGACGTAAGTAGGAGTTCAGGATCACCTCTTGATCATTACTAGTTGACGACCGTTCCTTTGTTTCTCTTCTCACTCTCTTTTGCGTATGTTAGCCACCATACTTGCTTAGCGCTGCTGCAACCTCACCACTTTACCCTTTCCTTTCCCATTAAGCTTTGCTAGTCTTGATACCCATGGTAATGGGATTCTTTGAGTCCTCGTGGCTCACAGATACTTCAATACCGGTTTGCGGTGCCTATGTTATCGAAAGCGGTGGCGCAACCAAGCTCAAGGAGGAGCTCGATGAAGATCTTGCCCTTTGTGTTGTTTCGTTCTAGTTGATCGAGAGTGGAGCCCAGTTGGGGTTGATCGGGGACCTTTATGCATTTGGGGTTCTTCTTTTATTTTGGTTCCGTAGTCGGACCTTGATTGTATCTGGATGATGTAATGCTTTATTCATGTAATTGTGTGAAGTGGCGATTGTAAGCCAACTATGTATCTCTTTCCCTTATGTATTACATGGGTTGTGTGAAGATCACCTCACTTGCGACATTGCTTTCAATGCGGTTATGCCTCTAAGTTGTGCTTTGACACGTGGGAGATATAGCCGCATCGAGGGCGTTACACCAATGTATCTATAATGTATGAAGTATTCATGCCATGTTTACAACAATTTTATATGGTTTTGGTATGATTTGATTAGAACTAACCCGGATTGACGTTGTTTTCAGCAGAACTACCGTGGTGTCGTTTTTTGTGCAGAAATAAAAGTTCTTGGAATGGGCTGAAAATTTATGGTGATTTTTTATGGACCAAAAGAGACCCCCAAAGCACTGGAGTTGGGCCAGAAGAGTCCCGAGGTGGCGGTAAGGGTGGTGGGTGGGCCCCCTGCCTTGTCGCCACCTCATGGACCCCCTTGACTTGTCCCCGACGCCAAAAACTCCTATAAATATAGAAACATTCGAAAAGAAACCTAGATCGGGAGTTCCACCGCCGCAAGCCTCTATAGCCATGAAAAACCAATTAGGAGCCCGTTTCGGCACCTTGCCGGGGGGGAAACCTTCACCAGTGGCCATCTTCATCAAATCGGCGGTATCCATGACAAGGAGGGAGTACTTCACCCTCGGGGCGGAGGGTATGTACCAGTAGCTATGTGTTTGATCTCTCTCTCTCTCTCTCTCTCTCTCTCTCTCTCTCGTGTTCTTGATATGGCACAATCTTGATGTACCCTGAGCTTTGTTATTATAGTTGAATCATATGGTGTTTCTTCCCCTCTACCTTCTTATGATGAATTGAGTTTTACCTTTGAGGTTTCACTATTATTGGATTGAATACTATTATAGATTTGAGAACACTTGATGTATGTCTTGCGTGGGATACCCGTTGTGACAATGGGGTGTTCTATTGATTCACGTGATGTAGTTTTGGCACTTAACTCGCAGATTCCCGAGGTGACATTGGGGTAATCTATGCATAGGGGTTGATGCATGTTTTCGTCCTTGTTTCTCTGGTAGGAATCTTGGGGCACTCTTTGAGGTTCTTTATGTTGGATTGAATATTATGAATCCGAAGTTGTTTGATGCATATCGTATAATTGACCCACAGATACATGTGGTGACATTGGAGTATCTTGGTGACATTAGGGTTGATTTATGTGTGTCTTATGGTGTTATTTTACTATGAATTGTAGGGTTGTTTGTGACACTTATAGGAATAGCTCAATGCATTGATTGGAAAGAATGACGTTGAGGTGGCTTTGTACCCTACAAGCAATTTCATCTTATGTTCTCCATGATAGGAACTTTGGAGTGACTCTTTGTTGCATGTTGAGGGATTTCCATATGATATAATTATGTTATCATTGTTGAGAGAACTTGCACTAGTGAAAGTATGAACCCTAGGCTTTGTTTCCAAGCACTGCAATACCGCTTTTGTTCCATTTTATTACTTGCTACCTTGCTATTTTAATATTTTTAGATTACAAAAACCTATATCTACCATCCACATTACACTTGTATCACCATCTCTTCGCCGAACTAGTGCACCTATACGATTTACCATTGTATTGGGTGTGTTGGCAACACAAGAGACTCTTTGTTATTTGGTTGCAGGGTTGTTTGAGAGAGACCATCTTCATCCTACGCCTCCCACAAATTGATAAACCTTAGGTCATCCACTTGAGGGAAATTTGCTACTGTCCTACAGAACTCTGCACTTGGAGGCCCAACACGAGTCTACAAGAAGAAGGTTGCGTAGTAGACATCAAGCACTTTCCTGGCGCCGTTGCCGGGGAGGTGACTTTTTTAAGGTATATCTTTAGATCTTGCAATTGGATCTTTTAGTTTCTTGTTTTATCACTAGTTTATTCTATAAAAAACTACAAAAAGTGGAATTGAGGTTACCTCATATGCTTCATCTTTTTAATTTCTTTCGTGAAAATGATGGAAAGGAAAATTGTGCTCAAGTGTTAGAAGAAGATGTTCATAGAATGTTTGGCATAAAATCTTTGAATGATGAGCATGATTGCAATGTTGTTAATTCTTTGAATATCCATGATGCTAATGATATGCAAAGCTACAAGCTTGGGGATGCTATGTTTGATGAAGATGATATTTTTAGTCTCCCAAGTTTTGATGAGGAAATTTATTATGATGATAGCATGCCTCCTATTTATGATGATTATATTGATGAAAGCGGGTTTGGAAGAGTGTCAACTCTAGGTAATGATCCCACTATTTTGGAGGGTGTTGAATCTTATTGTTATAATTATGAAAGTAGATTTGGAGAGGTCATGACTTTATTTAATGATGATTCCAGTATTTGACTTAATGATAGTTGACTTGATTCTGTGCAAAAACAGAAACTTTTGTGCCCAGTGATAGAATTGTTTGAAATTACCGGAGCGTCGAAAAATTATGAATTTTTTACAGTTGATTGATATACAAGTTTCCTAGATTGTCCCAATTTTTCAGAACTTTTGGAGTTACATAAGTATACGAAGTTTCCAGATTACTGCAGACTGTTTTATTTTTGACAGAATCTGTTTTCATTGTGTTGTTTGCTTATTTTGATGAATCTATGGGTAGTATCTGTTGGGGAACGTTGCAGAAAATTAAAATTATTCCTACGGTTTCACCAAGATCCATCTATGAGTTCATCTAAGCAACGAGTCAAGGGAGTGAGATTGCATCTACATACCACTTGTAGATCGCGTGCGGAAGCGTTCAAGGGAAGGGTGATGATGGAGTCGTACTCGCCGTGATTCAGATCACCGATGACCAAGTGCTGAACGGACAGCACCTCCGCGTTCAACACACGTACGGGACGGGAGACGTCTCCTCCTTCTTGATCCAGCAAGGGGGAAGGAGAGGTTGATGATGATCTAGCAGCACTACGGCGTGGTGGTGGATGCAGCGGAACTCCGGCAGGGCTTCGCCAAGCTGCTGCGGGAGGAGGACGAGGTGTAGTAGGGGGAGGGAGGCGCCAATGCAGTGCGGCTGCCTCCCCTTGCCCTCCTTATATAGGCCCCAGGCGCCCGGCCCTGGGAGATGCCATCTCCCAAGGGGGCGGCGGCCAGGGGGGTGGAGTGCCCCCCAAGGCAAGTGGGGCCCCCCCCCACCCTAGGGTTTCAACCCTAGGCGCAGCAGGTGGGCCTAGGGGGGCGCACCAGCCCACTATGGGCTGGTTCCCCTCCCCACTTCAGCCCTTGGGGCCCTCCGGTATGGGTGGCCCCACCCGGTGGACCCCCGGGACCCTTCCGGTGGTCCCGGTACAATACCGGGTGACCCCGAAACTTTCCCGATGGCCGAAACAACACTTCCTATATATAATTCTTTACCTCCGGACCATTCCGGAACTCCTCGTGACGTCCGAGATCTCATCCGGGACTCCGGACAACATTCGGTATGCTGCATACTCGTATTCATACAACCCTAGCGTCACCGAACCTTAAGTGTGTAGACCCTACGGGTTCGGGAGACACGTAGACATGACCGAGACGACTCTCGGGCAATAACCAACATCGGGATCTGGATACCCATGTTGGCTCCCACATGCTCCTCGATGATCTCATCGGATGAACCACGATGCCGAGGATTATACAACCCTGTATTCAATTCCCTTTGTCAATCGGTACGTTACTTGCCCGAGACTCGATCGTCAGTATCCCAATACCTCGTTCAGTCTCGTTACCGGCAAGTCACTTTACTCGTACCGTAATGCATGATCCCGTGACCAACCACTTGGTCACTTTGAGCTCATTATGATGATGCATTACCGAGTGGGCCCAGAGATACCTCTCCGTCATACGGAGTGACAAATCGATCTCGATCCGTGTCAACCGCAGACACTTTCGGAGATACCTGTAGTGCACCTTTATAGTCACCCGATTACGTTGTGACGTTTGGTACACCAAAGCACTCCTACGGTATCCGGAGTTACGATCTCATGGTCTAAGGAAAGGATACTTGACATTGGAAAAGCTCTAGCAAACGAACTACACGATCTTGTGCTATGCTTAGGATTGGGTCTTGTCCATCACATCATTCTCCTAATGATGTGATACCGTTATCAACGACATCCAATGTCCATAGCCAGGAAACCATGACTATCTGTTGATCAACGAGCTAGTCAACTAGAGGCTTACTAGGGACGTATTATGGTCTATGTATTCACACATGTATTACGATTTCCGGATAATACAGTTATAGCATGAATCAAGACAATTATCATGAACAAGGAAATATAATAATAATCCTTTTATTATTGCCTCCAGGGCATATTTCCAACAGTCTCCCACTTGCACTAGAGTCAATAATCTAGTTACATTGTGATGAATCGCACACCCATAGAGTTCTGGTGTTGATCATGTTTTGCTCGCGAGAGAGGTTTAGTCAATGGATCTGCGACATTCAGATCCGTATGTACTTTGCAAATATCTATGTCTCCATCTTGAACATTTTCACGGATGGAGTTGAAACGACGCTTGATGTGCCTGGTCTTCTTGTGAAACCTGGGCTCCTTGGCAAGGGCAATAGCTCAAGTGTTGTCACAGAAGAGTTTGATCGGCCCCGAGGCATTGGGTATGACTCCTAGGTCGGTGATGAACTCCTTCACCCAAATTGCTTCATGTGCTGCCTCTGAGGCTGCCATGTACTCCGCTTCACATGTAGATCCCGCCACGACGCTCTGCTTGCAGCTGCACCAGCTTACTGCTCCACCATTCAACATATACACGTATCCGGTTTGTGACTTAGAGTCATTCAGATCGTGTGTCGAAGCTAGCATCGGCGTAACCCTTCTGACGAGCTCTTCGTCACCTCCATAAACGAGAAACATGTCCTTTGTCCTTTTCAGGTACTTCAGGATATTCTTGACCGATGTCCAGTGTTCCTTGCCGGGATTACTTTGGTACCTTCCTACCAAACTTACGGCATGGTTTACATCAGGTCTGGTACACAGCATGGCATACATTATAGATCCTATGGCTGAAGCATAGGGGATGACACTCATCTCTTCTTTATCTTTTGCCATGGTCGGGGACTGAGCCGAGCTCAATCTCACACCTTGCAACACAGGCAAGAACCCTTTCTTGGACTGATCCATTTTGAACTTCTTCAAAATCTTATCAAGGTATGTGCTCTGTGAAAGACCTATGAGGCGTCTTGATCTATCCCGATAGATCTTGATGCCTAATATGTAAGCAGCTTCTCCAAGGTCCTTCATTGAAAAACACTTATTCAAGTAGGCCTTAATGCTGTCCAGAAGTTCTATATCATTTCCCATTAAGAGTATGCCATCTACATATAATATGAGAAATGCTACAGAGCTCCCAGACACTTTCTTGTAAACACAGGCTTCTCCATAAGTCTGCATAAACCCAAACGCTTTGATCATCTCATCAAAGCGAATGTTCCAACTCCGAGATGCTTGCACCAGCCCATAAATGGATCGCTGGAGCTTGCATACTTTGTTAGCATTATTAGGATCGAACAAACCTTCCGGATGCATCATATATAGCTCTTCCTTAAGATGTCCGTTAAGGAATGCCGTTTTGACGTCCATCTGCCATATCTCATAATCATAGTATGCGGCAATTGCTAACATGATTCGGACGGACTTCAGCTTCACTACGGGAGAGAATGTCTCGTCGTAGTCAATCCCTTGAACTTGTCGATAACCCTTAGCGACAAGTCGAACTTTATAGATGGTAACATTACCATCCGCGTCCGTCTTCTTCTTAAAGATCCATTTGTTTTCTATCGCTCGCCGATCATCGGGCAAGTCTGTCAAAGTCCATACTTTGTTTTCATACATGGATTCTATCTCGGATTTCATGGCTTCAAGCCATTTGTTGGAATTTGGGCCCGCCGTCGCTTGTTCATAGTTCGAAGGTTCACCGTTGTCTAACAACATGATTTCCAGGACAGGGTTGCCGTACCACTCTGGTGCGGAACGTGTCCTTGTGGACCTCTGAAGTTCAGTAGCAACTTGATCCGAAGTACCTTGATCATCATCATTATTTTCCTCTTCAGTTGGTGTAGGCATCACAGGAACATTTTCCTGAGCTGCACTACTTTCCCGTCGAGAGGTAGTACTTCATTGAGTTCTACTTTCCTCCCACTTACTTCTTTCGAGAGAAACTCTTTTTCCAGAAAGGATCCGTTCTTGGCAACGAAGATCTTGCCCTCGGATCTTAAGTAGAAGGTATACCCGATGGTTTCCTTAGGGTATCCTATGAAGACGCATTTTTCCGATTTGGGTTCGAGCTTTTCAGGTTGAAGTTTCTTGACATAAGCATCGCATCCCCAAACTTTTAGAAACGACAGCTTAGGTTTCTTCCCAAACCATAATTCATACGATGTCGTCTCAGCGGTTTAGGCGGTGCCCTATTTAAAGTGAATGTAGCTGTCTCTAGGCGTATCCCCAAAATGATAGCGGTAAATCGGTAAGAGACATCATAGACCGCACCATATCCAATAGAGTGCGATTACGACGTTCGGACACACCGTTACGTTGAGGTGTTCCAGGCGGCGTGAGTTGTGAAACGATTCCACATTTCCTTAAGTGTGTACCAAACTCATGACTTAAATATTCTCCTCCATGATCTGATCGTAGGAACTTTATCTTTCCGTCGCATTGATTCTCCACCTCATTCTGAAATTCTTTGAACTTTTCAAAGGTCTCAGACTTGTGTTTCATTAAGTAGACATACCCATATCTACTCAAGTCATCAGTGAGAGTGAGAACATAACGATATCCTCCGCGAGCCTCAACGCTCATTGGACCGCACACATCGGTATGTATGATTTCCAACAAGCTGGTTGCTCGCTCCATTGTTCTGGAGAACGGAGTCTTGGTCATTTTTCCCATGAGGCATGGTTTGCATGTGTCAAATGATTCATAATCGAGAGACTCTAAAAGTCCATCAGCATGGAGCTTCTTCATGCGCTTGACACCAATGTGACCAAGGCGGCAGTGCCACAAGTATGTGGGACTATCGTTATCAACTTTACATCTTTTGGTATTCACACTATGAATATGTGTAATATTACGCTCGAGATTCATTAAGAATAAACCATTGACCATCGGAGCATGACCATAAAACATATCTCTCATATAAATAGAATAACCATTATTCTCGGATTTAAATGAGTAGCCATCTCATATTAAACGAGATCCTGATACAATGTTCATGCTCAAACTTGGCACTAAATAACAATTATTGAGGTTTAAAACTAATCTCGTAGGTAAATGTAGAGGTAGCGTGCCGACGGCGATCACATCGACCACGGAACCATTCCCACGCGCGATCGTCACCTCGCCCTTCGCCGATCTCCGTTTATTCCGCAGCTCTGCTGTGAGTTACAAATATGAGCAACGGCACGGTATCAAATACCGGGAGTTACTACGAGTCTTGGTAAGGTACACATCAATTACATGTATATCAAATATACCTTTGGTGTTGCGGCCTTCTTGTCCGCTAAGTATTTGGGGCAGTTCCGCTTCGATGACCCTTCCCTTGCAATAAAAGCACTCAGTCTCGGGCTTGGGTCCATTCTTTGACTTCTTCCCGATGGCGGCTTGCGGGCGCGGCAACATCCTTCCCATCCTTCTTGAAGTTCTTCTTGCCCTTGCCCTTCTTGAACTTAGTGGTCTTATTGACCATCAACACTTGATGTTCTTTCTTGATCTCAACCTCTGCTGACTTCAGCATTGAAAATACTTCAGGAATGGTCTTCACCATCCCCTGCATATTGTAGTTCATCACAAAGCTCTTGTAGCTTGGTGGGAGCGATTGAAGGATTCTGTCAATGACCGCCTCGTCCAGGAGGTTAATGTCCAGTGGGACGGCGGTTGTGCAACCAGACATTTTGAGTATGTGCTCACCGATGAACTATTTTCCTCCATCTTACAACTATAGAACTTGTCGGAGACTTCATATCTCGACCGGGCATGAGCTTGGAAAACTAGTTTCAGCTCTTCGAACATCTCATATGCTCCGTGTTGCTCAAAACGCTTTTGGAGCCCCGGTTCTAAGCTGTAAAGCATGCCGCACTGAACGAGGGAGTAATCATCAGCGTGACACTGCCAGCGTTCATAACGTCTTGGTTCTCTGGGACGGGAGCGTCACCTAGCGGTCCTTCTAGGACATATTGTTTCCTGGCAGCTATGAGGATGATCCTCAGGTTCCGGACCCAGTCCGTATAGTTGCTGCCATCATCTTTCAGCTTGGTTTTCTCTAGGAACGCGTTGAAGTTCATGTTGACATGAGCGTTGGCCATTTGATCTACAAGACATATTTGCAAAGGTTTTAGACTAAGTTCATGATAATTAAGTTCATCTAATCAAATTATTACAATGAACTCCCACTCAGATTAGACATCCCTCTAGTCATCTAAGTGTTACACGATCCAAGTCGACTAGGCCGTGTCCGATCATCACGTGAGACGGACTAGTCATCGTCGGTGAACATCTTCATGTTGATCATATCTTCCATACGACTCGTGTTCGACCTTTCAGTCTCTGTGTTCCGAGGCCATGTCTGTACATGCTAGGCTCGTCAAGTTAACCCTAAGTGTTTTGCATGTGTAAAACTGTCTTACACCCGTTGTATGTGAACGTAAGGATCTATCACACCCGATCATCACGTGGTGCTTGAAGCGACAAACTTTAGCAGCGGTGCACGTTAGGGAGAACACTTCTTGAAATTGTTGTAAGGGATCATCTTATTTACTACCGTCGTTCTAAGTAAACAAGATGCATAAACATAATAAACATCACATGCAATTATATAGTAGTGACATGATATGGCCAATATCATATAGATCCATTGATCTTCTTGTCACCGGCATGACACCATGATCACCATCATCATGATCTCCATCATCGTGTCTTTATGAAGTTGTCACGCCAACGACTACTTCTACTTCTATGGCTAACGCGTTTAGCAATAAAGTAAAGTAATTTACATGGCGTTCTTCAATGACACACAGGTCATACAAAAAATAAAGACAACTCCTATGGCTCCTGCCGGTTGTCATACTCATCGACATGCAAGTGGTGATTCCTACTACAAGAACATGATCTCATACATCACAATATATTATTCATCATTCATCACAACTTCTGGCCATATCACATCACATGACAATTGCTGCAAAAACAAGTTAGACGTCCTCTAATTGTTGTTGCATCTTTTACGTGGCTGCAATTGGGTTCTAGCAAGAACGTTTTCTTACCTACGAATAACCACAACGTGATTTTGTCAAATTCTATTTACCCTTCATAAGGACCCTTTTCATCGAATCCGCTCCAACTAAAGTGGGAGAGCAGACACCGCCACCACCTTATGCAACTAGTGCATGTGCAGCCGGTGGAACCGGTCTCACGTAAGCGTCGTGTAAGGTTGGTCCGGGCCGCTTCATCCCACAATACCGCTGAAGCAAGAAAAGACTAGTAGTGGCAAGCAACTTGACAAGATCTACGCCCACAACAAAATTGTGTTCTACTCGTGCAATAGAGAATTACGCATAGACCTAGCTCATGATGCCACTGTTGGGGAACGTTGCAGAAAATTAAAAAAATTCCTACGATTTCAAAAAGATCCATCTATGAGTTCATCTAAGCAACGAGTCAAGGGAGTGAGATTGCATCTACATACCACTTGTAGATCGCGTGCGGAAGCGTTCAAGGGTGATGATGGAGTCGTACTCGCTGTGATTCAGATCACCGTTGACCAAGTGCTGAACGGACAGCACCTTCGCGTTCAACACACGTACGCGACGGGAGACGTCTCCTCCTTCTTGATCCAGCAAGGGGGAAGGAGAGGTTGATGATGATCCAGCAGAGACGACGGCGTGGTGGTGGATGCAGTGAGAACTCGGCGAGGCCGCCAAGCTGCTGCGGGAGGAGGACGAAGTGTAGGGGGGGAGGCGCCAATGCAGTGCGGCTGCCTCCCCTTGCCCTCCTTTATATAGGCCCCAGGCGCCGCCCTGGAGATGCCATCTCCCAAGGGGGGCGGCGGCCAAGGGGTGGAGTGCCCCCCAAGGCAAGTGGGGCGCCCCCCACCCTAGGGTTTCAACCCTAGGCGCAGGGGGTGGGCCTAGGGGGGCGCACCAGCCCACTATGGGCTGGTTCCCCTCCCCACTTCAGCCCTTGGGGCCCTCCGGGATGGGCGGCCCCACCCGGTGGACCCCCGGGACCCTTCCGGTGGTCCCGGTACAATACCGGGTGACCCCGAAACTTTCTCGATGGCCGAAACAACACTTCCTATATATGATTCTTTACCTCCGGACCATTCCGGAACTCCTCGTGATGTCCGAGATCTCATCCAGGACTCCGAACAACATTCAGTATGCTGCATACTCATATTCATACAACCCTAGCATCACCGAACCTTAAGTGTGTATACCCTACGGGTTCCGGAGACACGTAGACATGACCGAGACGACTCTCGGGCAATAACCAACAGCGGGATCTAGATACCCATGTTGGCTCCCACATGCTCCTCGATGATCTCATCGGATGAACCACGATGTCGAGGATTAAACAACCCTATATTCAATTCCCTTTGTCAATCGGTACGTTACTTGCCCGAGACTCGATCGTCGGTATCCCAATACCTCGTTCAGTCTCGTTACCGGCAAGTCACTTTACTCATACCGTAATGCATGATCCGTGACCAACCAATTGGTCACTTTGAGCTCATTATGATGATGCATTACCGAGTGGGCCCGAGATACCTCTCCGTCATACGAGTGACAAATCCGGTCTCGATCCGTGTCAACCCAATGACACTTTCGGAGATACCGTAGTGCACCTTTATAGTCACCCATTTACGTTGTGACGTTTGGTACACCAAAGCACTCCTACGGTATCCGGAGTTACACGATCTCATGGTCTAAGGAAAGGATACTTGACATTGGAAAAGCTCTAGCAAGCGAACTACGATCTTGTGCTATGCTTAGGATTGGGTCTTGTCCATCACATCATTCTCCTAATGATGTGATACCGTTATCAACGACATCCAGTGTCCATAGCCAGGAAACCATGACTATCTGTTGATCAACGAGCTAGTCAACTAGAGGCTTACTAGGGACGTATTATGGTCTATGTATACACACATGTATTACGATTTCCGGATAATACAGTTATAGCATGAATAAAGACAATTATCATGAACAAGGAAATATAATAATAATCCTTTTATTATTGCCTCTAGGGCATATTTCCAACAGTATCGGAGGATATGAACCATGGAGAACTTGGACTATAGTAGATATTACACCAATATAAATAAAGAATGAGTTCACAACAGTACCTAAGTGGTGATTTACTTTGTTATACTAACAGAGCTTACGAGTTTTCTGTTGAGTTTTGTGTTGTGAAGTTTTCAAGTTTTGGGTGAAGTTTCGATGGACTAAGGAATAAGGAGTGGAAAGAGCCTAAGCTTGGGGATGACCGAGGCACCCCAAGGTAATATTTAAGGACAACCAAGCATCTAAGCTTGGGGATGCCCCGGATGGCATCCCCTCTTTCGTCTTCAATCCATCGGTAATTTACTTGAGGCTATATTTTTATTCACCACATGGTATGTGTTTTGCTTGGAGAGTCATTCTATGTTATTAGGATTTAATTTCTGTTATTTAGAGTAATGATTTTCATCTTTTAGTTCAATAAAAAGGTCAAGTGTAGCCTTTACCATTCTTATTTTGCAAGTCTACATGTTGTTGTTTTGAAAACAGAAAGTTTTCTATCATTGTCTGAATATTTGTGAACAGTTAGTACATGATAAAATCATGAAATTTTTACACAATGAGTAACAACAAATTTTCTACAGTGTGGAAATTTTTCAGAATTTTTGGAGTTAGTAAAGTATGATTCCTCTTGCATTCTTTACAGACTATTCTGTTTAGACAAATTGCTATTATGTTTTCATTGTTTGCATATGTTTGCTTGTTTAATGATTATATTTGAGGATATGAGTATTAAATATGCAGAGGTGTTTAGTATGCAATGTCAAATTATAATTTTAGTGATTTCCTACAGTAGAGAATGGTAAGGTTTTGCATGGATTTATACTAACTTATCTCATGAGTTCTTGTTGAGTTTTGTGTGGATGATGTTTTTAAGAATTAGGGAAACCGTGATATGAGAGGAATTAAGGAGACACAAGAGCTCAAGCTTGGGGATGCCCAAGGCATCCCTAGCTAATATTTCAAGAAGTCTCAAGCATCTAAGCTTGGGGATGCCCCGGTTGGCATCCCACCTTTCTTCTTCAACAATGATCGGCCAGTTTCAGTTGAGCTTAAGTTTTTGCTTCTTCACATGATATGTGCTATCCTTAGAATGTCATTTTATTTTGTTTTGCTTGATGTTTGAATAAAGTACTTAAGATCTAAATTTTCTTTATGAGAGAGAGTCTTCACATAGCTACTTAATTATTTGACTACTCATTGATCCTCACTTATATATTTTTGGAGTAGTTTGTCATTTACTCACGTGCTTCACTTATATCCTATGAGTAAATGGTTGAATGAGTTGAATATCATAAATATAAAATTATATATGCTTCATATGCTTATACCATGGGGAGTAATGACTTCACATATAAGAAGTAGAGGTGGTAAATTTATTGGAAGTTAGCAAACATAGTATTGTTCACTTGAACAATTCATGAAAGAATATTGAAGGAAGAGAGATTTCACATATGAATATACTATCTTGGACATCTTCTATGATTGTGAGCCCCATTAATTATTTTCAAACTTGATCAAATTAGTTGAAGTTGGACAAGGAAGACAACATAATGATTTGTGTTTGGGTATATTTGTATAGAAGTTATATTGTTATGGATCCTTCAACATGTGGTGCTTGATATTTAGAATCTTTTGCTAGCCAAAATTTCTGTACTAAGCGGTGATACTGCTTGTGCATCCAAAATCCTTGAACCAAGTTTCTTCCATGAGTGTCCATCATATCTACCTATATGCGGTATTTACCTGCCGTTCCAAGTAATTTTGCATGTGCCAAACTCTAAACCTTCAAATAATAATCTATTTTGTATGCCTGAATCGCTCATGTAGCGACTAGGGGCTGTCAGTATCTTCCATGCTAGGTGGGTTATTCTCACGATGAGTGTTGATTCACTTGTCATTCATGAGAAAGTGGCTGGTAATTAGGATGCCCAATCCTATGATCAAAAGATCAGAAACAAAATTTCAAATAATTAAACAAACCCCCCAGGACTGTTGTTGGTATGGACGGTACCCGTTGTTTCGGATCAGCCGTGGAGTGTGATTGTTGGTGGAGGGGGAGTAAAAACTTTACCATTCTGTTTGGGAACCTCCTATAATGTGTCTAGCATGGAAGATAGTGAGAACTCTAGGTCGTTACATTGACAATGAAAGCATGCCTCTCAAAATTATTTTCATCTCTGTTTTAAAAGCTTTGAGCTCTGGCACCGCTGCAAATCCCTGCTTCCCTCTACGAAGGGCCTATCTTTTACTTTTATGCAAGAGTCAGTAGTATTCCTTCTCATTCCAACCTACTCTTTAGTTGGCAAGCATCATGTGATGGGGAAAGATCTAAGCATATATGGCCATTTAAATATATTTGATCCTGAATTATTATTGTTGAGAATTATCTATATGATAAATAAGTTAGGAGGCGAAACATTAAGCCCTTATATTTCTCTGTGTTCAATGGATGTTATTTGTTCTAAAAATATGCTTTGAGTGGTAGCAATCATGGAAGACTATATGATAGTTGAGTATGTGGGATTTGCTAAATCAAAGCTCTTACATACATCCTTCCTGAAAATAAGATGAATTGCATTTGTTTGATGACTGAGAACCTAGTTTGTTAGTTTTCAAGAATGTTTATGGTCTATGCTTTAACATGTGAATAGTTTGCTACTTGATCATGAGAAGTTCTATGAGATGAGCTACTGTTATGATATGTAATAATGCTAGAAAAGGTGGTTGAAATTATCATTGATCAAACTTGTGCACTTGCTAGCATTCACACTTCATAAACTATTTCTTTTATCATTTACCTACTCGAGGATGAGTAGGAATTAAGCTTGGGGATGCTGATACATCTGCAACATATCTATAATTTCTGAAGTATTCATGCCATGTTTACAACAATTTTATATGGTTTTGGTATGATTTGATTAGAACTAACCCGGACTGAGCTGTTTTCAACAGAACTACCGTGGTGTCGTTTTTTGTGCAGAAATAAAAGTTCTCGGAATGGGCTAAAAATTTGTGGTGATTTTTTATGGACCAAAAGAGACCCTCGAAGCATCGGAGCTGGGCCAGAAGAGTCCCGAGCTGGCGGCAACGGTGGAGGGCGCGCCCCCCTGCCTTGTCGCCGCCTCGTGGACCCCCTTGACTTGTCCCCGACGCCAAAAACTCCTATAAATATAGAAACCCCCAAAAAGAAATATAGATCGGGAGTTCCACTTCCTCAAGCCTCTGTAG
The DNA here is from genome assembly GCA_021437245.1 of Aegilops speltoides. Taxonomy (NCBI): domain Eukaryota; kingdom Viridiplantae; phylum Streptophyta; class Magnoliopsida; order Poales; family Poaceae; genus Aegilops; species Aegilops speltoides. The sequence continues at coordinate 120,705,932 of CM038144.1, forward strand.
CCACGAAAAACCAATCGGGAGCCTGTTTCGGCACCCTGCAGGAGGGGGAAACCATCACAGGTGACCATCTTCATCATCTTGGCGGTCTCCATGACGAGGGAGTAGTTCACCCTCAGGGCTGAGGGTATGTACCAGTAGCTATGTGTTTGATCTCTCCCTCTCTCTCGTGTTCTTGATATGGCACAATCTTGATGTACCGTGAGCTTTGTTATTATAGTTGAATCATATGGTGTTTCTTCCCCTCTACCTTCTTATGATGAATTGAGTTTTACCTTTGAGGTTTCTCTATTATCGGATTGAACACTATTATGGATTTGAGAACACTTGATGTATGTCTTACGTGGATACCCGTGGTGACAATGGGGTGTTCTATTGATCCACTTGATGTATGTTTTGTCACTCAACTCGCGGATTCCCGAGGTGACATTGGGGTAATCTATGGATAGGGGTTGATGCACGTTTTCGTCCTTGTTTCTCTGGTAGGAATATTGGTGCACTCTTTGAGGTTCTTTATGTTGGATTGAATATTATGAATCTGAAGTTGTTTGATGCATATCGTATAATTGACCCACGGATACTTGTGGTGACATTCGACTATCTATGTGACATTAGGGTTGATTGATGTGTGTCTTATGGTGTTATTTTACTACGAACTCTAGGGTTGTTTGTGACACTTATAGGAATAGCTCAATGGATTGATTGGAAAGAATAACTTTGAGGTGGTTTCGTACCCTACAAGCAATTTCATCTTATGTTCTCCGCGATAGGAACTTTGGAGTGACTCTTTGTTGCATGTTGAGGGATTGCCATATGATCTAATCACGTTATCATTGTTGAGATAACTTGCACTAGTGAAAGTATGAACCCTAGGCCTTGTTTCCAAGCATTGCAATACCGTTTTTGTGCAGTTTTATTACTTGCTACCTTGCTATTTTTATATTTTCAGATTACCAAAACCCATATCTACCATCCACATTACACTTGTATCACCATCTCTTCGCCGAACTAGTGCACCTATACAATTTACCATTGTATTGGGTGTGTTGGGGACACAAGAGAATCTTTGTTATTTGGTTGCAGGGTTGTTTGAGAGAGACCATCTTCATCCTGCGCCTCCCATGGATTGATAAACCTTAGGTCATCACTTGAGGGAAATTTGCTACTGTCCTACAAAATTCTGCGCTTGGAGGCCCAACAGAGTCTACAAGAAGAAGGTTGCGTAGTAGACATTACTCTCATATGCATTATTGTTGATCTAACAAAGAGCCCAAAATACCTTGTCTTCTCCTTTTTGAATAAAATGTTTGCAAATTCCAGCTTAGTCCATGGCACTCTTGCCCTATTATTATTTTCATGTCGTTTGGTCGTGCAAGTGAAAGGCAATAACGACGATATTTGGTGAACTGGTTGTGGCAAAGAGACACGGGTATGAACTCAACTTGTTCTATTTTTGTAAATATGTTTAACCTAGTATCCTCGATTCAGCATATTATGATCAAACATGTTTGCAGTGACAATTAGAGATTATAGTTTCTCATGCCATGCTTAAGTAGTTAGGAGTGGATAATGATTTATCTTGGATGTCAACATTGCGTTAAAATGATTGTGATGTAGTATGATGATATGGTATCCTCCTCTGAATGTTTCAAGTGGCTTGACTTGGCACATGTTCATGCATGTAGTTGAATCAAAACCAACATAGCATCTATGATATTTACGTTCATGGTGTTCATATCCTACTCATGCTAGTATCCAGTATTCATTATGCATAATGCATGTTCATGACCATTTTCGCTCTCTAGCTGGACGCTTCCCAACCTATTTGCTAGCCTTTGCCTATACTAAGCGGACATACTGCTTGTGCATCAAAATTCTTAAACCCAAGTTATTACAAGTGAGCCCACTAGATCAACCTATACGCGGTATTACCCTGCCGCTCTGAGTAATTTTGCATGTGCCACCTCTAAAAACCTCAAATAAATATCCGTTTTTGTGTGCCTGGGTTGTTCATACAGCGAGAGGAGGTAGTCGGTATCTTCCATGCTAAGCGGGTTATTCTCATGAGTGTTTATTCACTCGTCCTTGCACGAGAGGGGCGGTAATAGGGATTCCCAGTCCCGAAATCAGATTGCAAATAATCAAACAAAACTCCCCCAGAATTATTGTTGGTATGGACGGTACCCATGGATTCGCTAACCGTGGAGTGTGATTGTTGGTGGAGGAGAAGTAAAACTTTACTTTAATCGCTTGGGAACTGCCACTAATGTGTTTAGCATGAAAGATATCGATAACTAATGGTCACAAAGTAAACAGGAAGGGTGCATTTCTCAAAATTTCATTTACCTCTGTTTTAAAAACTGAGCTCTGACACCGCTGCAAATCCCTACTTCCCTCTGCGAAGGGACTGTCTATTTAATTTTATGTTGAGTCATCACCTTCTCAAATAAGTGCCAGATTCTGAGAGCACTATTGTCATCCTCATGCATTGTGTATAGTTAATGTTGGATGCATCATGAGTGAATCTTGTCTACCATGAATTACAATGTTTAGTCGTTGCTTGAACTTTGGAGGTGCTCTGCATTTATATTTTACGGTCTCAGAAAGGGCTAGCAAGATACCACTGTTGTCATATTATAGCATGATTGTTTTGACAAGGTGTTGTCATTTGAGATATTTTATTATTGCTCGCTAGTTGATTATGTCATTGATGTGGGTTAATATAACTTTTAAGAGTTATTATTGACATGGTTAGTTATAATATTTGCTGAAAACCTGGGTGCTACTTAAGCTTATTTATGTAAACAAGAGCAAAAGAGTTCGTAAATGTTTTTTTTCACTTTCAGTTTATCAACTGAATTGCTTGAGGACAAGCAAAGGTTTAAGCTTGGGGGAGTTGATACATCTCCGTCGTATCTACTTTTCCAAACACTTTTACTCTTGTTTTGGACTCTAATTTGCATGATTTGAATGAAACTAACCCGGACTGACGTTGTTTTGAGAAGAACTACCATGGTGTTGTTTTTTGTGCAGAAATAAAAGTTCTCTGAATGGAAGGAAACTTTTTGGAGAATTGTTATGCAATAAAAGAAAAATACTGGAGCCAAGAACCACCAGAGGGTGGTTCCTGGGGGAGCACAGCCCACTAGGACGCCCCCCCCTCCTAGCGCACCTAGGTGGGCTGTGCCCACCTGGTGGCCCCGCAGACCCTGATTCCGACTCCATAAATACCTATTTTTCTAGAAAAAAACACGAGGAAGAATTATCTCGTTTCATGATACGGAGCTGCTGCCACCTCCTGTTCTTCATCGGGAGGCCAAATCTGGAGTCTGTTTTGGGCTCCGGAGAGGGGGGTCTTCGCTCTTCGTCATCACAAACCCTCCTTAATCGCCAATTCCATGATGCTCCCCACTGGGAGTGAGTAATTCTTTCGTAGGCTCGATGGTCGGTACGGAGTTGGATGAGATTCATCATGTAATCGAGTTAGTTTTGTTAGGGCTTGATCCCAAGTATCCACTATGTTCTGAGATGATGTTGATATGACTTTGCCATGCTTAATGCTTGTCACTTTGGGCCCGGGTGCCATGATTTCAGATCTGAACCATTTATGTTATCACCATTATATCTATGTTCTAGATCCGATCTTGCAAGTCATATTCACCTATTACGTGTTATGATCCGTAAACCCCGGAGTGACGGTATTCGGGGTACTTTCCGGTGATGACCGTAGTTTGAGAAGTTCATGTATTCACTATGTGTTAATGCTTTTTTCCGGCTCTCTATTAAAAGGAGGCCTTAATTTTCCTTAGTTTCCTAATGGACCCTGAAGCCAAGGGAGGGTAGGACAAAAGATGTGTTGCAAGTTCTTTCCATAAGCACGTATGACTATTTAGAGAATACATGCCTACATTATACTTATGAACTAGAGATAGTTTTGTATCGCCCTAGGATATGACTGTTATATGATGAATATCATCCAATGAATTCACCGCTCCATTGCCTACGAATCTCTCTTATATTGTGCTTGCTAAGTTACTACTGCTGCTACTGTTACACTTGCTACAAAATCATTGTTATTACTGTTACTGTTACTATTGCTATTACCACTATTATAAAAAATATCATACTACTTTGCTACTGATCACTTTGCCGCACATAATTAATCTCAAGGTGTGGTTGAATCGACAACTCAGCTGCTAATACTTGCAAATATTCTTCGGCCCCCCTTGTGTCAAATCTATAAATTTGGGTTGAATACTCTACCCTTGAAAACTGTAGCGATCCCCTATACTTGTGGGTTATCAAGACTGCTCCCGCCTTTTTCCGTTATGGCAGCGCTTCGTACAACATGAGCGCATGCAGCGAGCCCGGGCAACTGACCAGGGTGGCCGGGTGCTGGCTCCGCCGCTGCTTTTAGGTTTTTACATCTTATATGATAACGTGCTAAGAGACAAGTGCATTGGGAGAGACCTTAGCTTTTGTATTTGAGTTTCATTTATTTGTTGAGCAACTAACTTCTTTGTGCATTCATTGGTAGGAATTTTGCATAGATTCGCATATTTGGTATAGATTTTCCCCGTTGACCAAAGCCTGGGGTGAGAAAAAGAAATAGATTGAAAAAGGAATTGAACCAACGAACTCCTATAAAGGAGGGAAAAATTATCAAGCACACTAGCCAACTACTCTTTCGATTCGTTGTCGTCCTCCTTCCATGGTTTAAACGCCCCGTGGGCAATAGGATTTCCAGGTTTTCGTATTAAGTAGTTTTTTCCCGTTAATCTTTCTAATTCCTACTTTGTTCGAGGAATTAGTTGGCTAGGCAATTAAGAGCATTGAAATCTGTAGCACCTTGAAGATCGAGAGCATGTAAGCAATGCTTGTCGCTACATGCATGTCATGAGGCTGGTCATAATGGGAGTAACTTACTCCCGTGCACAAGTCATCTTAGGAAAACCAAATAATTCCAAAACATTTAGGTACATTGCATTAACTCCCACATCGTTTCTTGTTTCTTGCGTAAATAAAATGAATCAACCAATAAGAGACGTGAGGCATATATGTTTTAATGACTTGAGACTACCTAGCACGGCATGCAGTGGTCAGTTCATTACATGTAATCATATTAATTAGCAAATAAACATTAGATTCTCTCATTTCCCCCTCCGCCTTGGTCGTGGTGCACAAGGTAAGATGACTTATGCACCAGTACGGAGGGAGTAGCAAGTAACGTAGTGCATTTCAAGATAAATTTGCTTATGTGGTATATAGAGGAGAGAGGTGTTTGAAGTAACATAATATGTTACTGTAACATACGCAACCCAAAGCAAAATAGTCTACAATGTAATAAACGCAATCGTCTATGATACTGCTTATATATTAGGGGGTGTTTGTTTCCAGGGACTTTTTGGTGTAGGGACTAGAAAAAGTCCCTCTTAGAGACTTTTTAACCAAACAGGAGGGACTACTAGGAACTAAAAGTTGCTTTTTGGGACTAAATGAAGAAGACTCTTAAGGAGAGTCTTTTTTGGGACTTTTGGGACTTTTCTAACAATGCTCCTCCCTGCACCCATTGCCCCGCCGCCCCATGGTGTTGTTTGGTTGTTATTTTTTCGTATACTAGGGGTAACATGGTCTTTTACATGTCATCTAGGGAGGGACTAGGGACTTTTTAGTCCCTGGAAACAAACAGGGAGGGACTTTTTAGGGACTAGGAACTTTTTAGTTGGGACTAGAAAAAGTTCTAGGACTTATGAACCAAACAGGGACTTACTTTGTACTGTGGAGATAGTAACAAAGATTAGTGTCATGTGCATGATACTAGTGTAAGTTACTACCTCTGTTCTAGTTCATTGGGCCCTTGAGCCAAACGCAAAGATCAAGAAAAGCAGGCAGACAGAGAAATTGGAAATAAATCTCCTCTCTAATCACCCCTACTAACTAGGCCTATTTACTACCTTTGTGCAAGCAATGGCTATTGTGCGCATGCAGCTTGCATGCATATCCAATCAAGCAGCCCCATCCGCTTGCTGTCATGAAGAAAGCGTTGGAATCCAGGGATAGAGGAAATAAAGTGATGTGTTTAAAGGCAGTGACCTAATAAAAATGATACAATCTTTGATAGCTCACGAAACTAATTAACTAGGACGAAGGTAGTACTCCTTACTATGACTAGTCAGAAACAAATATTGTGGTAACCGCCACCATAACCAAGGGAGGTAAAGACCCACACATTTTAATTGAAAAATAAATATGACAATTTTTTGAAACTTTTGTGTAAATAACATGATATTAGTTTACACATCACAGACCTAATAATTTACATACAAACGCCAGCATAATCCAAAAAAATTTGTGTGTAAATACCAGTATGGTAATTTGCGCGTCGCAAATCTGATAATTTGCGTACAAAACACAGTGGTAACTTTGACACAGTCACACAGGAAAAGAAAAGGTTAAAAGTTAAAACATACCCTACTAATTTTTGTGAATACTATGGAAATTTTATGCATGACATACCTGATAACTTACATACAACACCATGGTAATTTTTGACCTATGAAAAAAGTTATTGAAACAAGTCCAATAACTTTTTGTGTAAATAGCGATTTTAATTTTTTTGGGTAAATAACATGATAATTTTGTGCGCCACAAATCTGATAACCTACATGCAACACTATGGTAACTTTGACACATGAAAAAAGTTGTTTGAATGATACGCTAGTAATTTACGTATTGCAGACCTGATAAATTGTGTACAAAACACAGTGATAATTTTGACACTGAGATAGATTTGACATTGGTGTTCGCATTATTTTGATTTGTTTAGGCTTTTCGGCGATGTGCGTTCAATGGGAGAAGATGTTCCGTCGACTAAGAAGATGTCCGTGGTGACTCATCAATCTCAAGATAACGTGTCGCTCAAGTTTCTTGGAGGTGCTCGCAGAGATAGGATGTGCATGCGTTCATTCATAGGGGTGAGTGCATGAGCTTCTGCGTTTGTACTATGCTAAAAATAGGTTTGACCCGAAGAAAAAAAGTTGTTAAAACATACCTCGATAATTTCTGTGTAAATAGCATGTGAACTTATGCATCACAGACCTGATAATTTACATAGAACACCATGATAACTTTAACCCGAAGAGAAAGTCGTTCAAACATAAGGATAACTTATGGGTCTGTTTAGGGCACGTCTAGTTATCGCACATTTAAATGACTCAATCAAGGCATAAAAAAGGAAAAAAAAATACTCACATGAATCTCTAAATAAGATCAATGATATAAGACTTAGATATGCAACACTTCTAGATGAAGTTGCTTATACGACATAGAACCTAATATACATAGGGAAGAAACTAGAGCCAAGAACTGTAGCAGGACTTCTAACAGAATGAAGAAGAACACGTAGGGCACATGTGACGCCCGGATAATTAGGCTACAGTAATTCCACGCTAATGATGCCACGTCACCTCGGTTACTATTGTTAATCTCGCGATGGTCCGAAAATGATTCAAATTCAAATTTAAAATAAAGGCAAACATCAAAGTTTCCAAACATTAAAAATAAAATGTTCGAGTTGTGCCAAATAATGCATAGGTAATCATGGTGGAGAAACCACACTTTTATAGAATTCTTAAATAATCTAAGATGAATAAAACAGTAGCAAAAACTATTATTTACATACTTTTAAATAATAATTAATTACGAAACTATTTTACTTTGGGTAGCAAAATTAATGTGGCAATGGCATAATTGATGACATCAATTTAGGTGCCACTTTGGTATATTGTTAAGACTAGAATAAACAACAACTAAAATAAACAGAAATAAAATAAAATAAAATAAAAGGAGAAGACCCCTTGGCCAACTGGGCCAAACGGCCCAGCCGGCCAGCCCATCGCCCAACTGCCCCGCCCCACTACATAACCTCCCTCCCACTCTCCCGAACCCTAATCCCCACCCACGACTCCCACCCTCCCATCTGGATCGGGCAACTGCCCCGATCCCCATCGTTGAACGCTGCTCTTTGGCGCCCCGACCCCGCCGACCTCGTCACCCTCCGTCGAGAACGGCGCACCGGTCCTGTTGCCGATCACCGCCACTCGCCGGACTGCCCCACCATCGTCGTCGCATCCAAGGTCGTCCCCAAGCCACACGAAGTTTTCCAGGAGGAGGGACATCATCATCTTCGTCGTCTACGCCCTCGGATCCGAGCTGGGAAGCCACCAATCGTCGCCATCGTCCTCTTCTTCCCATCTGCATCGCCACATCCTTCGCCTCGATCCGCGCCACCCCGAGCTCCTTCGGCTTCACCGAGTCCGCCACAAGCTCCGATGTGAGCTCCTCCCTCGATCCCCCACTTTCCCCGTTGCTATTGTCACCGCAGACCGCCGCACCATCCCCTGCCGGAAGTCACGCCCGCCGTGGACCTCTGGCCGCGAACGGCTACGCCTGGCAGCACCTCCACGCGCGCCTTGGCTGCCCTGTGCGCGCCTTGGCCACGCGCCTCGCCCGCTCCCGCCTCGGCCCCCCCCGCTGCTTGCCGCCTTGGGGCTCGTCCCTCTTTGTCTCGCCGCCGTCGTCCGGTCCAGCGCCCGCCTCGCCTTGCCTGCCTCACACATTGCCGGGCGGACCATCGCTTGAACATTGGTCTCGCCGAGGCCGGCCGTGCGTTTCGTTCCACCGGGCGCTCGTGGCCGTGCCCCCGCGCCCGAAACCCAGTGCCCGTTAGGCCCCTCTAGGCCACAGACATATGGGGCCCACGCCCCTCCCAGAATGATTTTTTAAAAGGAATTAATAAAAGTGATAATAAATAAATAAAAATGTTAATTAATTAACTAAAATAATTAACTTAATTAATTATGTTTAGTTAACCTAATTAGCTAATTAAACTAATTAACTACTGTTACTTAGCTGAACAGTCAATGACACGTGGGTCCCACTGGACCCACCTGTCTGGTTTGACTGGTCAACCGACCAGTTGACCTGCTGACATCACTGTTATGTCATGCCTGTGTCATCATGTACTGTTCTAGATAATGTTGGATTTAAATAAATAATTAAAATCAGAAAATGATTAAATCTTTAGAAAATCATATAAAATAATCCGTAACTCGGATGAAAATACTTTCTACATGAAAGTTGCTCAGAACGACAAGACGATTCTGAATACGCAACCCGTTCGTCCGCCACACCCCCCTAACCTATCGAACTCGCAACTTTCCCCCTCCGGCTCCTTTGTCCGAAAACGCGAAACACCGGGGATACTTTCCCGAATGTTTCCCCCCTTCACCGGTATCACCTACTACCGCGTTAGGGCACACCAAACACCGCGTATTGCCTTGTTACGCTTTGTGATGCTTTGCTTGCTCTGTTATTTATTGTGTTCCCTCTCCGTTACTTCTTTCCGGTAGACCCCGAGACCGACGCTGCTGCTGCCCAGTTCGACTACGGTGTTGACGACCCCTCCTTCTTGTCTGAGCAACCAGGCAAGCCCCCCCCCCCCTTGATCACCAGATATCGCCTATTCTCCTCTATACTGCTTGCATTAGAGTAGTGTAGCATGTTACTGCTTACAATTGATCCTATTCGATGCATAGCGACATTGTTGCTACATCTGTTGATACCTTACGCAATCCTAAATGCTTAGTATAGGATGCTAGTTTATCATCATTGGCCCTACATTCTTGTCGACCGCCTTGCTATACTATCGGGCCTTGATCACTTGGGAGGTGATCACGGGTATATCTGTACATACATACATACTATACAAATGGTGACTAAAGTCGGGTCATTTCGAGGAGTACCCATAAGTGATTACGATGAGGGGCTGAAAGGACGGTGGCTCCATCTCGGTAGAGGTGGGCCTGGGTTCCCGACGGCCCCGATTGTTACTTTTGTGGCGGAGCGACAGGCAGGTTGAGACCACCTAGGAGGCAGTGGGCTGGCCTGTTCGGCGTTCGCGGATACTTAACACGCTTAACGAGATCTTGGTATTTGATCCGAGTCGGCCATTTGGTCTATACGCACTAACCATCTACATGGGAGTAGTTATGGGTATCCCGACGTCGTGGTATCACCGAAGCCTTCTTGGCGTCAAGAAGCGGCGGCGCGGCCGGATTGGAGCGTAAGCTGCGCTTGTATTAGGGGCTAGTTACGCTTCCGGCCGCCCACGCATAGCGTCTTGGTGTGCTCAGGCGATGGGCCCTGACCCTGCGGCGCTTAGGTTTAGACCGGCGTCTTGACCTCTCTGTTGTGCCTAGGTGGGGCCGCGACGTGTTGATCTTCGAGGCGGGCATGACCCGAGAAAGTGTGTCGGCCAAATGGGATCAAGCGTGTTGGGTTATGTGGTGCACCCTGCAGGAAGTTAATCTATTGAATAGTCGTGATCTTGATAACAGGACGGCTTGGAGTTGTACCTTGACCTTATGACAACTAGAACCGGATACTTAATAAAACACACCCTTCCAAGTTCCACAGACAACCCGGTGATCGCTCTCTAACAGGGCAACGAGGAGAGGATCGCCGGGTAGGATTATGCTATGCGATGCTACTGGAGATGCTACTTGGTGATGCTACTTGGAGATGCTACTTGAAGGACTTCAATCTGCTCTCTTCTACATCTTTGTGAGGCGGAGGCTGCGAGCGTAGTCTTCGGCGTGATTAGCTATCCCCTCTTATTACGGCATTCGCGATTCGGTCCCGATATGGCCCTTTACACATATACCCATGCATATGTAGTGTAGCTCCTTGCTTGCGAGTACTTTGGATGAGTACTCACGGTTGCTTTCTCCCCTTTTCCCCTTTCCTTTCTTTACGGTTGTCGCAACCAGATCTTTGGAATCCAGGAGCAGACGCCACCGTCGATGGCGACTACTACACTGGAGGTGCCTACTACTACGTGCAGCCCGGCGGCGGCGACCGGGAGTAGTTTAGGAGGATCCCAGGCGGGAGGCTGCGCCTCTTCGATCTGATATCGGTTTGTGCTAGCCTTCTTAAGGCAAACTTGTTTAACTTATGTGCGTACTCAGATATTGTTGCTTCCGCTGACTTCGTCTATGATCGAGCACTTATATTCGAGCCCTCGAGGCCCCTGGCTTGTATTATGATGCTTGTATGACTTATTTTACTTTTAGAGTTGTGTTGTGATATCTTCCCGTGAGTCCCTGATCTTGATCGTACACGTTTGCGTGCATGATTAGTGTACGATTGAATCGGGGGCGTCACAAGTTGGTATCAGAGCCGACTGCCTGTAGGAATCCCCTTTCCAACTCCTTGGCCGAAGTTGAGTCTAGAAGCCGAAAACTGTTTTACTAACTTGGCTGTGCGGCCCCTGGGCCCACGTCGCCATTGGGTGGTATTAGGATCTTTTATTCCTCGACCTATACTCTGGGGCTCTTATCTCTCTTCTATTCGGGTTAAATGAATTTTGCTAAATCTAACATTAGGATCTCGTTATCACTTTCACCCGGAGGCGCCTCATTCGAGATGATGGCACGCTTCACCGAAGATTCGAAGATACTCTTTGATATTCTCTCAAGACTTTGTGCCCATCACTTTTGCTATTCCCGACCACCGATAAATCCTTATGGATAACTACTTACACTTGCCATTCATACGATCATCCCCCATTGATCTTGTATTACAAGATACCCCCAAGTTTTCTCTATTATTCCGAGAATACTTTGTGCCTACTGCCTAGCAGTTCTTTGCCACATGAATACCCCTTCAAATAAATCCTCGCACTTGTCGAGTATCCGCTCATACCCAGTTGTTCATGTGTTTCATAAAAGTCTTCCAAATGCTATTCGACCTTCTGAGCATCCTCTTTGAACTATTGCTCTGCAAATACTGGTATGCTTACATTATGGATGCTCCCATATCACTAGCAATATTCATTAGTATCTTTTGACACTATCATTTTGATCCTATTGATTCAAGATGTGTGCGAATGCACAAAATCATCAATTGACCCTTCTAAATTATCTTTCCGGCTCAGACGTCATTTTAAACATGAGCTGGATCTCGACCAATCAAATTGCCATCGATTGTACCCCTAAGCCTACTCAACTTATCCATCCTTGATCAGAGCGTTGCTTCTGATCCCCTGATTTGGAAATCATAATTCTTTTGCAATTGAACTTTGTATTAGTCAGATGTTTCTATAATCAGATCTCCTTGCATTGTGTCTTCCTCTGGTTGAGTACCGATGCTCACATGAGATCCCTTGAGGACCACCGGATCCTTTGATGGGTTTCATCCGATAACGTCCTCCATATTCAATCACTTTGGAAGTTCTTTCTCCATTGGTAAATCCTATCCTTTGATTGACCAACCAGGCTCTGCTTTCGAGCTGGTGATATTTACTATTGAAGTTTGTGGTATATGTTCCTAATAGACCCTGATGGGTTGAACCTATGCCTTCCTTAATATGTGTGAACTTGAATGTTTTCACGAGCCTTACACTCTGGTATTACGCGGATAATATTTCAACACTACAACTTCCTCGAAAGTGAGAAGTGAATGAAAGGTTATGCATTGGAGAAGTGGGAGTCGACCTTGAACCTTGCGTTCATGCCCATGGACACGATGTAGATCGTATCATTAAAGCTTCTCTTCAATGATATATTCCTTGGTATAAGTTTATCTTATATCGGGATCCGCATTTTCAATTATGGTTCGACCATGTTCTCCTGTAAATACCTTTTTCGATGCAAGTGTAAGCACTTGTCTTACGTGGATCAATACCCGGTACAACCTCTACTTTGATCGTCAGTGAATATTACCCCCTGGTATCTCGAGATTATCTTGGAACTGCATAACTACCTATGAGATCATCATCAAGTGCTACATTCTCACTGATTCCAATTTTTCATGGGCTCTGAGTTGTTAATCACTCAAAGACACCGATAACTGACTCAAGTCCGCATCGCGATTAAGCTACTCTTGGTAACCTTCATTACTTACGAGTTTGAACTCCATCACGTAACTCCTAGCCTGATCGGCTATATCATTATCATGCTAAACCTTAACTGTGCTACATGGTCCTTAATCCCGGAGCACAACTTTCGATGATGAGCTAAGCTTACGTCGAGCTTCCTCGTCCTATCAATTCTCCTTGAACAACAAACTTGATTCCAAGTTTGTGTCGTACCCTTGGTTCCAATAACCTTTCGCTTCACCATTCATTTGACTTGATGTCATCGCCGATCGATTACATCTTGAAATCTCTCAACAAAGTGTGTTGTGATCATCATCAACCTTATGAGCTCTTCCAGGATATCAATTGAGTTCATGATGAGAAGTACCATCCTTGCCCCTCGATGATTTGTGTTATCATCGACAACATTCTTGCCTTCCCCCAACACAAACTTGTTCATGTTTTGAGTTGTATCTTGATTTCCTTGCTATCTAGCTTATATTATAGTCTACCTTGAAATATTACCATCTATATGTCGAGGATGTTGTGAGAAAAAATTGTTCCACCTCTTGAGAATTCTTGACATAGAAATACTTCTCGCCATCTTCGTTCATTTCTTGGTCCCCGTGTTGATTCTAACCGGGATGCCAACAAGTGAACGGTGTTGTTTGGATTCTGCCCTTCTAGCAACCCTATTCCAGGTGCGGTTTGGAGGCCCTCGTGTCGACTTCATGATTGCGCCGCAAGCCGGGATGAGGAAGACAGCAGCAGCGCAGAGATTGGAACTGTGTGGCAAGAGGAAGAAGACCTTCTGATGTGACTCTCTGGAGAGGAGCGACCTCTCTTATATAGGCACAGGAGAGGGACGCGAACAGGCTGCGACGGGAGATGAAGCAACGGAGGGAGACGAAGTGAACAGGCAGCACGCGAAGAGGTGCACCGTTCGTATTCATTATCCACTACCGCAAAAACTTTTCAGCTCCCAAGTAACCTCTCGTATACCCATAGTGCGTGGCAAAAATTAGACATCGGCTCGGCTCATTCCCACAACCCGCGGCGCGGCGCGTTGTGACGAGGCGTGGCATGGCGAGGCGGGCGGCGGAGGAGGAGCGCGCGTGGATGTCCCTCTTGTTCTCATGCTCATACAAGTAGGAAAAGAACCTCCCTTATAAGGAGGTCCAACTCCCACTAAACTAGCAATGTGGGACTAAACTTTAGTAGTGGGCCTCTAGGATTTATTAGGAATTTCTGAAATAGTTATTGGGCTGCCCAAAATAGACTAAATTCCAGCAATCCCCCACCAGATCCCAGAGGCACACATAAATTTGCCTTTGGTTCCAAAACACTGTTTTATATACCGGTACTGTAGTGGAGACTGTTAAGTTGAACTTCCACCTAGAACTCTATGCTACACTAGTAAGCAACTTGAGCAATGGATGGGCCTTGAAGCGCAAGTTTTTCGTGAATCTAGCTTCACATAAAGCCTTGAACGATATGTGGCTACCGTGGGTCTTCCCCGCGGGTGGAGCTTATGCGTCATACTCTGTGACCTTTCATGAGTTTACTAGAGAGAACCCTACTCTCATAGATTGCGACGTTTGACAATCAGACTCATATAGATGTGTTCTTCAAAAGATGTTCTGCAAGACAACATCTCTGCTTCAAAGAGCCACTTAGAACACATTAAGATATACATCAACCTGCCATGCAGATTAGGAGAGTATTGCACCTTCATGGAGTGGTATTTTTAACAGTAAGGATACTCTCCTCCCAGTTGACCAACAGCTTGTCTTCCATATCTAATTCACGGGATCTCCGATCACAAAGAATAGGTTACCACTGTGAACAACTCATATTGTGGGTCTCATACCCATCTCCCTCGACGCATTATCTATCACATTACGTGATAGACCCTTAGTGAAAGGATCTGCCAGATTTTTAGATGTTTGGATATAATCCAATGCAATAACTCCGGAGTTTCTCAATTTTCTGATAGACTTTAACCTTCTCTGAACGTGTCTTGATGACTTCATGTTATCCTTTGAGCTGTTCATTTTCGTGATCACAGTTTGATTATCGCAGTTCATAAGGATACCCGGTACAGGTTTCTCAACAACCGGCAAGTCATTCAAGAGCCGGCAAAGCCAACCTGCTTCGACCGTAGCTGTATCTAGTGCTGTGAGTTCTGCTTCCATTGTTGACCTCGTTAAGATGGTCTGCTTGCAAGACTTCCAAGAAACAGCGCCACCTCCATGAGTGAATACATATCCGCTCGTGGCCTTTATCTCATCAGCATCTGAGATCCAGTTTGAGTCACTATACCCTTCAAGCACCTTTGGGTGCCCAGTGTAGTGAATTCCATGATTCGCAGTGCCTTTCAAATAACGCAAAACTCTCTCTAGAGCTTTCCAATGCACATCTCCTGGTTTTGAGACAAACCGGCTCAGTTTGTTGATAGCAAAAGAGATGTCAGGTCTTGTAGCATTGGCTAAGTACATAAGCGAGCCAATAATCTGAGAATATTTCAATTGGTCTCTAGCAATTCATCGATTCTTTCGAAGCAACACACTAGCATCATATGGTGTTGGATTGGGCTTGCAGTCACTGTAGCCAACGCGACTCAAGATCTTTTCCACATAGTGAGATTGAAGCAATGTAATCCCACCATCATCGTCTCTCAACAACTTGATGTTCAGAATGACATCAGCCACTCCTAAATCCTTCATCTCAAAACAGCGAGATAGGAAATCCTTGACCTCCTTAATAACATTCAGATTTGTTCCGAAAATCAGTATGTCATCAACATACAAGCAAAGCATAACTCCCTCGCCCCCACCATGGCGATAGTACACACATTTGTCAACCGTTCACAACAAAGCTCTGCGGTTTGTTAAAGTTCTTTCGAACTTCTCATGCCCTTTGTTTGGGTGCTTGCTTGAGTCCATACAAAGACTTGACAACTTGCACACTTTCCTTCGACCATCTATTACAAACCCATCTGGTTGTTCCATATAAATTTCCTCATCCAACTCTCCATTTAGGAAAGCAATCTTAACATCCATTTGATGAACGAGAAGACCATGTGAGGCAGCTAGTGAAAGTAGAACTCAAATAGTGGTCAGTCGAGTCACAGGTGAGTAAGTATCAAAGAAGTCTTCACCTTCCTTTTGGGTATAACCCTTAGCCACGAGCCGAGCCTTGTACTTTTCGATAGTACCATCAGGCCTAAGCTTCTTCTTGAATACCCATTTGCATCCTATAGGTTTGCACCCATAAGGACGATCAGTTATCTCCCAAGTTTCATTCGCCAAGATGGAATCCATCTCGTTACGAACCACTTCCTTCCAGTAGTCAGCATCTTCCGATGCATAGGCCACCGAAATAGAACTGGGAGTATCATCTATGAGATACACAAGAAAATCATCACCAAAGGACTCTTACTCCTAGTAGGAACTTCATTGTTCTCCTCCACAGGACTTTCAAAGTGTTCCATCGAAATGGCAGGTTTGGTAATTGTAACTGGTTCCTGATTTGATGAACTAGGCATCTCCTGATTAGATGAGGTAGCCATATCCTTCATGGGAAAGATATCTTCAAAGAAAGTCGCATCATTCGACTCCATGATCGTACCGACATGCATGTCAGGTACCTCAGATTTTACAACCAAGAATCTATAGCCAATGCTATGAAAAGCATATCCCAGGAAAACACAATCCAAAGTCTTTGGTCCAAGCTTCCGCTTCTTTGGAATTGGAACATTGACTTTCGCCAAACAACCCCATGTTCGCAGATAAGAGAGTTTTAATATTTTCTTCTCCCATTCCTCGAATGGAGTTATCTCTTTGTTCTTTGTGGGGACTCGATTTAGGACATGACATCTTTGTCAATATCGCCTCCCCAACCATGCCTTTGAGAGACTGATGTGTCTAACATGGCGTTAACCAAATCGATTAGAGTACGGTTCTTTCTTTCGGCCACCCCATTTGGTCGAGGTGAGTAGGAGGCGTCCTCTCATGGATTATACCATGTTCCGCACAAAAAGCATCAAATTCATTGGAAAAATACTCTCCACCACGGTCGGACCTAAGCCTCTTGATTTTTCGATCAAGTTGGTTTTCCACTTCAGCTTTATAGATCTTGAAAAAGTTCAAAGCCTCATCCTTAGATTTCAGAAGATACACACGGCAGTATCTAGTGGAGTCATCAATTAACGTCATGAAATATTTCTTTCCACCTTTTGTCAAAACACCATTCATTTCACATAGATCTGAATGTCTAAGTTCTAGTGGTGCAAGATTTCTCGTCTCCGCAGTCACGTGAGACTTACGAGGTTGCTTAGCTTGCACACACACTTGACACTTAGATCACTTGATAATGGTGAAACTAGGGATTAAGTTCAACTTCGCTAGTCGCGACATGCAACCAAAGTTAACATGACAAAGACGTGAATGCCACACATTTGATTCACTATTGTTGCAAATATGATTAACAACTTTATTGCAAACGTCTGATAAGGATAAACGAAACAGGCCTCCTGACTCATAGCCTTTGCCAACAAAGGTTCCATACTTGGATATTACAAATTTATTCGACTCAAAGACAAGCTTATAGCCATCTCTACACAAAAGAGATCCGCTAACAAGATTTTTATTGTCGGAGGGGACATAATGCACGTTCTTCAGCCGCATGATCTTCCCCGAAGTAAACTTCAGATCGACCGTGCCAACACCAAAAACAGAAGCACTTGAACCATTGCCCATTAGCACGATTGAAGTCCCTACGGTCTGATAAGACGAAAACATGGAAATATCACCGCATACATGCACATTAGCACTCGTGTCAATCAACCAATCAGGAGAATGACATACTAAAAGAATAGTGGGAAATATACCATACCCAGCATCCTTCATGTCAGTGTCTCCAATGACAACAATAGCGGTCTTGCCGCCTTTCCCAGGAGGACGCTTGTCATAGCGATTAGGGCAACTTGGAGCCCAATGATCAGGATCCCCACACACATGACAAACACCTTTCTTCTTGTCATTCTTCTTCTTGAAGTTAGTGTGGTGCTGCTGCTGCCTTGTTCTTCCCATCAAACTTTGCTTTACCATCAAGCTTGCCCTTGTTCTTGAACTTGTGGGATTTGGAAGTTTTTCTTACATGCCAGATTGGCACTAGATCCTCCCTCAATACCTCGAGCACGTGTGTCCTTTGCTCTCGCCTTTTCTTCCACATCAAGAGTACCAATGAGATCCGGAATGGAAAACTCCTGTCTCTTATGCTTTAGTAAGGTAGCAAAGTTCCTCCATGAAGGAGGAAGCTTGGTGATGATACCCCCGGCAACAAACTTGTCCAGTAGCATGCAGTTGAAGTGCTCAAGTTCTCTAGCAAATAAATGTATCTCATGAGCCTGCTCAACCACGGAGCGCTCTTCAGTCATCCTGTAATCATAGAATTAGTCCATGATGTACAGCTCAGTGCCAGCATCCGAGACCCCAAACTTGGCCTCGAGTGCGTCCCACATATCTTTTCCATTGTCAATTGATGCATAAGCATCAACTATGTTCTCACCAAGAACACTCAAGAGAGCGGCCTTAAACAGAGTATCCATTTTCTGAAAAGCTTGTGCCTGTTGGGCATCTTGCTCTCCTTCAGGTTTGCCAAGAGTGGCGTCATAGCAGCTCATGGTCTGAAACCATAAGACTGCTCTCACGCGCCACCTCTTATAGTGGATACCCTCAAACATAGGAGGTCTCATGGAAGCAGCAAAACCACTTGGGGTAAATTTCCTATAATAAGGTTTTTGGATTGTTGGAAATATGAGCAATTTACCAAATAATTTTGCTAACGGAAATACTAGATAAAGCATGACTAAAAGAGCAAATATAAAACAAGTCATGCAATCTGACAGAGAGAAGGTAAACATCGTCTGCATATATGAACTTGAGCTAAACACATCTAGAACAGACACTAGATGAAGTTGCTTATACGACATAGAACCTAACATATGTAGGGCAGAAACTAGAGCCAAGAACTGTAGCAAGACTTCTAACAGAAAGGAGAAGAACACGTACGACACAGCAGGAGCAGAAGTGCTGGACTTGGGGTCGGTGTCCTCGCCTGCCATGTCGTCGAGGAGGTCGTCGACGTCGGGGAAGTAGTCATCGTCGGGGAAGTAGTCGTTGAGTCCGGGCGTCCGTGTTAAGAAGACGATAGTTCACAGAGCGCCCCCAAAACCTTATCACCCTTCTCTCGTACAGGACTCAAAAGGTGCGGTTTCGGAGGCCTACTGTCCCGACTTGCGGTGCACACCACAAGCCGAGATGAGGAAGACAGCAGCAGCGCAGAGATTGAAACTGTGTGGCGATAGGAAGAGGACCTTCTGATGTGACTCTCTAGAGAGGAGCGACCTCTCTTATATAGGCACAGGAGAGGGACGCGAACAGGCTGCGACGGGAGGTGAAGCAACGGAGGGAGACGAAGTGAACAGGCAGCACGCGAAGAGGTGCGCCGTTCGTATTCATTATCCACTACCACAAAAACTTTTCAGCTCCCAAGTGACCTTTCATATACCCATAGTGCATGGCAAAAATTAGACATCGGCTCGGCTCATTCCTGCAACCCGCGGCGTGGCGAGGCGAGGCGAGGCGTGGCGTGGCGAGGCGGGCAACGGAGGAGGAGCGCGCGTGGATGTCCCTCTTGTTCTCATGCTCATACAAGTAGGGAAAGAACCTCCCTTATAAGGAGGTCCAACTCCCACTAAACTAGCAATGTGGGACTAAACTTTAGTAGTATCCCTTGCCTTGCACAAAAGGGCTGAGTGGGCCTCTAGGATTTATTAGGAATTTCTGAAATAGTTATTGGGCTGCCCAAAATAGACTAAATTTCAGCAGTAGTTGTCAAAAAATGATAAAAAGGTTAATTTTGGGGCAACCATTCCTTTTAGGTGACTTGGTTGTTGCAGTGTGCTTGATGCCAGAGAGTTGTGGATTTGAATCCCATGATGGTAATTTTGTTTTTTCTCGTGTAGTGCGTGCGACAGAAGTGACGGTTTTCTCCAGCGAGCGCAAGTAAAGTGCCATGGAACGAGCTGTATGAAAGAAGGAAGGGGTGTTCTACAAAATGTAAGACTAAGAAAGAACTCATCATACTTTTTTTTTATAAAAAGTGCCGAACGGAGGCCGAGCTTCATGGAGGTCTTAATTTGAAAGCTTCGAACTTTTAAGTTTCAGAAAATTGTGAAAAATACATATATATCTAGAGACACAATGTATATATGCGTAAATTTTTAGGTTGAAATACATTAAAATTAGAGCTACAAAAGAAAAACAAATCCATGACTTTCTAACATATTTACAGTTCATCCTCAAAATTCAGGATTTTCTTTTGCAACTCGCAATTCAAGATTTCATCCCAAAATGTTACACGCATACACATTACATACTTCTATACATGTGTATTTTCTTTTCTATAATTCTTTGAAACTAAATAGTATAATATTTTTAAAATTAAGGCCTCTACGAAGCTCGGTCTTCGGAATGCCCTACTCATCTTGTATTGTCTTCTCATGTGGCAAAACTAAAATAAGGTTGCCATTTTTTTTGAACATCAGTACAGACACAAGCGCTCATATATACGCGCATACACTTATCCCTATGAACACACACACGCACACCCTATCCCTATGAGCATTTCCGAGAGACTGAGCCGGCATATCAACTTGAGATTTTTTACGAAGTCACCCTAGGCGCCTCGTAGTCGACAGGAACGTCTTCTCCCACTGGACATGTATCGCCGGAAATCCTGAAATAAATCCAGAATAAATGTGAGTATTAGGACATGAATCGTACCACTGTCTATCTAAGAGCATCCATAGCAGACCCGTAAAAAGCCGCGACCCGCAAAATAATCGCCAAAATACGGGTCGGCGTGGAAAATTTTGCCCGACCAGACCTTCACAAATGCGTCCGACCCGTAAATTTTTTTGAGGGGTGCAGCAAAATCCCATCCCCAACCCACGAAAACGCAAGTTTCCGCCTCGCCCCATATTCCAGGAAAGCGGTTGACGGGAGGGACATTTCAGCCCACGCCCTTTCCCCACCCCCTTCCACCGCCGCCCGTCATTGGTTTCGCCCGTCCGCCACCGGCAATTCCGGCCAAATCCGCGGGTGGAATCGCGCCGCGTGGGCGCCCCTACCCTCGTCCACCGTGCCGCTGCACCGGCTCCCCGAATCCGCCGATCCGAGCCTCCCCTAGTCGCCGTCGTCGCCTTGGGATCCACCGCCGGAGAGCCACCGCCCCCGAGTAGCCGGTGAGTTTTTACTTGTGCTTGTGCCGAGCGGTATGCATAGTTGGTTAACGTGGCGCGCGTATTTGTGATTTTTAGTTGGAATTGAGGCCGTGCGAGAAGTTTTTGCTCGACGATTTGCCCGATTCAAACGACTCGGATGTTGAGACGCTACTTGTCAACTACCGCCAGCAGACATTGGTGATGGCCCTTACCGTTAAGGAGCACGAAGATGAGAACCAAAAGGGGCGGCGAGGATCGACCGTCGGCTGTCTTTGCATTCCCCGAGATCGCCATCTCGGGAGCGAGATGTTGATGCAAGACTACTTAGCAGAGAATCCAACATATCCGCCACACCTCTTCTGGAGAAGGTATCGAATGCGTCAATCCCTCTTTGTGAAAATTGTTCAAGCTTGCGAGGCCAATTGTCAGTATTTTACTCGAAGAAGAAATGCCGCAGGCTTGAAGGGATTTAGTGCATATCAAAAAATCTCAGCAACTATGCGGGTAATTGCATATGGCATTCCGGCTGACTATGCCGATGAGTACCTTCGCATTGGTAATACTACAATTGAGTCAGTGCGTAGGTTTGCCAAAGTGATCATCCGTGTCTTTGGTCCTGAATATCTTCGGGCACTCAACGAGGAAGACAAAAAAATTGATGGCATCTAATGATAGAAGAGTTTGGCCTGGCATGCTAGGAAGCATAGATTGTATGCACTGGACTTGGAAAAATTGCCCAAAAGCATGCCACGAAATGTATTGTGGCAAGTCTCGTGATGCAACAATTGTGGTAGAGGCCGTAGCATCCGAGGATTTATGGATTTGGCATTGCTTTTTTGGTATGTCGGGTACTCTCAATGATATTAATGTGTTGCAACAATCTCATTTGTTTGCTAGGCTTGCTAGTGGTGATGCTCCTACTTGCAACTACACTATCAATGAGCATGAATACACAAAGGGTACTATCTTGCAGATGGTATATACCCTCTTTGGTGCACATTTGTCAAGAGCATCAAATACCCCCAAACTAGGAAACAATATGAATTCGCAAGGGTACAAGAGGCAGCCGGAAAAGACATTAAAAGAGCATTCGGGGTTTTGCAACCTAGGTTTGCCATTGTTCGTGGTCCTGCTTATTTTTAGGATAAGCAATCCTTGAAAAACATCATGACATGTTGTGTTATTCTTCACAATATGATTATCGAAGATGAGAGAGGCATGGACTTGGAGTTCTTCTATGACAATGTGGGTAGCCGTGTCAAACCAGTTAGAGACCTTAACTGCATTAGATGTTTTCTTCAGACCTACAAGGAGATTGAAAATGCAAACACTCACTTCAGCTTCAGGAGGATCTCATTGAGCACCATTGGCAAAGGGCTGGGCAGTAACACATTTCATTTTTTGATTCATTTTCATTTAATTCATGTGTGGTTTGTATTTAGGACAAGTTTTGTATTGAATTATTTAGTTTGCTTTGGACATTTGAATAATTATTGTAATTTGAATGATTGTTATATTGTAATATTGATATTTTTTTATATTGCAAATTAGTAATTATGAATATGTGCATATGTGTCAAATTCAGATAAAACCGCATTTTCCGCGAATTGTAAATGATTTTTGCGGGTCAGCGATATACAGGGTGTGCTAAAGATGCTCTAACCATCCAACTACAGGTTGATTCGCAAGGCTACCTTATTAATCATTGTACATCCTTTAATTATTGGAAAAAACTAACGCCCACACGTGTGGCATCTTGCATATTGCCCACACGCCTGCATCACCACTCATTTTGCCACGTATGAACATATGACATCTGCAGGAATCTTTTTGGTTTTCGGCTTAAAAATGTTTTATCTCCTAATTAAAAAACCGAATTAAAAATCGGTTTTCACCATTAAATCTGTCTCGACGAGCTCTTCAAAACTAGACCCCATATTGATATGTTTTGATGAAAAAAAAATTGCCCAAAAGTTGCCATGACGTTTACACCGTAGTTGCCATAGTGCTTAAACTAAAGTTGTCATGTGGCAATTTTAGTTTGTAGAGCATATCAATTTTAGTTTTTTGATGATGGCAATTCCAGCACTTTGACCATGAAAAATATTTTTTGTATGAACCATGACAATTTTAAGTGCATGTATCATGGCAATTTTAGTTTATGGTTCATGGAAAAGTCTAGTTTTTTAATTTCCTGTTTTATAATATGTCAAATTTTACTTTTAAATGTAGAAGAAAATAGCCGAAACATATCATGGCAACTTCAGTGTAAACATCATGGCAATTCATGTGCAGTAGACATGACAACTTTTAACCAAAAAAATTTGTCGAAATATATTGATATGAGATCTAGTTTCGAAGATCCTGTCGCGAGGGATTTAATGGTGAAAACGGATCTTCAATCGGATTTTTCATTTAAGAGATAAAGCATTTTAAAAACTGGAAATCCAAAAAGATTCTCACATGCATGCATGCGATGACGTGATGCAGTCCGTGTGTTATAGGGCGTGTGAGCGGATTTGGCTCCCACCACACGTATGGGCGTTAGCGTTGTCCTAATTATTTTGCCACGTCAACATTTTGCTTGCACGATATTCTCCTTGGCACTTGTAGACCGAAGCCGCTCTGGCCCGCCTCTCAGGGCATGTACATTAGCTTAGACAGCCATCATCCATAGCATGTGTCCATATCACCTAAAGACTGTAATCTAGACACTTCATACAACAAGCTGTCTTTTTAGGTGTCTGTACAAGAAACCGTAAAATGCATGAAGTACGGCATATTTGATCTACCACCGTTCTGCTTGTTTGCTGCAGTGAGCACCATGAACTCGATCCTGTCATCCTCGTAGTTACCATCACCGGCCGCCGCCCCATGTCGCTGCACCTGTAGCGGGAGTAGAAGAAGAAGCGCGAGCTCCATCTCCGGCCGCCCCCACCGTCTCCATCCCGGGCCGATCATCACCTCCCCCCTCCCCCACAATAACCACTGCCCCTAGCCTCTTCCCGGCACCACACGTCCTGCCTTTCTTCAACGATGAGGATAATGATGCAGGAGATGGTCTCCTCCAGATCCGCCAGTGACTGAGAAGAAGAAGAAAAATCACCAGATTGTTGGGGAACGTAGTAATTTCAAAAAAATTCCTACGCACACGCAAGATCATGGTGATGATACAGCAACGAGAGGGGAGAGTGTTCGTCCACGTACCCTCGTAGACCGTAAGCGGAAGCGTTAGCACAACGCGGTTGATGTAGTCGTACGTCTTCACGGTCCGACCGATCCAAGCACCGAACGTACGGAGCCTCCGAGTTCAGCACACGTTCAGCTCGATGACGTCCCTCGAACTCCAATCCAGCCGAGTGTCGAGGGAGAGTTCCGTCAGCACGACGGCGTGGTGACGATCTTGATGTTCTACCGGCGCAGGGCTTCGCCTAAGCTTCGCGACGATATGACCGAGGTGGAATATGGTGGAAGGGGGCACCGCACACGGCTAAGGAACAATCCGTAGATCAACTTGTGTCTATGGGTGCCCCGCCCGTATATAAAGGAGCCAAGGGGGAGGAGGCCGCCAGCCTAAGGGGGCGCGCCAAGGGGGGAGTCCTACTCCCACCGGGAGTAGGACTCCCCTTTTCCAAGTTGGAGTAGGAGAGAACGAGGAAAGAGGGGAGGAGGAGAAGGAAAGGGGGGCGCCGCCCCCCTTCCCTTGTCCTATTCGGACTAGGAGGGGGGAGGGGCGCGCGGCCCCTTCCTTGCTCCTTCCTCTTCTCCCTCTTGGCCCATGTAGGCCCATTAACCTCCCGGGGGGTTCCGGTAACCTCCCAGTACTCCGGTAAAATGCCGATTTCACCCGGAACCATTCCGATGTCTAAATATAGGCTTCCAATATATCAATCTTTATGTCTCAACCATTCCGAGACTCCTCGTCATGTCCGTGATCACATCCGGGACTCCGAACAAACTTCCGTACATCAAAACTTGTAAACTCATAATAAAACTATCATCGAAACGTTAAGCGTGCGGACCCTACGGGTTCGAGAACTATGTAGTCATGACCTAAAACCATTCTAGGTCATTAACCAATAGCGGGACCTGGATGCCCATATTGGTTCCTACATATTCTACGAAGATCTTTATCGGTCAAACCGCATAACAACATACTTTGTTCCCTTCGTCATCGGTATGTTACTTGCCCGAGATTTGATCGTCGGTATCCAATACCTAGTTCAATCTCGTTACCGGCAAGTCTCTTTACTCGTTCCATAATACGTCATCTCATAACTAACTCATTAGTTACATGCTTGGAAGGCTTAGGTGATGAGTATTACCGAGAGGGCCCAGAGATACCTCTCCGACAATCGGAGTGACAAATCCTAATCTCGAATTATGCCAACTCAACATGTACCTTTGGAAACACCTGTAGAGCACCTTTATAATCACCCGATTCGTTGTGACGTTTGGTAGCACACAAAGTGTTCTTCCGTAAACGGAGTTGGACAATCTCATAGTTGTAGGAACTTTGTATATGTCATGAAGAAAGCAATAGCAAGTATACTAAGCGATCAAGTGCTAGGCTAATGAATGGGTCAAGTCAATCACATCATTCTCCTAATGATGTGATCCCATAATCAAATGACAACACATGTCTATGGTCGGAAACATAACCATCTTTGATTAATGAGCTAGTCAAGTAGAGGCATACTAGTGACTGTAGTTTTGTCTATGTATTCACACATGTATCATGTTTAGGTTAATACAATTCTAGCATGAATAATAAACATTTATCATGATATGAGGAAATAAATAATAACTTTATTATTGCCTCTAGGGCATATTTCCTTGATCTCCCACTTGCACTAGAGTCAATAATCTAGATTACATAGTAATGATTCTAACACCCATGGAGTCTTGGTGCTGATCATGTTTTTCTCGTGAGAGAGGCTTAGTCAACGGGTCTGCAACATTCAGATCGTATGTATCTTGCAAATCTCTATGTCTCCCACTTGGACTTGGTCCCGAATGGAATTGAAGCGTCTCTTGATGTGCTTGGTCCTCTTGTGAAATCTGGATTCCTTTGCTAAAGCAATTGCACAAGTATTGTCACAGAAGATCTTCATTGGTCCCGATGCACTAGGTATGACACCTAGATCGGAAATGAACTCCTTCATCCAGACTCCTTCATTTGCTGCTTCAGAAGCAGCTATGTACTCCGCTTCACATGTAGATCCCGCCACGACGCTTTGTTTAGAACTGCACCAACTTACAGCTCCACCGTTTAATATAAACACGATCCGGTTTGCGATTTAGAATCGTCCGGATCGATGTCAAAGCTTCATCGACGTAACCATTTACGACTAGCTCTTTGTCACCTCCATATCGAGAAACATATCCTTAGTCCTTTTCGTATTTCGGGATGTTCTTGACGCTGTCCGATGATCCACTCTGGATTACTTTGGTACCTTCCTACCAAGCTTATTGCTAAGCATCGTCGGTCCGGTACTGACATTGCATACATGATAGAGCCTATGGCTGAAGCATAGGAACATTTTCATTTTCTCTATCTTCTGCTGTGGTCGGGCATTGAGTTCGACTCAACTTCACACCTTGTAGCACAGGCAAGAATCCTTTCTTTGCCTGATCCATTTTGAACTTTTTCTAAATTTTGTCAAGGTATGTGCTTTGTGAAAGTCCTATTAAGCGTCTTGATCTATCTCTATAGATCTTGATGCCTAATATGTAAGCAGCTTCACCGAGGCCTTTCATCGAAAAACTTTTATTCAAGTATCCCTTTATGCTATCCAGAAATTCTATATCATTTCCAATTAATAATATGTCATCAACATATAAAACTAGAAATGCTACAGAGCTCCCACTCACTTTCTTGTAAATACAAGCTTCTCCAAAAGTCTGTATAAAACCATATGCTTTGATCAAACTATCAAAACGTTTATTCCAACTCCGAGATGCTTGCACCAGTCCATAAATGGAACGCTGGAGCTTGCACACTTTTTCAGCACCTTTTGGATCAACAAAACCTTCCGGCTGCATCATATACAACTCTTCTTCTAGAAATCCATTCAAGAATGCAGTCTTGACATCCATTTGCCAAATTTCATAATCATGAAATGCAGCAATAGCCAACATGATTCGGACAGACTTAAGCATCGCTACGGGTGAGAAAGTCTCATCGTAGTCAACTCCTTGAACTTGTCGAAAACCTTTCGCAACAAGTCGAGCTTTATAGACAGTAACATTACCATCAGCGTCAGTCTTCTTCTTAAAGATCCATTTATTCTCAATGGCTTGCCACTCATTGGGCAAGTCAACCAAAGTCCATACTTTGTTTTCATACATGGATCCTATCTCAGATTTCATGGCCTCCAGCCATTTTGCGGAATCTGGGCTCATCATCGCTTCCTCATAGTTCGTAGGTTCATCATGGTCAAGTAACATGACTTCCAGAATAGGATTACCGTACCACTCACAGTGCGGATCTTACTCTAGTAGACCCACGAGGTTCGAAGAGATACTTGATCTGAAGTTTCATGATCAATATCATTAGCTTCCTCACTAATTGGTGTAGTTGTCATGGGAACCGGTTCTCGTGATGAACTACCTTCCAATAAGGGAGTAGATCTGATTATCTCATCAAGTTCTACTTTCCTCCCACTCACTTCTTTCGAGAGAAACTCCTTCTCTAGAAAGGATCCATTCTTAGCAACGAATGTCTTGCCTTCGGATCTGTGATAGAAGGTGTACCCAATGATCTCTTTTGGGTATCCTATGAAGACACATTTCTCGATTTGGGTTCGAGCTTATCGGTTGAAGTTTCTTCACATAAGCATCGCAGCCCCAAACTTTAAGAAACGACAACTTTGGTTTCTTGCCAAACCACAGTTCATAAGGCGTCGTCTCAACGAATTTTGATGGTGCCCTATTTAACGTGAATGCGGTCGTCTCTAAAGCATAACCCCAAAACGATAGCGGTAAATCGGTAAGAGACATCATAGATCGCACCATATCAAGTAAAGTACGATTACGATGTTCAGACACACCATTTCGTTGTGGTGTTCCAGGTGGCGTGAGTTGCGAAACTATTCCGCATTGTTTCAAATGTAAACCAAACTCGTAACTCAAATATTCTCCTCCACGATCAGATCGTAGAAACTTTATTTTCTTATTACGATGATTTTCTACTTCACTCTGAAATTCTTTGAACTTTTCAAATGTTTCAGACTTGTGCTTCATTAAGTAGATATACCCATATCTACTCAAATCATCTGTGAAGGTGAGAAAATAACGATATCCGCCACGAGCTTCAACATTCATCGGACCACATACATCTGTATGTATGATTTCCAACAAATCTGTTGCTCTCTCCATACTACCGGAGAACGGTGTTTTAGTCATCTTGCCCATGAGGCGCGGTTCGCAAGTACCAAGTGATTCATAATCAAGTGATTCGTAAGTCCATCAAGATGGAGTTTCTTCATGCGTTTACATCGATATGACCTAAACGGCAATTGCCACAAATAAGTTGCACTATCATTATCAACTCTGCATCTTTTGGCTTCAACATTATGAATATGTGTATCACTACTATCGAGATTCAATAAAATAGACCACTCTTCAAGGGTGCATGACCATAAAAGATATTACTCATATAAATAGAACAACCATTATTCTCGATTTAAATGAATAACCGTCTCGCATTAAACAAGATCCAGATATAATGTTCATGCTCAACGCAGCACCAAATAACAATTATTCAGGTCTAAAACTAATCCCGATGGTAGATGTAGAGCTAGCGTGTCGACGGCGATCACATCGACTTTGGAACCGTTCCCACGCGCATCGTCACCTCGTCCTTGGCGCTGCTCGCTTATTCCGTAGTCCCTGCTTTGAGTTGCAAATATTAGCAAGAACCAGTATCAAATACCAGTGCTACTACGAGCTCTAGTTAGGTACACATCAATAACATGTATATCACATATACCTTTGTTTACTTTGCCATCCTTCTTATCCGCCAAATACTTGGGGCAGTTCCGCTTCGGTGTCGACCGCTTGCGGAGAAGCACTCGATTTCAGGCTTAGGTCCAGACTTGGGTTTCTTCTCTTGAGCACAACTTGCTTGCCGTTCTATTTGAAGTTCCCTTCTTCTTCCCTTTGCCCTTCTTCTTGAAACTAGTGGTCTTGTTGACCATCAACACTTGATGCTCCTTCTTGATTTCTACCTCCTGCTTTCAAAGATCGCGAAGAGCTCGAGAATAGTCTTGTTCATCCCTTGCATATTATAGTTCATCACGAAGCTCTTGTAGCTTGGTGGCGATGATTGAAGAATTACATCAATGACACTATCATCGTGAAGATTAACTCCCGGTTGAATCAAGTGATTGTTATACCTAGACATTACGAGTATATGTTCACCGACGAACTATTCTCCTCCATCTTGCAGCTATAGAACTTATTGGAGACTTCATATCTCTCAATCGGGCATTTGCTTGAAATATTAACTTCAACTCTGGAACATCTCATATGCTCCATGATGTTCAAAACGTCGTTGAAGACCGGTTCTAAGCCGTAAAGCATGGCACATCGAACTATAGAGTAGTCATCACTTTGCTCGCCAGACGTTCTTCAACATCGTCGGTTGCATCAGAAGCAGTTCGCACCCAGCGGTGCTTCGGGGCGTAACTCTTACGTGCAGCAATGAGGATAATCCTCAAAGATTCGGACCCGATCCGTGTAATTGCTACCATCATCTTTCAACTTTGCTTTCTCAAGGAACGCATTAAAATTCAACGGAACAACAAAGACGAGCCATCTATCTACAAACAAACAAAGACAAGCAAGATACTATCGGTACTAAGTTCATGATAAATTTAAGTTCAATTAATCATATTATTGAAGAACTCCCACTTAGCAGACATCTCTCTAGTCATCTAAGTGATCACGTGATCCAAATAAACTAAACCATAACCGATCATCACGTGAGATGGAGTAGTTTTCAATGGTGAACATCATTATGTTGATCATATCTACTATATGATTCACGCTCGACCTTTCGGTCTCCATGTTTCGAGGCCATATCTGCATATGCTAGGCTCGTCAAGTTTAACTCGAGTATTCGCGTGTGCAAAACTGGCTTGCACCCGTTGTAGATGGACGAGAGCTTATCACACCCGATCATCACGTGGTGTCTCAAGACGACGAACTTTGGCAGCGGTGCATACTCAGGAGAACACTTCTTGATAATTTAGTGAGAGATCATCTTAAAATGCTACCGTCAATCAAAGCAAGATAAGATGCATAAAGGATAAACATCACATGCAATCAATATAAGTGATATGATATGGCCATCATCATCTTGTGCTTGTGATCTCCATCTTCAAGCACCGTCGTGATCACCATCGTCATCGGCGCGACACCTTGATCTCCATCGTAGCATCGTTGTCGTTTCGCCATCTATTGCTTCTCGACTATCGCTACCGCTTAGTGATAAAGTAAAGCAATTCTGTATGCGTTGCATTTCATACAATAAGCGACAACCATATGGCTCTCGCCGATTGCCGATAACCGGTTACAAAACATGATCATCTCATACAATAAAATATAGCATCACGTCTTGACCATATCACATCACAACATGCCCTGCAAAAACAAGTTAGACGTCCTCTACTTTGTTGTTGCAATTTTACGTGGCTGCTACGGGCTTAGCAAGAACCGTTCTTACCTACGCATCAAAACCACAACGATAGTTTGTCAAATAGACTCCGTTTTAACCTTCACAAGGACCGGGCGTAGCCACACTCGATTCAGCTAAAGTGAGAGAGACAGACACCCTTGATCACCTTTAAGCACGAGTGCTCGAACGGTGAAACCAGTCTCGCGTAAGCGTCTGGCGTAATGTCGGTCCGGCCGCTTCATCTCATAATACCGCTGAACCAAAGTATGACATCTTTGGTAGGCGTATGACTTATATCGTCCACAACTCACTTGTGTTCTACTCGTGCATATAACATCAACGCATAAAACCTAGGCTCGGATGCCATTGTTGGGGAACGTAGTAATTTCAAAAAATCCTACGCACATGCAAGATCATGGTGATGATACAAACAACGAGAGGGAGAGTGTTCGCCCACGCCCTCGTGAGACCGTAAGCGAAGCGTTAGCACAACGCGGTTGATGTAGTCGTACGTCTTCATGATCCGACCGATCCAAGCACCGAACGTACGGAGCCTCCGAGTTCATCACACGTTCAACTCGATGACGTCCCTCAAACTCCGATCCAGCCGAGTGTCGAGGGAGAGTTCCGTCAACCTGACGGCGTGGTGGCGATCTTGATGTTCTATCGCAGCAGCGCCGCCTAAGCTTTGCGACGATATGACCGAGGTGGAATATGGTGGAAGGGGCACCGACACGGCTAAGGAACGATCCGTAGATCAACTTGTGTCTATGGGGTGCCCCGCCCCGTATATAAAGGAGCCAGGGGAGGAGGCCGCCCGGCCTAAGGCGCGCCAAGGGGGAGTCCTACTCCCACGGAGTAGGACTCCCCTTTTCCAAGTTGGAGTAGGAGAGAAGGAGGAAAGAGGGGAGGAGGAGAAGGAAAGGGGGGGGCGCCGCCCCCCTTCCCTTGTCCTATTCGAACTAGGAGGGGGGGGGCGCGCGGCCCCTTCCTTGCTCCTTCCTCTTCTCCTCTTGGCCCATGTAGGCCCATTAACCTCCCGGGGTTCGGTAACCTCCGGTACTCGATAAAATGCCGATTTCACCGGAACCATTCCGATGTCCAAATATAGGCTTCCAATATATCAATCTTTATGTCTCGACCATTCCGAGACTCCTCGTCATGTCCGTGATCACATCCGGGACTCCGAACAAACTTCGGTACATCAAAACTTATAAACTCATAATAAAACTGTCATCGAAACGTTAAGCGTGCGGACCCTACGGGTTCGAGAACTATGTAGTCATGACCTAAAGCCATTCTAGGTCATTAACCAATAGCGGGACCTTGATGCCCATATTGGTTCCTACATATTATACGAAGATCTTTATCGGTCAAACCGCATAACAACATACTTTGTTCCCTTTGTCATCGGTATGTTACTTGCCCGAGATTTGATCGTCAGTATCCAATACCTAGTTCAATCTCGTTACCGGCAAGTCTCTTTACTCGTTCCGTAATACGTCATCTCATAACTAACTCATTAGTTACATGCCTGCAAGGCTTAGGTGATGAGTATTACCGAGAGGGCCAGAGATACCTCTCCGACAATCGGAGTGACAAATCCTAATCTCGAATTATGCCAACTCAACATGTACCTTGGAAACACCGTGGAGCACCTTTATAATCACCCGTTACATTGTGACATTTGGTAGCACACAAAGTGTTCTTCCGTAAACGGAGTTGCACAATCTCATAGTTGTAGGAACTTTGTATATGTCATGAAGAAAGCAATAGCAGTATACTAAACGATCAAGTGCTAGGCTAACAGAATGGGTCAAGTCAATCACATCATTCTCCTAATGATGTGATCCCACTAATCAAATGACAACACATGTCTATGGTCAGGAAACATAACCATCTTTGATTAATGAGCTAGTCAAGTAGAGGCATACTAGTGACTATAGTTTTGTCTATGTATTCACACATGTATCATGTTTCCGGTTAATACAATTCTAGCATGAATAATAAACATTTATCATGATATGAGGAAATAAATAATAACTTTATTATTGCCTCTAGGGCATATTTCCTTCACGGATTTGGTTCCTGGAGAACGGGATCTATGCGTTTTGGGGAAGAAACTGCAAACTACAGACACATGAGCGTACAACTGGAAAAAAGCCGTCGATTGCTAGCGATTTTTGGGATATTGACCGTCTACCAAATTGCAGACACCCTTCTTCTCTCTCCTCCTTCTCTTTCCCCCATGTGGACGAAAATTCTAACTGGCAATACCTTACAGACTGCTGACTCATCGCTGTTGTACATGGGGTCGGCTCTCCTGCTGGGTTCCCAGCACGCACTATCGTGCAGGGCGAACCAGAGGCCAGCACGTGTCCTGGTGGACCCCACCACTTAAACAACCCAGCGTATCTCTCTGATTGTAGTTAAGTTCCACAAAATCAGCAAAACGACATCTTTCTCTCCCGCATAACAGCAGATTGCCGCCAAAATCTCTTTCGTGGCTTCATCCTTTGTCCTACCAATCTATTTCCATTGTAACCCCCCGCCCGCGGATGGGAGGAGAATAGATCAAGATTGACAGAAAATTGTCCTCTCCGTGGATAACATCTACGGTGTTCTTCGGCATGGACGGAGCTCCTGGCACTTCATCGTCCGTAGGTATGTTCTTGCGCCTGCAATGCAATGTACAAATTATTAACACTCTTGATCATACGAAGGTGATAAGATTAAAAGAAACAAACAAACAAAGAGTTGAATGTATGACATGCCAATTAGTCCTTCAGAAATAGCTCCCCGTACTTCATCTTCCTTAGCCCTTCGGAATTGCATTATAATTCTGTTACTGATGATCACTCCTACGATGTTTGTGCTAAATTTTATTGCATGAGATTTCTCCTTTGACTTATTCTCTTTTTTGCTAACTCTAATAATTTAGATTACTGTATCAAAGAAAAAGATCAATATTTTGCTAATGCTACTGTGACTACCATGTGTTGTTTTGCAACACATTTTGTACTATCTTTAAGAGCTTTCCATGTTTCACTAAAACCAGGACTGTGAATATCGTGTGATTTTTTACTCCGTGTGTCGTCCATCAACTAATTAGTGTATGATGAATTTTATGTTGTGTAGATGATGGCACCACAAATGTGGGAGAGGCAGGTGGAAACACAAATGATTATTACATCAAAAGGTTAAAACCAGAGATAGGAATGAATTTGAAAATGACGATATAGCATATGAGTTTTACAATGCATATGCAGGACATGTAGGTTTCAGTGTCAGGAAATCTTGGCATGATAAATCCTCGACTACTAATGTTATTCGAACAAAGAAATTTGTATGCTCAAAGGCAGGTTACAAGGACAAGAGCAAGGAACAATGTCAGAGGAAGCGAGTAGATACAAGAGTTGGTTGTCTGGCAGAGTTGATCATCAAAATAAGTGCTAATGGTAAATATGTTATAAGCAGCTTTGAGGATGCTCATAATCATGAACTCGTAACTCCAAGCAAAGCCCATCTACTGCGTCCCCAAAGAAGAATTACAGAAGGTCAGAAGGTCCAAATTGACATATTGAATGATTCAGGTATCAGAACAAAATCTGGCCATGAAGTGATGAGTAGACAAGCAGGGGGTCGGCGGTGTCTTAGTTTCGGTCAAAAAGATTATAAAAATTATCTCCGATCAAAGCATATGCAATCAATCCAAGAAGGAGATACAGGTGCCATTCTTCAATATCTACAGAACAAGCAGATGGAAAATCCTTCCTTTTTTATGCTATACAAGTAGATGAAGATGAGATGATAACCAATATATTCTAGGCAGATGCAAGATCAATATTAGATTATCACTACTTTGGTGATGTGGTATGCTTTGACACAAACCTTAAGACAAATAGTTATGGCAGACCATTTGCCCCTTTTGTTGGTGTCAACCATCATAAACAAACAGTGGTTTTTGGAGCTGCATTATTGTATGATGAAACATCTGAGACGTTTGAATGGTTGTTTGAAACATTCAAAAGGGCCATGTCAGGAAAAGAACCAAAGACAATATTGACCGATCAATGTGCTGCCATTATTAGTGACATTGGCAAGGTTTTTACTGAGTCAATACATTGTCTATGTGTGTGGTGTTGGGGAACGTAGTAATTTCAAAATTTTCCTACGCACACGCAAGATCATGGTGATGCATAGCAACGAGAGGGGAGAGTGTTGTCTACGTACCCTCGTAGAGCCAAGCGAAGCGTTGACGCAACATAGAGGAAGTAGTCGTACGTCCTCCCGGTCCAACCGATCCAAGCACCGTTACTCCGGCACCTCCGCGTTCTTGACACACGTACAGCTCGATGACGCACCCCGATCTCCGATCCAGCAGAGGCGCGGGGAGGAGTTCCGTCAGCATGATGGCGTGGTGACGATCTTGATGTTCTCCTGTCGCAGGGCTTCGCCTAAGCACCGCTACAATATGACCGAGGTGTAATATCATGGAGCGGGCACCGCACACGGCTAAGGAACGATCTCAATGATCAACTTATGTGTCTAGGGTGCCCCCCCCCCCCCGCCACCGTATATAAAGGAGGGAGGGAGGAGGAGGCCGGCCTAGGGAGGAGGCGCGCCATAGGGGAGTCCTACTCCCACCGGGAGTAGGATTTCCCCTTTCCTAGTCCAACTAGGAGTCCTTCCATGTATTAGGAGTAGGAGACAAGGAAGGGGAAGAGAGAAGGGAAGGAAGGAGGGTGCGGCCCTCCCTAGTCAATTCGGACTAGGCCATGAAGGCGCGGCCTGCCCTAGGCAGCCCCTCTCTTTCGCAGGCCCAATAAGGCCCAATACTTCTCCCGGTGAATTCCGTAACTCTCCGGTACTCCGATAATTACCGAATGACTCGGAACCTTTCCGAACTCGAATATAGTCATCCAATATATCGATCTTTACGTCTCGACCATTTCGAGACTCCTAGTCATGTCCCCGATCTCATCAGGGACTCGAACTCCTTCGTACATCAAAACTCATAAACTCATAATATAAGCATCATTGAAACCTTAAGCGTGCGGACCCTACGGTTCGAGAACAATATAGACATGACCGAGACACGTCTCCGGCCAATAACCAATAGCGGGACCTGGATGCCCATATTGGTTCCTACATATTCTACGAAGATCTTTATCGGTCAGACCGCATAACAACATACGTTGTTCCCTTTGTCATCGGTATGTTGCTTGCCCGAGATTCGATCGCCGGTATCCAATACCTAGTTCAATCTCGTTACCGGCAAGTCTCTTTACTCGTTCCGTAATACATCATCTTGCAACTAACTCATTAGTTGCATTGCTTGCAAGGCTTATGTGATGTGCATTACCGAGAGGGCCCAGAGATACCTCTCCAGACATTGGAGTGACAAATCCTTATCTCAAATCGCCAACCCAACAAGTACCTTTGGAGACACCAGAGAGCACCTTTATAATCACCCGATTCGTTGTGACGTTTGGTAGCACACAAAGTGTTCCTCCGTAAACGGAGTTGCATAATCTCATAGTCATAGGAACATGTATAAGTCATGAAGAAAGCAATAGCAACATACTAAGCGATCGGGTGCTAAGCTAATGAGAATGGGTCATGTCAATCAGGTCATTCAACTAATGATGTGATCCCGTTAATCAAATAACAACTCTTTGTCCATGGTTAGGAAACATAACCATCTTTGATTAACAAGCTAGTCAAGTAGAGGCATACTAGTGACACTGTTTGTCTATATATTCACACATGTATTATGTTTCCGGTTAATACAATTCTAGCATGAATAATAAACATTTATCATGATATAAGCAAATAAATAATAACTTTATTGTTGCCTCTAGGGCATATTTCCTTGATCTCCCACTTGCACTAGAGTCGATAATCTAGATCACATCACCATGTGATTAACATCGATAATTCACATCATCATGTGATTAACACCCATAGTTCACATCGCCATGTGATCAACACCAAAAGGTTTACTAGATTCAGTAATCTAGTTCACATTGCTATGTGATTAACACCCAAAGAGTACTAAGGCGTGATCATGTTTTGCTTGTGAGAGAATCTTAGTCAACGGGTCTTTCACATTCAGATCCGTTATGTATTTTGCAATTTTCTATGTCTACAATGCTCTGCACGGAGCTACTCTAGCTAATTGCTCCCACTATCAATATGTATCTAGATCAAGACTTAGAGTCATCCAGATCGGTGTCAAAACTTGCATCGACGTAACCCTTTATGACGAACCTTTTGTCACTTCCATAATCGAGAAACATATCCTTATTCCACTAAGGATAATTTTGACCGTTGTCGATGATCTACTCCTAGATCACTATTGTACTCCTTGCCAAACTCGGTCAGGGTATACAATAGATCTGGTACCAACATGGCATACTTTATAGAACCTATGGCCAAGGCATAGGAATGACTTTCATTCTCTTTCTATCTTCTGCCGTGGTCGGGTTTTGAGTCTTACTCAATTTCACACCTTGTAACACAGGCAAGAACTCTTTCTTTGATCTGTTCCATTTTGAACTACTTCAAAATCTTGTCAAGGTATGTACTCATTGAAAAAACTTATCAAGCGTCTTGATCTATCTCTATAGATCTTGATGCTCAATATGTAAGCACTTCACCGAGGTCTTTCTTTGAAAAACTCCTTTCAAACACTCCTTTATGCTTTGCGAATAATTCTACATTATTTCCGATCTACAATATGTCATTCACATATACTTATCGAAATCTTTGTAGTGCTCCCACTCACTTTCTAGTAAATCTGAGGCTTCTTTGCAAGTCTCAGATAAACTATATCTTTGATCGACTTATCAAAGCGTATATTCCAACTCCGAGATGCTTGCTCCGGTCCATAGATGGATCGTTGGAGCTTGCACATTTTGTTAGCACCTTTAGGATCGACAAAACCTTCTGGTTGCATCATATACAACTCTTCTTTAATAAATCCATTAAGGAATGCAGCTTTGTTCATCCATTTGCCAGATTTCATAAAATGCGGCAATTGCTAACATGATTCGGACAGACTTAAGCATCGATACAAGTGAGAAAATCTCATTGTATTCAACACCTTGAACTTGTCGAAAAACCTTTTTGTGACAAGTCGAGCTTTGTAGATAGTAACACTACTATCAACGTCCGTCTTCCTCTTGAAGATCCATTTATTTTCTATGGCTTGCCGATCATGAGCAACTCCACCAAAGTCCACACTTTGTTCTCATACATGGATCCCATCTCGATTTCATGGCCTTAAGCCATTTTTGGAATCTGGGCTCATCATCGCTTCCTCATAGTTCGTAGGTTCATCATGGTCTAGTAACATGACTTTCAGAACAGGATTACCGTACCACTCTGGTGCGGACCATACTCTAGAAGACCTACGAGGTTCTGTAGTAATTTGATCTGAAGTTTCATGATCATCATCATTAGCTTCCTCACTAATTGGTGTAGTAGTCACAAGAACAGATTTCTGTGATGAACTACTTTCAATAAGGGAGCAGTCTGATTACCTCATCAAGTTCTACTTTCCTCCCACTCACTTCTTTCGAGAGAAACTCCTTCTCTAGAAAGGATCCATTTATTAGCAATGAATTTTTTGCCTTCGGATCTGTGATAGAAGGTGTACCCAACAATTTCCTTTGGATATTCTATGAAGAAGCACTTCTCCGATTTGGGTTTGAGCTTATCAGGATGAAACTTTTTCACATAAGCATCGCGGCCCCAAAATTTAAGAAACGACAACTTTGGTTTCTTGCTAAACCACAGTTCATATAGTGTCATCTCAACGGATTTAGATGGTGCCTTATTTAACGTGAATGCAGTTGTCTCTAATGCATGATCCCAAAACGATATTGGTAAATCGGTAAGAAACATCATAAATTGTACTATATCCAATAAAATGCGGTTATGACGTTCGGACACACCATTATGATGTGGTGTTCGGTGGCATGAATTTGTGAAACTATTCCACATTGTTTTAATTGAAGACCAAACTCGTAACTCAAATATTTGTCTCCATGATCGGATCATAGAAACCTTATTTTCTTGTCACGATGATTTTTCCACTTCACTCTGAAATTCTTTGAACCTTTCAGCTATTTCAGACTTATGTTTCGTCAAGTAGATATACCCATATCTTCTCAAATCATCTGTGAAGTTCAGAAAATAATGATACCCGCCGCGAGCCTTAACACTCATTGGATCGCATACATCAGTATGTATTATTTCCAATAAGTTAGTTGCTCGCTCCACTGTTCCGGAGAACGGAGTTTTAGTCATCTTGCCCATGAGGCATGGTTTGCAAGCATCAAGTGATTCATAATCAAGTGATTCCAAAATTCCATCAGCATGGAGTTTCTTCATGTGCTTTACACCAATATGACCTAAACGGCAATGCCACAAATAAGTTGCACTATCATTATTAACTTTGCATCTTTTGGCATCAATATTATGAATATGTGTATCACTACGATCGAGATCCAATGAACCATTTTCATTGGGTGTGTAACCATATAAGGTTTTATTCATGTAAACAGAACAACAGTTTATTCTCTTACTTAAATGAATAACCGTATTGCAATAAACACGATCAAATCATATTCATGCTCAACGCAAACACCAAATAACATTTATTTAGGTTCAACACTAATCCCGAAAGTATAGGAGTGTGCGATGATGATCATATCAATCTTGAAACTACTTTCAACACACATCGTCACTTCACCCTTAACTAGTTTTCATTTATTCGCAACTCCGTTTGAGTTACTACTCTTAGCAACCGAACCGATACCAAATACCGAGGGGTTGCTATAAACACTAGTAAAGCACACATCAAACACTTGTATATCAAATATACCCTTTTCACTTTGCCATCCTTCTTATCCACCAAATATTTAGGGCATTTCCGCTTGCGGTGACCATTTCCTTTGCGATGTAAGCACTCGGTTTAGAGCTTTGGTTCAGCTTTGGGCTTCTTCGTGGGAGTGACAACTTGCTTGTCGATCTACTTGAAGTTCCCTTTCTTTCCTTTGCCCTTCTCTTGAAACTAGTGATCTTGTCGACCATCAACACTTGATGTTCTTTCTTGATTTCTACCTTCGTCGATTTCAACATCACGAAGAGCTCGGGAATCATTTTCGTCATCCCTTGCATACTATAGTTCATCACGAAGTTCTACTAACTTGGTGATGGTGACTAGAGAACTCTGTCAATCACTATCTTATCTGGAAGATTAACTCCCACTTGATTCAAGCGATTGTAGTACCCAGACAATCTGAGCACTTGCTCACTAGTTGAGCGATTCTCCTCCATCTTTTAGCTATAGAACTTGTTGGAGACTTCATATCTCTCAACCCGGGTATTTGCTTGTAATATTAACTTCAATTCCTGGAACATCTCATATGGTCCATGACGTTCAAAACGTCTTTGAAGTCCCGATTCTAAGCCGTTAAGCATGGTGCACTTAAACTATGAAGTAGTCATCATATTGAGCTAGCCAAACGTTCATAACATCGCATACGCTCCTGCAATAGGTGCATCACCTAGCGGTGCATCCGGGACATAATTCTTACGTGCAAAGAATGAGGATAAACCGCAGATCACGGATCCAATCCGCATCGTTGCTACTAACATCTTTCAACACAATTTTCTCTAGGAACATATCAAAATAAACATATGAAAGCAACAACGCGAGCTATTGATCTACAACATAATCGCAAAATACTACCGGGACTAAGTTCATGATAAATTTAAGTTCGATTAATCATATTACTTAAGAACTCCCACTTAGAGACATCTCTCTAGTCATCTAAGTGATCACGTGATCCAAATCAACTAAACCATAACCGATCATCACGTGAGATGGAGTAGTTTTCAATGGTGAACATCACTATGTTGATCATATCTACTATATGATTCACGCTCGACCTTTCGGTCTCCGTGCTCGAGGCCATATCTCGCATATGCTAGGCTCGTCAAGTTTAACTCTGAGTATTCTGCGTGTGCAAAACGGCTTGCACCCGTTGTAGATGGACGAGAGCTTATCACACCCGATCATCACGTGGTGTGCAGGCACGACGAACTTTGGCAGCGGTGCATACTCGGGAGAACACTTCTTGATAATTTTTAGTGAGAGATCATCTTAAAATGCTACCGTCAATCAAAGCAAGATAAGATGCATAAAAGATATGCAATCAATATAAGTGATATGATATGGCCATCATCATCATGTGCTTGTGATCTCCATCTCGAAGCATCATCATGATCACCATAAATCACCGTAGCGACACCTTGATCTCCATCGTAGCATCGTTGTCGCCACGCCATCTATTGCTTCTCGACTATCGCTACCGCTTAGTGATAAAGTAAAGCAATTACTGATGCGTTGCATTTCATACAATAAAGCAACAACCATATGGCTCTGCCGATTGCCGATAACCGGTTACAAAACATGATCATCTCATACAATAAAATATAGCATCATGTCTTGGCCATATCACATCACAACATGCCTGCAAAAACAAGTTAGGCGTCCTCTACTTTGTTGTTGCAAGTTTTACGTGGTCGCTACGGGCTTAAGCAAGAACCAATCTCACCTACGCATCAAAACCACAGCGATAGTTTGTCAAGTTGATCTTTGTTTTAACCTTCGCAAGGACCGGCGTAGCCACACTCGGTTCAACTAAAGTGGAGAAACCGACACCGCTAGTCACCGTGTGCAAAGCACGGCGGTAAACCGGTCTCGCGTAAGCGTCTGGCGTAATGTCGGTCCGGCCGCTTCATCCAACAATACCGCCGAACCAAAGTATGACATGCTAGCAAGCGGTATGACTTATATCGCCCACAACTCACTTGTGTTCTACTCGTGCATATAACATCAAACCATAAAACCTAGGCTCGGATGCCTTTGTTGGGGAGCGTAGTAATTTCAAAATTTTCCACGCACACGCAAGATCATGGTGATGCATAGCAACGAGAGGGGAGAGTGTTGTCTACGTACCCTCGTGAAGCCCAAGCGGAAGCGTTGACGCAACGTAGAGGAAGTAGTTATCGTCCTCCGATCCAACCGATCCAAGCACCGTTACTCGGCACCTCCGAGTTCTTGACACACGTCTGACTCGATGGCGCACCCGATCTCCGATCCGGCGAGAGGCGGGGAGGAGTTCGTCGGACGACGGCGTGGTGACGATCTTGATGTTCTCTGTTGCGAGGTTTCGCTAAGCACCGCTATAATATGACCGAGGTGTAATATCGTGGAGGGCGCGACACGGCTAAGGAGCGATCTCAATGATCAACTTGTGTGTCTAGGGTGCCCCCGCCCGTATATATAAGGAGGGAGGGAGGAGGAGGCCGGCCTAGGGAGGAGGCGCGCCATAGGGGAGTCCTACTCCCACCGAGAGTAGGATTCCCCTTCCTAGTCCAACTAGGAGTCCTTCCATGTATTAGGAGTAGGAGACAAGGAAGGAAGAGAGAAGGAAGGAAGGAGGGTGCGGCCCTCCCCTAGTCAATCGGACTAGGCCATGAAGAAGCTTGCACGCCCTAGGCAGACCCTCTCTCCTTCCTTGAGGCCCAATAAGGCCCAATACTTCTCCCCGCGAATTCCGTAACTCTCCCGATACTCAGATAATTACCGAATGACTCGGAACCTTTAGAACTCCGAATATAGTCGTCAATATATCGATCTTTACGTCTCGACCATTTCGAGACTCCTCGTCATGTTCGATCTCATCAGGGACTCAAATCCTTCGGTACATCAAAACTCATAAACTCATAATATAAGCGTCATCGAAACCTTAAGCGTGCGGACCCTACGGTTCGAGAACAATGTAGACATGACCGAGACACGTCTCGGCCAATAATCAATAGCGGGACACGGATGCCCATATTGGTTCCTACATATTCTCTGAAGATCTTTATCGGTCAGACCGCATAACAACATCGTTGTTCCTTTGTCATCGGTATGTTACTTGCCGAGATTCGATCGTCGGTATCAATACCTAGTTCAATCTCGTTCGGCAAGTCTCTTTACTCGTTAAGTAATACATCATCTTGCAACTAACTCATTAGTTGCATTGCTTCAAGGCTTATGTGATGTGCATT
This sequence comes from Aegilops speltoides, assembly GCA_021437245.1. NCBI lineage: Eukaryota > Viridiplantae > Streptophyta > Magnoliopsida > Poales > Poaceae > Aegilops > Aegilops speltoides. Next base: position 120,748,952 of record CM038144.1, read on the forward strand.
ACCGAGAGGGCCAGAGATACCTCTCCGAGCATTGGAGTGACAAATCCTAATCTCGAAATACGCCAACCCAACAAGTACCTTTGGAGACACATGAGAGCACCTTTATAATCACCCGATTCACGTTGTGACGTTTGGTAGCACACAAAGTGTTCCTCCCAGAGCGGAGTTGCATAATCTCATAGTCATAGGAACATGTATAAGTCATGAAGAAAGCAATAGCAACATACTAAACGATCGGGTGCTAAGCTAACGGAATGGGTCATGTCAATCAGATCATTCAATTAATGATGTGATCCCGTTAATCAAATAACAACTCTTTGTCCATGGTTAGGAAACATAACCATCTTTGATTAACAAGCTAGTCAAGTAGAGGCATACTAGTGACACTCTGTTTGTCTATATATTCACACATGTATTATGTTTCCGGTTAATACAATTCTAGCATGAATAATAAACATTTATCATGATATAAGCAAATAAATAATAACTTTATTATTGCCTCTAGGGCATATTTCCTTCATGTGGCACATGTATCAGAACGCTGCAAAACATTTGTGTCATGTTTTCCAAGGTTCCAAGACATTTAAGAAAGATTTTGGTAAGTGTGTTTATGATTTTGAAGAAGTTGACGAATTCTTAGCGGGTTGGAATGATATGCTAGTGAAATATAATTTGGAAGATAATGAATGGCTACATAGATTACTCCAGAACAAGGAGAAGTGGGCTTTGGTTTATGGTCGACAAACCTTTTGTGCAGATACGAAATCTACACAAAGAAGCGAGAGTCTGAATGCACTATTGAAATGATACCTGCATGTTCGGCTTGATTTGTTAGATTTCTTCAAGCACTATGAGAGGGCTGTGGATGATAGAAGGTATGCTGAAGTGGAAAGTGATTTCTATGCGAGTCAAACATCATCAAAGGTGCCATATGTGCAGATGCTGATACAAACTTCCAAAGCATATACGCCTACTATGTTTGAGGTATTTAAAGGAGAATTTGACATGATAATGGGATATTGTGTGTACGAGAGTGGTCGTACTGGCTCTATTTCTGAATTCAAGGTTACCCATTCAGCTAGCCAAAATAGTCATACTGTGAAATTTGATCCCGATGGATCAAAATTGTCATGCTCATGCAAAAAGTTTGAATTTGTTGGGGTATTGTGTCGTCATGCATTGAAGGTGTTGGACCACAACAATATCAAGGAGTTGGCACCGGAATATATCTTGAAAAGATGGACAAGGCGAGCAAAATCAGGTCCATCACAGGCAATTCAAAAGTGCTCACGAAGATACAAGAGTTATGCTAGCTAGACAGTATGGATCACTATGCCGCATTTACAATAACATTTTGAGCAAAGCAGCAGCAAACAAAGAGGCATATGCACTACTGCAAAGTATGTCAATTGAACTAATGGAAAAGGTGGGCCAAATTTTACATGGAAATCAATCAGAAGATATATCACCAGATCAGGAACAAGCAGAGAAGCAACCAGTTGAATGCAACATTGAGAATGTAGTCCAAGCACAGGGAATAAAGAGAAAAGAACAAGGAAGTAGCAACAAGAGGATTAAATTTGGACTAGAACTGAACAATAAGAATAAACGTAATTCGAATGGTATGGTATTGCACAAGAAATAGCTACATAAATATGTCATGTTATTCAAATACATCTAACAAATTCTTTTGCAAATAGGTCAAGGAGCAACATGCAAGAATAAGAGTGGTGAATGTGCTTCTACATCATCTAGAGCAAATCCTAGCTTGAACATATCAAATAAGAATAAACATAATACGAAAGGTATGGTATTGCACAAGACGTAGCTACATAAATATCTGGTCATGTTATTGAAATAGATCTAACAAATTCTTTTGCGAATAGGTCAAGGGGCAGCATGCAAGAATAAGAGTGGTGATTGTGTACGCATCATCCGGAGCGAATCGATATTCTGACATGCTATGCCTCCGAGACCAAATCGCTAATTATAATCAACAAGTGTTGCAGCATGTTATGCCTCCAGTACCAAATGCTGCTAATTACAATCAACAAGTATCGCAATATGTGAGGCCACGAGGAGCGACCATCTGGTTTTGAGACAGCTCTCGAAACCTCGTCTTGTCCTCCTCGGAGCCGGCGGCGAAGCGAGCGGCGGTGCTCTTCTCGACGACTACGTGGAGGAGACGAACCCGGCCATAAGTCCGTGTGGATTCAAGGTAGGCTTTGCTGAATCCCAGTCGAACCTATGCTTCATTTTTGGCCCGATTAGCAGGCTAGGGTTTCGTCCGCGTTTGTGCAATTGTGGCGATTCCAAGTCCGGAATCTTGGGAGAAATCCGTCCATGTCCCCTGTGCTACAGCACATTTTTCTTCCTCTTCTGCTTTGGTAGGAAGAAGCGGGTCTAGGGGATCACCCCTGCTTCACTGCAAGCCTGCGGTATTACTACTATTTTGTGCTCAGAACTTGAGGCTTCCATTGCACGGCTTTGATGTTTATGTTACATTATGGCATGTAGGATATCAATTCATTTGCATTTTTATTCAAGAACATTAGTCTTATTCTATCTGTTTTTCTGTAGAAAATGGATGAGAAGCCATACGATGGTGAGGTATTAACTCGTCGAGTTGAAGAACTCAATGGGTACTCACTCATATCATCATATACAAGATTATCATTCATTCGTTTATACTTTCGGTGATAACCCTAACATCTTGATCGTTTCTTGTGCCAATAGAAGTTGCTCTCATTATATATAACACTTGACTTGCAGATTAGTGATTAGTTTGGCTACATTGTTTTCTCTGTGCAAGTAGTTCAATTCGGGACCCTCACCCTTTTTGGAATAGAGGCACTCCAATGGAAATTGTGGGGAATCGTACTAGTTCTGGCTTCCTTGAGAATGACCTCAAGATATAAGCGGATAATGCACTAGAGTTCCTTCACTAATATGTGCCTGTCATAATTGACTATTCTCGCATATTTGAGTAGATAATTTTTGCGAAGAATGCAATAGTTTTTCTAAAATTTCTTTCACTCTGTTAATGGTGGCTTCTTTGTACAATTTGGGAAAGTACATGAAGTAGTAGCTTTGAAGTCCTTGGCTAATTATGTTACATTGTTTCGATAGACATTTTATGAGTCTTTATAATAATTCCAACCTTCTACTGACTTTGTTCATCATAGGAGTATATCTTAGTACTCAGATGTTGCTTCCTTTGGATGTCATGTGTACATGGTTAACATGTTGGAAACTATTGGCGAGATGTTACTAGTAATCGAGATTTTCAATGGAAGATCAATGTACCTATTTTCTCATACTTGATTGATGACCTTTTGAATGGAGAGAACACCATGTTACATTTTCTCAAAGTTGCTCATGTAGACTAGTTGTTTTGGGAGTAGTTCGGTTTTCATTCTTGTATTTCTTTTATGTGGGGGTATAGGCGTACACTTATTGATTGAAACATTCTTTGTTTGTCGAGCGTGATGAAGCGAGAAAAGATATCGAGCAATTATGTATGCAACAAAAGTTGAGCTTTGGTTATGTTTACATTGCAACTCGAATGCTTTCTCGGAGGTGCTTCCATAGGTTCGTCCATGTTCCATTGTTATCATTGTAGTGAAAGTAAACCAATGTTTTGTTTTAACTATCCAGACAACGGCTGGAGCAGATATTGAGATCCTTGAAGAAGTTAAGTGGATGCTTAGAGAGAACCAAAATTTGCAAGAGGAGCTTCTTTGAGGCTTATCGAGTTAAGGTGTGCTTCTCTTCCTCATTGTACTATTTTTTGTATCTCGCTTTTCTTTTCTTTCTTCTAATGATTGCTTTACTTAAATTTGAGCCGAATTGTGCGATTTATATAGTCTTTGAGCTATCAAAGGTTTCATACTTTGACTTGTACAATTGAGTGTTGTTGTTTTGTCGATAATGTTGTAACTTTTGCCGACTAATGTTTAGTGGCGAGATAATTTTATACTTGTTCTCCATCATCCACGTACAAGTACTATAGGAGTGAAGTCCCTTGAGCTTGAACATGGAATGACATATCTATGCTCACCTATAGCTAGACCCACATATCATTCGAGACCTTCGCACAACTAAACAAAACACTAACAATTGTGCTTATTCAAAATCTGTGACTGAAAGTAAAATATCATTTCAAGCATGATAGGCATATTAGAGTCTTGGTTGGTCTTTTTAGAGAAGGTACCCTTTGGGGCCTTTGCTTAACATTAATTTCACTTGATTAACTTGAAATAGATAATAAAGGCCAATGTTCAAGAAAGCGGAAAGCGTAAGCGTTAAGCGGAAGGCCTGACTTAGAGCAATGAGCGCTTAAGCGTAGCTTAATCGCACTTAAGCATTTTTGAAATTGGCTAGAATTTGTGATTTTGAATGATATACACATGAAAATAGGAAGCTTGGCACATGGGTAATTGAAGTAGCATCCAAATACAGTTCACACAATAGCAAATACATATCGAGTTAGCATAGCAAGCAAAATAACAACTAAAATGCGATTCGGTTCAAATAGAAGTAACCTAATGAGATATCATGTGGATGAATTTTGCCAAAATATGAAGGAAATAGTTCTTGAACATAGCCTAGTAATAAGATAAATAGCATATTGCCATTATTGCACAAGGCAGAATAGTGATAGTACAAAATTGCCAAATTTTGGTCAAATTTAAATAAAAGCGCTTAATCTACGCTTAGGGCAAAAGCGCTTTACCATCGCATCGTAACTTAATCGCTAAGCGCCGCTTAAAACGCTTTCTTGAACAACGATAAAGGCCTCATATGCTTACTTAAAACTTGATATTTTGTGGAATTTAGGTCACTTATTCTTTAACCTCCTAAATTTCTGGTTACAAGAAATCTAGCTTATTGTGGAAATGACCTTCTATCCTGCAATGACAATGTAGACCAAGGAGCTAGAGCAGCAAGTGAGGTTTTTCCAGAGCAGCGTTGCTCCTCGTGGCCTCACATATTGGTCTCCGATCCAGCAGAGGCGGGAGGAGTTAAAATCGACTGCGGCGTGGTGGCGATCTTGATGTTCTCTGTTGCAGGCTTCGCCTAAGCACCGCTATAATATGACCGAGGTGTAATATCGTGGAGGGCACTGCAGCTGAGGAACGATCTCAATGATCGACTTGTGTGACTAGGGTGCCCCCGCCAGTATATAAAGGAGGGAGGGAGGAGGCCGGCCTAGGGAGGAGGCGCCATGGGGAGTCCTACTCCCAGGGAGTAGGATTCCCCTTCCTAGTCAACTAGGAGTCCTTCCATGTATTAGGAGTAGGAGACAAGGAAGGGAAGAGAGAGGGAAGGAAGGAGAGGGTGCGGCCCCCCTAGTCAGTCGGACTAGGCCATGAAGCCTTGACGCCCTAAGCGACCCTCTCTCCTTCATGAGGCCCAATAAGGCCCAATACTTCTCCCGGCGAATTCCGTAACTCTCCGGTACTCGATAATTACGAATGACTCGAACCTTTCAGAACTCGAATATTGTCGTCAATATATCGATCTTTACGTCTCGACCATTTCGAGACTCTCGTCATGTTCCCGATCTCATCAGGGACTCAAAATCCCGGTACATCAAAACTCATAAACTCATAATATAAGCATCATCGAAACCTTAAGCGTGCGGACCCTACGGTTCGAGAACAATGTAGACATGACCGAGACACGTCTCGGCCAATAACCAATAAGCGGGACGGATGCCCATATTGGTTCCTACATATTCTACGAAGATCTTTATCGGTCGGACCGCATAACAACATCGTTGTTCCTTTGTCATCGGTATGTTACTTGCGAGATTCGATCGTCGGTATCCAATACCTAGTTCAATCTCGTTCTGCAGAAGTCTCTTTACTCGTTAAGTAATACATCATCTTGCAACTAACTCATTAGTTGCATTGCTTGCAAGGCTTATGTGATGTGCATTACCGAGAGGGCCAGAGATACCTCTCCAGGCATTCGGAGTGACAAATCCTAATCTCAAATCGCCAACCCAACAAGTACCTTTGGAGACACTGTAGAGCACCTTTATAATCACCCGATTACGTTGTGACGTTTGGTAGCACACAAAGTGTTCCTCCCAGAGCGGAGTTGCATAATCTCATAGTCATAGGAACATGTATAAGTCATGAAGAAAGCAATAGCAACATACTAAGCGATCGGGTGCTAAGCTAACGGAATGGGTCATGTCAATCGATCATTCAATTAATGATGTGATCCCGTTAATCAAATAACAACTCTTTGTCCATGGTTAGGAAACATAACCATCTTTGATTAACAAGCTAGTCAAGTAGAGGCATACTAGTGACACTGCTTGTCTATATATTCACACATGTATTATGTTTAGGTTAATACAATTCTAGCATGAATAATAAACATTTATCATGATATAAGCAAATAAATAATAACTTTATTATTGTCTCTAGGGCATATTTCCTTCATGTGGCACATGTATCAGAACGCTGCAAAACATTTGTGTCATGTTTTCCAAGGTTCCAAGACATTTAAGAAAGATTTTGGTAAGTGTGTTTATGATTTTGAAGAAGTTGATTAATTCTTAGCGGGTTGGAATGATATGCTAGTGAAATATAATTTGGAAGATAATGAATGGCTACATAGATTATTCCAGAACAAGGAGAAGTGGGCTTTGGTTTATGGTCGACAAACCTTTTGTGCGAATCTGAAATCTACACAAAGAAGCGAGAGTCTGAATGCACTATTGAAATGATACCTGCATGTTCGGCTTGATTTGTTAGATTTCTTCAAGCACTATGAGAGGGCTGTGGATGATAGAAGGTATGCTGAAGTGGAAAGTGATTTCTATGCGAGTCAAACATCATCAAAGGTGCCATATGTGCAGATGCTGATACAAACTTCCAAAGCATATACGCCTGCTATGTTTGAGGTATTTAAAGGAGAATTTGACATGATAATGGGATATTGTGTGTCTGAGAGTGGTCGTCTTGGCTCTATTCTCAATTCAAGGTTACCCATTCAGCTAGCCAAAATAGTCATACTGTGAAATTTGATCCCGATGGATCAAAAGTGTCATGCTCATGCAAAAAGTTTGAATTTGTTGGGGTATTGTGTCGTCATGCATTGAAGGTGTTGGACCACAACAATATCAAGGAGTTGGCACCGGAATATATCTTGAAAAGATGGACAAGGCGAGCAAAATCAGGTCCATCACAGGCAATTCAAAAGTGCTCACGAAGATACAAGAGTTATGCTAGCTAGGCGGTATGGATCACTATGCCGCATTTACAATAACATTTTGAGCAAAGCAGCAGCAAACAAAGAGGCATATGCACTACTGCAAAGTATGTCAATTGAACTAATGGAAAAGGTGGGCCAAATTTTACATGGAAATCAATCAGAAGATATATCACCAGATCATGAACAAGCAGAGAAGCAACCAGTTGAATGCAACATTGAGAATGTAGTCCAAGCACAGGGAATAAAGAGAAAAGAACAAGGAAGTAGCAACAAGAGGATTAAATTTGGACTAGAACTGAACAATAAGAATAAACGTAATTCGAATGGTATGGTATTGCACAAGAAATAGCTACATAAATATGTCATGTTATTCAAATACATCTAACAAATTCTTTTGCAAATAGGTCAAGGAGCAACATGCAAGAATAAGAGTGGTGAATGTGCTTCTACATCATCTAGAGCAAATCCTAGCTTGAACATATCAAATAAGAATAAACATAATACGAAAGGTATGGTATTGCACAAGACGTAGCTACATAAATATCTGGTCATGTTATTGAAATAGATCTAACAAATTCTTTTGCGAATAGGTCAAGGGGCAGCATGCAAGAATAAGAGTGGTGATTGTGCTTCTGCATCATCTGGAGCGAATCCAGTATTACAGCATGCTATGCCTCCAGTACCAAATGCGGCTAATTATAATCAACAAGTGTTGCAGCATGTTATGCCTCCACTACCAAATGTTGCGAATTACAATCAGCAAGTATTGCAGCATGTTATGCCTCCACTACCAAATGTTGCTAATTACAATATGCAACTATTGCCACACGCTATACCTCCGCTACCACAAGTTGTTTCCCCATCACCACATGCACATAATTACAGTTTGCATGTACTGCCGCCGGGCACTATGACATCGGTACCACAACCCGAGAACTACAATTTGCAAGTATTACAGCATGGCTTGCCTCCGCTATCGCAGGCAGACACTACTAGTTTCCAACAGTTACTTGGCTTGTGACAACAACAATCATATTTCTATCATAGCACTCAACCGAGCCAAGTATATATTTTTAGTTAATCGTTAAAATTAATACGAGCATGCACGTGTCATTTACTTTTGGATTAACACTATGTAGACTTCTATGGTGGCATCATACTCGGGATGGCCAACATCTCAAAATGACCAGCCACCAACTAGCACTCAACCAAGCCAGGTATAATTTTATTAGTTAGTCGCTAGAAATTAAAATGAACATGCACATGTCATTCACTTGTATTGACTTTTGGATCAACATTGTATCCAGAGTTCCCAAATGTTATCGGACTTGGGATGGGCAACATCTAAAAAATGACCAGCTGCCAAATAAGGTATTGTTCACTTACATGTCATAGTCCTAATTCAAGTTTATATCTCACAAGAAATTATTTCTTTGTTCTTCCAGGTCTTGGGTAGCCAATCAAGTCGCATACAAGATAAACTCTTTTAAATAGCTCTATAAACTTTATATCTCAGGACTGCTCTACAAAACAGTTCCCTTGCGATGTAATAATTTATCTTGCCATTCCTTATGATGCTAGATGCACAATGGTTTATGCTCAAATAAAGATATATACATGAATATGAATTAGTTGTCGGTTATTCCTTTTGATATGTTAGATGTGTAACCGTGGTTTAGTTTTCCAATTAAATGTGGTCTTCGGCACTACATTTACTTAAAAGCGTTTTCACCAATTTGTGATTTCCCACCAGAACTATGCTATTGAAAAGCAGAGAAGCTGAGAAAAATGGATAGCTCTCATACTCCAAATTTTAGTACGAGAGCTAGTTAGCTACTAGTACAGAGGTAGATACTAGTACAGAGGTAGATGAACTAATGAATCTTCACGCACCTTTGCCTGTTGAGTCTGCATCGAGCTCGCACCTTCTAGTGCGACTACGCGGCATCTCGGCCACTGGCTGACCCCGCAGCAGTTCCACCATGGCACCATCTACCACGGAGCGGGCCGGACAGAACCTTGGCATGGCCTTGGGTGCGCCGGAGACGGGCACCACTAGCCGTGATGGCTCCCATCTTGCCGCCGGCCAAGGACACGGCTGGGCGTGCCGCAGCGCCCCTGAGGCGAGCAGAGCTAGCAGCGACGGATCCCGTCTTTCCTCCAGCTAAGACCACGGCCCCAGCAGCTCAGCGTGCCGGAGGCGAGCGGCGCTAGCTAGTGGCGACGACTCCCGTCTCACCGCCTTCCAAACCCACCCCACGGCTCTCGGCGGCGAAGCGCGCCGGAGACTGATGGCGCTAGCCGCGACAGCTCCAGTTCAGTAAGCGCGTCGGAGACGGGCGGGGCTAGCAGCGACCTTTCCGGTCTTGCCGCCGGCCACAGCCCGGACGCCGGATTTCACCTCGCCGTAATCCTCTCTTGCAGTGGAATCAGTGGATGTGGAATAGGGAGCGGCAACAGTAGTCTGCTGGGATAAGGCTTCAATAAATTAAAAAAAAAGGAAAACGTATTATTGAGTGGTGGGGTCCACCAGGACACGTGCTAGCCTCTGGTTCGCCCTGCACGATAGTGCGTGCTGGGAACCGAGCAGGAGAGCCCGACCCGTTGTACATGCCCTCAGGCTCCGCATGTGAGGCCACGAGGAGCGACCATCTGGTTTTGAGACAGCTCTCGAAACCTCGTCTTGTCCTCCTCGGAGCCGGCGGCGAAGCGAGCGGCGGTGCTCTTCTCGACGACTACGTGGAGGAGACGAACCCGGCCATAAGTCCGTGTGGATTCAAGGTAGGCTTTGCTGAATCCCAGTCGAACCTATGCTTCATTTTTGGCCCGATTAGCAGGCTAGGGTTTCGTCCGCGTTTGTGCAATTGTGGCGATTCCGAGTCCGGAATCTTGGGAGAAATCCGTCCATGTCCCCTGTGCTGCAGCACATTTTTTCTTCCTCTTCTGCTTTGGTAGGAAGAAGCGGGTCTAGGGGATCACCCCTGCTTCACTGCAAGCCTGCGGTATTACTACTATTTTGTGCTCAGAACTTGAGGCTTCCATTGCACGGCTTTGATGTTTATGTTACATTATGGCATGTAGGATATCAATTCATTTGCATTTTTATTCAAGAACATTAGTCTTATTCTATCTGTTTTTCTGTAGAAAATGGATGAGAAGCCATACGATGGTGAGGTATTAACTCGTCGAGTTGAAGAACTCCAGCGGGGTACTCACTCATATCTGTCATATACAAGATTATCATTCATTCGTTTATACTTTCAGTGATAACCCTAACATACTGATCGTTTCTTGTGCCAATAGAAGTTGCTCTCATTATATATAACACTTCAGCTTGCAGATTAGTGATTAGTTTGGCTACATTGTTTTCTCTGTGCAAGTAGTTCAATTCAGGACCCTCACCCCTTTTTGGAATAGAGGCACTCCAATGGAAATTCAGGGGGAATCGTACTAGTTCCTGGCTTCCTTCAGTAATGACCTCAAGATATAAAAGCGGATAATGCACTAGAGTTCCTTCACTAATATGTGCCCTGTCATAATTCAGCTATTCTCGCATATTTGAGTAGATAATTTTTGCGAAGAATGCAATAGTTTTTCTAAAATTTCTTTCACTCTGTTAATGGTGGCTTGCTGTACAATTTGGGAAAGTACATGAAGTAGCTGCTGAAGTCCTTGGCTAATTATGTTACATTGTTTCTGATAGACATTTTATGAGTCTTTATAATAATTCCAACCTTCTACAGCTTTGTTCAGTCATAGGAGTATATCTTAGTACTCAGCAGTGTTGCTTCCTTTGGATGTCATGTGTACATGGTTAACATGTTGGAAACTATTGGCAGATGTTACTAGTAATCAGAGATTTTCAATGGAAGATCAATGTACCTATTTTCTCATACTTCAGATTGATGACCTTTTGAATGGAGAGAACACCATGTTCTGTTTTCTCAAAGTTGCTCATGTAGACTAGTTGTTTTGGGAGTAGTTCCAGTTTTCATTCTTGTATTTCTTTTATGTGGGGGTATAGGCGTACACTTATTGATTGAAACATTCTTTGTTTGTCAGAACGTGATGAACTGAGAAAAGATATCGAGCAATTATGTATGCAACAAGCTGGGCCTGGTTATGTTTCTGTTGCAACTCAAATGCTTTCTCAGAGGTGCTTCCATAGGTTCCGTCCATGTTCCATTGTTATCATTGTAGTGAAAGTAAACCAATGTTTTGTTTTAACTATCCAGGACAACAGCTCTGGAGCAGGATATTGAGATCCTTCAGAAGAAGTTAAGTGGATGCTTAAGAGAGAACCAAAATTTGCAAGAGGAGCTTGCTGAGGCTTATCGAGTTAAGGTGTGCTTCTCTTCCTCGCTGTACTATTTTTTGTATCTGCTTTTCTTTTTCTTTCTTCTAATGATTGCTTTACTTAAATTTCAGAGCCAGCTTGCTGATTTATATGGTGCTGAGCTATCAAAGGTTTCATACTTTGACTTGTACAATTGAGTGTTGTTGTTTTGTCAATAATGTTGTAACTTTTGCCGACTAATGTTTAGTGGCAGATAATTTTATACTTGTTCTCCATCATCCACGTACAAGTAGTATAGGGAGTGAAGTCCCTTGAGCTTGAACATGGAATGACATATCTATGCTCACCTATAGCTAGACCCACATATCATTCAGACACTGCACAACTAAACAAAACACTAACAATTGTGCTTATTCAAAATCTGCAGCCTGAAAGTAAAATATCATTTCAAGCATGATAGGCATATTCCGAGTCTTGGTTGGTCTTTTTAGAGAAGGTACCCTTTGGGGCCTTTGCTTAACATTAATTTCACTTCAGTTAACTTGAAATAGATAATAAAGGCCAATGTTCAAGAAAGCGGAAAGCGTAAGCGAAGCGGAAGGCCACAGCTTAGAGCAATGAGCGCTTAAGCGCAGCTTAATCGCACTTAAGCATTTTTTGAAATTGGCTAGAATTTGACAGATTTTGAATGATATACACATGAAAATAGGAAGCTTGGCACATGGGTAATTGAAGTAGCATCTGAAATACAGTTCACACAATAGCAAATACATATCAGGTTCGCATAGCAAGCAAAATAACAACTAAAATGCAGTTCAGTTCAAATAGAAGTAACCTAACAGATATCATGTGGACAGAATTTTGCCAAAATATGAAGGAAATAGTTCTTGAACATAGCCTAGTAATAAGATAAATAGCATATTGCCATTATTGCACAAGCAGACCAGCAGAAGTAGTACAAAAATTGCCAAATTTTGGTCAAATTTAAATAAAAAACGCTTAATCTACCGCTTAGGGCAAAAGCGAAGCGCTTTGCCATCGCTCAGCGCTTAATCGCGCTTAAGCGTCGCTTAAAAACGCTTTCTTGAACACTGATAAAGGCCTCATATGCTTACTTAAAACTTGATATTTTGTGGAATTTAGGTCACTAATTCTTTAACCTCCTAAATTTCTGGTTACAAGAAATCTAGCTTATTGTGGAAATGACCTTCTATCCTGCAATGACAATGTAGACCAAGGAGCTAGAGCAGCAAGTGAGGTTTTTCCAGAGCAGCGTTGCTCAAGCATTTGCTGAACGAGATGGTTCATTGTTGGAGGTTCTTCTTGATTTACTTATTAAGTCAATTCTGTATCTAAAGATGTAATGCTTTATACATGACATTTGAAATTGGTAGTGTGAGAAAGCAAAGGAGCGAGAAGAAGCAGGGTTAAAAATGTGCGCTACCTTTGAGGAAAGGTACAACTCATTTCCTATTTCACATGTCTTGAACTGTTCTCTGGTATTTAAGATATAATTATTTAAGGAAGATGAAATGTTAATTTGTCGTTTCACCAAGTTCTCCAGAGGCGAGTATAATGGAAACTGACTGGTATCTACAGTATTAAAGATCTTGACAAATAAGTGGTCTTGCAGGGTTTTTCTTTTTGAATGTGAGTTTGTTGCTTGTAAAATGGCCAGCATCCGATATCAATGTTGGCCGGTGCATTGACACACCTGCAACTGCACACATTATGAAACACATCCTAATAACAAAAGGGCACTAGTTAAGTTTGGAACAATGTTCTCTTGTTTAGCGAGGAAAGTGGAATCTTAGACCATGTACAATGCTAGGAGCTTAGAGCAGTGCTTAGAAAAACAAACCATTGTTTTCTTAAGCACCAGTGCTTATTTGTGTACCAGAGGTGTCTAAAGCAAAACCGATTCATTTTTCTAAGCGCCTGTACTCTACAAATAACCACTTGTGCTTAAAGCAAAACAGATTTATTTTTCTAAGCACCTAGCATTGTACATGGCCTTATTTTGGCAGTGCTTAAATTTTCTTAACTTCCGGTGCGAGTTAAAATTTGTGCTGCCCATCTCTAACGAGATATGCGTACCATAGTCTAAATGTACTGACACAAAGTTTAGCTGTACATTCTTTACACAATTACTCCCTCGTCCGATATTAAATTGATGCTGAAACGGATGTATCTAGACGTATTTCACTGCTAGATACATCTGTTTGAGCGTCAATTAATATGGGACAGAGGCAGTATATCGTTCGGGTGGTGACTACAGAACTTATTCTTTCTGTTTCTGTATTTGGTAGTTTCTTAAATCACAACTACACTTCACATAGGCTTTATTTAAGGGTCCCACATTCGACAACTGAATGGAGAATGTCCTAGATTTGCTGCACGTTTCAGATAAGTGCAGAGTATCATGATTGTTAATTGGCAGGACGAGAGAATATCAAACTGCAATGGAAGATCAGAAATGTTTGAACGATGCCCTGCAAATGGAGCTGACAGAACTAAAAGCGCATACAGAATCTTCCTTGAATGTAAGCATGCTTTTGATTCTTATTGCCATTACTACCAGCATAAATCTGTGCAAGTTCACTTAAAAGGTTTTTTCTTCATACTGAAAAAGTACCAGATTTTAGTTGAGAACTAAAAGAGCATCCTAAATCTCTCTTGGATGTGCGCATGTTTTGTGTTGCTGTGTCGACAATGATTATCTGGTAAATTTTTCTGTTCAATGAAGGATTTAAAGGGAAAATCTTACCACTATAAGTCTGTAAATTTTACTTTTGCCATTGTGCATTTAATTTTTGCCACTGGGCTGTGTCACTGAGTAGTGGGCCCAACGAGAGAATGAAAAACGAAATGCAAAATATGGCTTACTGTCAAAATCCTGAATAATGTCAGGATTTAAGTAGTCTTGCCCATTTTTCCCATCCAACTTTCTAATGTAAATTGCACTAAGCAGGACGTATGTTATTGAGTGTTTTTGATGGACTCCTGAGTGTAAAATAATTTCCTTGACCTACTGCATATTTTTTATTTCTAATCTGTGTGGTTGTCTGTACCTCGCCATCTACACTCAGTATATTTTAGATAAAAAAAAATCCAATTGGGATCTGCCCTCTTTCATGCTGATTTGACGTGTTCAGTTCGCATCATTTGCACCGCCCAGTATATATCAGAATTGATCCTTTCTTGACTGGGAGTTTGATGTTTGATTCTGTTTCAGGTTGTTAAAAAATTCTATGAAGTTCGTTCCAGGGAATGTGAATGCCCTTCAAACATTACTTTTAAAGAGAAATGCTCAATTCTTCTAGATGATTCTGCTGACAGTTGGAGTTTCAACCTGGATGGCGAAACCTCAACTTCGAAGTACATTGTAAACTTAAATCACTTTATCCATGAGAGATAATAATTCACTTGCAGATTGATATGTTTTATTTTTTCACTGTTATTCCAGTTTAAAATGTAATCCCTCCGTCCCAAAATAAGTGTCGCTGATTTAGTATTTTGGGACGGAGGGAGTATCTAAATCTAATACTTCTATTGAATTTTTATAATCCACTATTGTAGGATATGTTTGTCTGGTTAAGCTTATTTTGGGAACCTAAGAAATGCAAAAGATAGGGATGTGTTAAACTTTGATGTCAGTTATCACGTTTTTCTAAAATTCTAATAGGAAGCATCTCTACTTTGAACTTTAGCTTTCTCTAGTATAAATTACAGCACCTTACGCGGAGACAGAAATTACAAAGTAGCTGCATGTCTGATGGTTTTCAAGATTGTAAGTAAATAGTTATTCTATTTATAGGTTCGACTCTGCTAGAGATGATCATGTCCTCTCTGCCTAAATTAAGCAATGTGGTCTCAGATATACAGAAGGACCTGGCTGTCAAAAATTCTCATTTGCAAAATCGATGCTCCACTGGTAGTGTAGAAGTTTCCACATTCTGTATTATTATATATTTAAATGGCTGGAATAGTGGAATGTACCGAAGTATGGTATAGACATAATCAGTTAAACTTAGTAAGACGTTCTGATTGGGCAACATTAATAAATAGATAAATTAATAACATAAGCCTTGTATGCTTCTTTACAAGTGGCAAACCAGCAAACTTCTTTTTGTTACTTGACAGTTTCAATAATTTTTATCGTTTCTAGTTTTATACACATTCACTGATCTTTTTTATGTAGGCATCTCTAGAACAGGAGAATGAGTCGCTTAAAGCTAAAATATCTAAGCTGCAAAGCAATCTAAGAATGGTAAGTTAAGTTTATCCATAGCAGAGACAAATAGTTTTTCGGCTTTCCTAAGGGATCTGTCATTTGGATGTCCAGAGTTTCGAAATTGAACAGCACTTGCAAAGAAATGTACGAACACTGGAAAAGAAACAGGTACAAAAATTCAACTTATCATATCATTTTTTTTCTGACGGCACCTTAATGCGCTCAATGATGAAATGCACCTTAATGCACTCAATGATGAAATGCACCTTAATGCGCTTAATGATGTATACACTTCGGAATGCAGGCACTCAATGATGATCTTATGAGAGATGGTCTGTCAGCTCTTCAAAAAGTCTATACACATCAAAGGGCTGAAATTATGAAAATATTGGGAGAAGAATCACTTCTGTTAAGCACGTCTGTTAATGAGATTCAAGACAAGTTAACTCAAATTTGCATCAATGCTGAGATCATTGGTAACCCTGTTGAGAAGATGCAATGCTGTGACAGTAGTTGTAAAGACGTGCATGTTACTATGGATATTGGCCCTGAAACCATCCCCAAGGTTTGTTCAGAACATAATGAACTTTCTCAAGTCTTGCTTTTATGCGGAACGACTTCCTCTCGGAACCTTTTCCTCGATCTAGATTTGTGCTCACGAGTTATATAGTGTAACTTGTGAAGAAATTGATAAATTACTTAATAGTTTCAAATCTCCAGAACACCTTAATGAATATATCCTGGGTTGGCATACTTCTTTTTTACATTTAAATCAGATCGACTATTTATCTTGTGTAAGCAAGATACCATGTCCTTGCTTTTTTTAGATAGGCACTTTCTTGATGTGTTCCCCTCTTTTTCCCGAAGAAAACATTTCTTGTAACATCCTGTTTTTCGGGGGTTCATTTTTTTAAAGGCAAAGGATGCTGCACATTACTCAAGTAATACTGTAGTACTGTATTTTAGTTGGACGCATTGGAATTAATTTGGCATACCCTTTCTTATGCAAAATCAATTCCAAAAGCATCTGGGATTGATTTTTGCAACTCCAAGTAAAAACATTTGGGACAGAGGTAATACATGAGTATTGTTTGAATAATACACAACATCCTTTGCCTACTCTTCCGTTCCTTTTATAAGGTGTATTTTTTTTTCAAAAGTTAAACTTTTCTCTCCTTGACCAAGTTTATAGAAAAGACTACCAATATGTACAATACTAAATAAAGAAAATATGAAAATATGCTTCATGATGTATCTAATAGTACCGATTCCTTTTTTTAGATGTTGCATCTTTTCTAGAAACTTGGTGAAGGATAGAGAAGTTTGACTTTTGAAAAAAATTAAGAGTTAATTACACTTTTGATACATAAACTTGCACTTGATGTACAGATTCATATATAAACTTGAAAAATGACACAAATCGGTCATACAATGTGTTTCAGGTACATTCAAGTACATTTCTGTCGTTTGCCATCAACACTCCGTTAAGCTCTGCATGCCAGTTGGCCCACACTCAATACCTGCGCATAGGGCCCATCTGTCAGTGCCAAAGAAAGAAACAAATAAAAATATAGCAAAACAATTGCGCATAGTAGGAAACTATCTCGGCGCGTTACCTATCACGCTCCAGAAGCCAACCACTACACCACCTGCTACTATTTGTTAGTGTTACACATAGTTAACTTTTTGGATAGCAAGGAAACAATTGATCTGAAGCCAAATAGGCGCTGCACAAGGGGTTCGAACAATATTTTTTTAAACTATTTTTTGGTTTTATTCCGGGAGGGACCGGAAAAAACAGTTTCCGAAAAACTCAGAGGTTTCGGGATTTTTCGTTCAAAATTTCAAACAATTTTGAATTCAATCTTTTTAGTGTTAACATATATTCCTTTTAACCCCATATATGACAAATTCTGCCTCCTGTTCTAGCGGCCAGCTTCACTTGTTTATTCAGAGGGGTGCGGGTTCAAGGCATTGCTATGGTGCCTTGTCTATTTTTTCTTATAAAGAATGTTGAATGTAACTCTAGAAAGGTCCAGTTTTTGTAAGATGTTTCATGCGCCTTATCACTTGGAAGATTATTTTTAATGTGAAAACATATGAATACGGGCTCTCTTTGACATTATCTGACCTTTTAAATTGAAAATAAATATTTTTTTGAACGATATCAAAAACATTCGGGGCTCACCTAAATTTTCGATAACCGGTCGACCGGGGAAAAACGGAGATGAAAAACGCACGCACGCAGTAAATCCCGTGCAATACACATTCTGAATTTGAATCAATTTACCTAATAAAATATATAATGGACCGTATGTTTGTAGTAACAACAAATGCATCCGGTGCACTAGCTAACGCCTGAAGCTCGCTACGCGACGTCGCGAGTTCGAGTTCTGCTGGTTGAATTGCTTTTTGCTATGTTTCTATTTCTTTCTATGACACTGACAGGTGGGACCCACACGCAGTTATGGAGTGTGGGCCACCTGGCATGTAGAGTAAACGGTAAACGATGGAAATGTACTTAAACGTATCCGAAACACAAGTTGCAGAACAGATTTGTGCCATTTTTCAAGTTTATGTATGAATCTGTACATCGAGTGCAAGTGCATGTATCAAAAGTGTAATTAACTCAAAAATTAATACTCCCTCCGTTCCTAAATACAAGTCTTTTTAGAGATTTTAAGGACTACATACGGATGTATATTGTAGAGTGTAGATTCACTCATTTTGCTCCGTATGTAGTCCACATTAGAATCTCTAAAAAGACTTATATTTAGGAACGGAGGGAGTACATCTAGAAAGGATCAGAGGGAGTAGTTCCCTGAAGACTGGACGTCACAATTCTCTTTACAGTTATATGTTATTGCGTATATTGTAGGGTGATGTTCCTACAGGTTATTCTACAACATTTGATGATTCAAAAGCACTTGCTCAAACTTTGCAGGAGAAGGTACAGCGTTATCCTGGTGCTTCTTTCTGCTTGTAATTCTCATATGGGCCTTTCTTTATATTAAATAATCTCACATTATGTTGAAATCTACTACAGATGGAGGCGCTTATGCTTTTCTCACAGGAACAAGAAAGATACCTGTTGGAAAAACAGAAGAACCAAGCTATTATAGAGGACCTTCAGAAGAACTTATCTCAAGTAGTACTTCCTACACTTTTGATGGCCGTTATTTTCCTTTTACAATCTTTACAGTCTTATGAATCTTGAGTTATGCTGAGTGCTTTAAATTGTAAAGTATATGGAGAAATTTCATGTGACACTGTCACGAATATTATGTCAGTCCATTTTTTCCTACTAGAATCAGTATTTTCTGGAAATGCAAAATTAGAGGTGTGGTTGTTAGAGTAAAATCTGGTGAAGTCCTATTGTAGAACCGGACCGGAGCCGGCTGCTGTTCAGCATCGGCAGCAGTCAATGCACAACTGTGAGAGCTAGGGCTACCGTACTTGTTTAGCCATGTCACCAAAGGCTCGACTAGTTGTCGACCTCCGATGGTGTTTTGAATTTGACTGAGTTCATTGGCGTACACAGACGCGTGGCTAGTTTACATAGATGCAAGGACTACACCATTAACACTTGTTAACGATTATTACTATGATGGTCTATGAAACAATTAGATCTGTTCAACACCTTCAGTGCATCACATGTTTGGAGCTAGTGCCAAAAAACTTACATTATTTTGCAATTAACGCTCCAGCAAATATCAAGGACTTTATAGAGGCACGGATGAAGCTGGATTTAGTATGCAAATAGGCCATTCTGTTGTCTATTTTCCTCTTGGACTCTTCTCTTCACAGCATCTTAGAAGTTTATCTTAAGGGTACATACTAGAGCATGCAACATCGGATGCACATCTCGTAACTTGCTTGCATCTGTTCTATACAGGTTAAAGATGAAAAGGTGAAGGTCCTGATGGAGTTAGCAAAACTGAAAGAAGCTTATCTCCTGAAATGGTAAGCTTTATGTGCAGCAAATCATCATACTGGATCATGTTTGTGATTTTTACTTAACATTTTGAGTACCTTTTCCTGGGTGTAATATACATTCTTCTTCTTATCACTATAAATATTTTCTTCTTATACAGCAGCTCTACTGCAAATGATGGTCATGGTATTGTTGATACTCCAAAAATCATTTCTGGGCATGACCAACAAGGGATGCTGAAGACTATTCTTAACAGAACATCTCTAAGACAATGGATAAAAAAGGAAAATAATACTGGGCATGAGAGCTCTCGTGGAAATGATCAGACAGTTTGTAGAGGGTGCTCAGTAGATCTATCAAGGTTTGTGATAATACACACAAATTACTTTTTTGGTTCATTCCCATCAAACTTAGTCTTTCTATTAGCTAAATATATGACCGCAATATGCTGCATCCTAGACTATATTTTTGCCATAATCTTCTCTGCACTTACAATTTTGTTCTGTGATTTTTTTAAATTTCATGCTACTTTATGACAGGATGAAAGTTGAAAATGCTACCCTTTTGGAAAGTGTTGCTACTATGGAACGTCTCACTTCTTTGGTTCATAGGCTGCACAGAGTGCTTATGAAGGTAGGGCACTTTTCTTTAATTGAATTATTAGCTTTAGCAGTAATATGTGATACCCATTTTTTGTGTCCTAACCATTTTTTGTCAGGTATATGATGATGTCAAATCCGGCTGTTCTTTGGAGAGTAGTTATGAAGTGCTGAGCAGTCTTATAACAGAAGCAAACCTTATGAGAACGGCTCTGGGCGTCGTTCTCCCAGTAAGCTGGTCAGGGGATTCATCAGGTGGTATCACTTCAGACTCGCCTAAATCATCAAAATCCAAAAAGGCGGACCCCCTTGGTTCCGCTAGCATGGAGATGTTGGAGCTACTTATATTGGCTGCGGATATCCTCAGAGAGAGCTTTATGTTCAAGAAATGATTAAAGATTCAGAAGCATGTATACAATTTAATCTTGAGAGAGAATTGTCGCTTGAGTTGATTTCTTACTGTGTACTGCTACTCTGTAAATATGCGGAAGTGGAAACTGCTGCAAAATGTTTGTATATAAACCTGATGGTTTGCATGCCAAAGAGATGGTAAATCCTGCAAACTGATGATTTTGCATGTCAAAATTACCAGCTAGTACTTGTTGACAAATTACATGCATGAGTGAGCGTTTGTGCCATTTTTAATCGCAAAAGATGACAAGAGTTTGTTCCTCTCTCCGTCCGAAAATACTTGTTTTAGTCCGGAAATACTTATCTAAGAAATGGTTGGGAGTACTTGACAAGTGAAGGCACAGTTGGAACATACTCCCTCCGTACAACTTTGTACTAAAGGTAGCACAAAGTTGAGATACTAAATTCGTATAAAATTAAGACACTTAGAGCTTGAGATACTAAATTAGTACTCCCTCAGTAAACTAATATAAGAGCGTTTAGAATACTAAAATAGTGATCTAAACGCTCTTATATTAATTTACAGAGGGAGTATAAAATTAAGACACTTAGAGCATGTTCGGAAGCTAAAGTTAAGATACTAAAGTTAGTGATTGTGCTGGCGCTCTCCGAGCTGCAGTTAGGGGATCCAAACAGGGCCTTATTTTGAGATGGAGGAAGTATCACTCAACTACAGATAAAAACACAAGCAATTAAGTGATGGAGTTGATGATTAAACCAGAGATCTGTACGACCAACTATTCAATTATTTATTTATTATATCCAAGTACAAGCCTCACTTTGTTCTCGCTTGCAACAGTACATCAGGATCAAACCGACGGTGATGCAAGAAGCGTGGCTTGTGGAAGTACAGGAGCTCAGGCGTAGTACTTGATCAAGCTGCTGTAGTTGGTCTGCTTGTCGAAGTATCGGTCCCAGAGCATGATGCCGCCGTAGTTGTCCTTCTTCTGCGCCACCGGCGCGACGCCGTAGTAGACGTTCTTGGGGTGTACCCACTGGTGGGACTTGTCGTCCGCCGTGAGCCCGACGTAGAACCGGGTGGCCGGGTACGCCGCCGTCCACTTGTCCCACGAGCCCTCCCACCCAAGGTTCTGGTTGCACCACTTGTCGCTCTCGTAGGTCCTCACGTGGACGCGCTCGAAGATCCCCGTCGCCAGCGCCCGCCCCACGTGCGCCGCCGGCGGGTACCGGCACCGGACCGTCGCCGTCAGGTGCAGCGGCTTCCCCGGGCCCCCGCGGATGTTGTGCTTGGCCAGCTCCAGCGCCAGCACGTCGTAGCGGTCCGCCGGCGTGCCGTGCTCCAGGAAGAGGTCGACGCCGTCGAGCCACGCGTCGCCGAAGGGGCGGGGGACGCCCGGCTTGGACCCGCCGAAGTAGGAGTTCCAGAGGTGGTCGAAGAGGTCGAGCGCGGAGCGGTTGGACGGCAGCGAGTAGCCGGTGCCGTAGCCGCCGATGGAGAGGGAGACGGGCACGCCCTTGAACTGGCAGTGCTTGATGTCGGCGCCGACGGAGGAGAGGTCGTGGCCGGAGAGGTCGAGGTGGTACTTGCCGTTGGCGCCGAAGACGTCGAGGAAGGACATGGTGACCATGGTGTACATGCCGCAGTCGCAGGCCTCACGCAGGGACCCCTCCGCCTTGTTCCGTCCCCAGAACACCGTCACCTGGCCGGTCTTCCCCCCCGCCGCCAAGGCCGGCGGGGTCAGGAATAAGGCCGCGGCGACGGAGAGGAGGGCTAGGAGGCAGGCTGGCCTCCGGCTCCGGGCTGCGAGCGGCGCCATTGTTGGTTTCTCCAAGTACTGGCTAGTAGCTTGCCTTGGCTTGTTTGGATGAAGGGTTATTTAGCTCGAAGGGGGCATATATATAGTGGATTTTGGAGGCAGATACAGAGAGACATATTGACACGTGGAACTGAGCTCGCTCGCTAGGGCTAAGGCAGCTGTAGCTGACTGGAGCACCCCTCTAGACTTTGACTTGGGCAAGCAAGAGTCACATCAGGTTGCTTTTCGCTGCATTGCTTCCGGCGTGCCGCACGCAGGAGTGACTACTGATAGTGAGCCGGTTTTCACGTGGAGGAATTAGTCTAGCAGAATCGTCGTCCCAGGCTGGCTTGATCGCCATATTTTTCAGCAACTTTAAACTGAGCGTGCAAGCTTCCATGTTAAAGGCTGTGGGGGATCTTTAGTCGGCTTCACCAAGCGGACAACATGTCAAATGTCTGCCGACAGCGAGCGGGGTACTGGACATTCAACCGGAGAGGATTTTCGAGGAATCGGTTTTTACCCGTGTCCCACATGCACGTCGTGTATGCACGTACACATACAAGATACGTATTATCAATTGCTATACTATACTATGACATGTGGTACAACTAGCAATTAGCCTCGTTGCAAAAAAAAAAAAAACAAAAAAAAAACTAGCAATTAGCCACCACGGCAAAATGACTCGTGGGTATGTATTGTAGTCAAAAGGTAGCCATTTTTTGAACCAACCCGCAACAGAGTTACATCTCACCCACCCATGCTGCTGTTAGGTTTGATTATATAGTTTTTTTTGAACCCTCGACCGTAGAAAAATAGTTTTACGCTATTTTTATATTAAAATAAAACAAAAGTACAAATATACAAAAGGCCACCTAGGAGGCCAAAAAAACAGAGAAAAAACTACCCGATGCCTGTTTGAGGTATAAAGATCTAACCACTGTGTGAAGCTGTTGATATCCTTATTCTTGATCTTATGTTTGAGAAGAAGCATATCTTGTTTCAGAAAGTATCTCCAAGCTTGTACTGATGGTTGCTGTGCTTTGAAAACTTTTCCATTTCTCTGAATCCATATATTCCAGCTTCCAAGGATGATGATCTCTGTGGCAAAATGTTTGATTATATAGTTTGTGCCAATTATATCTTTTGAACCAAATATCCGATTGACAAACCATTTGAATATTAGTATTCATAATATTTAAATCTTCAAAACAAGATCAATTTTGAACACTTTTGAACAAGCCAAATTCAAATTATGAACCATATTAAAACTTATATGAAACTATTACATGTGTGTTTCATCGTATTTTTACATGTTTCATTACTTTTTCTATTACATGGGTTCGCTAATTTTTCATTCCGGATTTCAATACTATTTCATTTCTATTTTTGGAGTTTTCAAATAAGTTTCATATCATTTTGTTAAATTATCTTTCATGGTTGGGCTGGGCACTAAAAGTGTTCTCTTCACATATTTTCTATACGATATCATTTCCATACCATCATAATTTATATGTTTTCAGTATTTGTTCATACATTCCCCTTTTAATGGTTTCGTCATTCTTTTCATCTCGAGCTTGATATAAGTTTTATTATGGTTTCTTACAATATCTATTGCATGTTTTCATTATTGGTTCACTGCGGTTTCATTGTCGTATGTCTCACATTTCATATAGGTTTCATTATGGCATCAAATTTAAATTTAAAATTGTTCAGAACATGTTCAAGTTTGATCTTGTTTAAAGATTTAAATGACATGAACACGAATCCACAAATGGATTCTAAATCAAATCATTAGTTTAAAAGTGTTACAAATTTTAAAATGAGACTAAAAGTATGGGAGAATGGACCGTGGGATGAAAGAATAAAATAATCTGAGTGAAATAAATGCTTGCTCGTGTAGACTGGATAGTGCCATGAAAACAGTACAAAACAGTTGAATTCAATAGAGTACTCATATGCAATAGAGTTCGATATGGGAGGATAATTGTCAATGAAGTAGAAAAGGTCTTCTTTGTGTGTGAGGGTACGATTCAAGCGAAAATTCAATTCGGTGCCCAGGCTCATCCGCACCCGGTCAGAAAAAAAATAAAAAAAAGCTAAAATAATTCAAAAAATCCAATTTTTTTTGTGTGATAGAAAATTGTATGCATGAGGTTCGCTCGAAATTTCAAGTTATTTGGCCATCTGAGCAGTTCTCAGCAAAAAAAAAAAATAAAACAAATCGGGTCAGAACAGTGTGTGAACAGTACACTTTTTTACACACCCTGCATTTGTCTTTTTTGCCGAGAGTTGATCAGATGTCCAAATGATGTGAAATTTGGAGTGCGCCTCATGCATAAACTTATCTACCCAAAAAAAATGGATTTTTTTTGGGGTGCAGATGAGCTCGGGAGCAGAAACGCCGCACTTCGATTCAAGAGACTACTCTTGACATGAGTACTGAGAAAGATCAAATGAATGGCAAATATTGGAAGGTACTTCCTCTGTAAACTAATATAAAGACGTTTAGATCACTAAAGTAGATCTAAACGCTCTTATATTAGTTTACAGAGGGAGTATCAAACAAACCATATTATAAAATTTCTTAGAAATTGATGGGCCATACAAAATATGCGCAACACTAGCAGGTTGTTTGGATCAAGTTGCTGAAATTTGGGATGGGATTTAGGTCCATATAGCAATTTCTGAAAATCTCGAAGGGCCCATGTGGATTTATCGGCACTAGGTGGAGTAGGAAGTTTAGTCCCACCCCGGAAGTGGAAGAGAAATTGGACCTCATTATAAGGATTTCTCTTCTACATGCTATTGGAGCTTGAGAAGAGAAGAGGCCCTCGCGCACTCCTCCCCCGCCGCCTGCCTCGCCACGCCACGCCTCGTCACGACGCACCGCGGGTTGTGGGATTGAGCTGAGCCGAGCTCACACCTGTGCGGGAGAGGGGCGAATAGGTTTTTGGAAAGCGACTACGCGACTGCTCGCTGTTCGTCTGCTTCGTCCTCGTCATCACCATGTCCACCGACGCCGACCGTGCTGCCACCGAGAAAGCTGAAGCCGACAAGAAGGCTGCCGAGGATGCTGCTGCTGCTTCTGCCTGGCTTACTGGAGGGTATAACACGTTTATCCTGCTCCTGTTTATTTTCGTACTAGCAGTATGTGTAGATTTGTCTACTGTTTGCTTAGTACGTGCATGTTTAGATCAGAACCAGTATGTCGTCAATTTATTCAATGCCATGCTAGTGATTTATCTATGGATTAAATTAGTCAGAAAATTGCCTATTTACTCAGCAATCCAAAAACCTATTATGTGTAGGAATTTTTCGGCAAGTGGCTTTGCTGCTGCACTGAAACTGGGTAAGTTTACCGGTACGTACTTTAAGCGTTGGCAGACTAAGATCACTTTATGGCTCACGACTATGAACGTGTTCTGGGTCACCGGTGTCTCCACGGGAATGATTGCTCCTGAACAGGAGAAGGCGTTTAAGGAGGCCACCGTTGTGTTTCTTAGAGCAGTTCTTAGCGTGATCGGAGATAAATTGGCCGACGCATATTTACATGTGCATGTCGCCAAGGACTTGTGGGAGGCGCTCGAATCTAAGTTCGGGGCCACCGATGCCGGGAGCGAGATGTATATTATAGAGCAGTTCCACGATTACAAGATGGTTGAAAACCGTCCTGTATTGGAGCAGGCTCATTGTTAAGGAGCTTGAGCTTCTTAAGTGCGAGTTACCGGGCAAGTTTTTCGCGGGCTGCATAATCGCTAAGCTCTCTAATTCCTGGAGGAACTTTGCCACCACTTTGAAACATCAGAGGCGTGAATTCTCTGTGGAGGATGTCATTGGCCATCTGAGTGTTGAGCAGAATTCAAGGGCAAAGAACTCACATGGAAAAGGGGCCGAAGGAACTTTTGTCGCCAACATGGTGAATCAGAGGAACCATAACTCCCACAAGCCCAAGGGAAAGAACGGTGTCCAACAAAATACCGAATTTAAGAAGAGGGGTAAGAAGACCTTCAAGAAGAACAAGAAGGATGAGGGTTGCTTTACTTGTGGTTCAGTTGAACATTGGACCAACAAGTGCCCAAACAAGTTTAAGAAGTCAGGATATGACTCCAAGTCTGTCAACATGATTGTGGGCAACAATGAGAATGGTGCATCTGGGTACGGTAATCAATTTACTGTTTTTTAGTGTTTCAGCCCAACGATTGGTGGGTGGACACAGGTGCAGGTGTTCATGTGTGTGCTGACATTTCATTGTTCACTTCTTACCAGGTCACAGGCTACGGTTCCGTATTGATGGGGAATGGCGCGAGTGCTTCTGTTCATGGTGTTGGCACGGTCAATCTGAAGTTTACTTCGGGAAGGATCGTGCAGCTGAAGAATGTGCAACATGTCCTCGCCATCAAGAAGAACCTTGTTAGTGGCTCCCTTCTATGTAGAGAAGGGTTTAAGTTGGTTTTCGAGTCTAATAAATTAGTTGTTACGAAATATGGACTCTTTGTTGGAAAAGGTTATGAGAGCGGAGGGATGTTCCGCCTTTCCCTCGCAGATTTTTGTAATAAAGTCGTGAACCATATTCATTCGAGTGTTAATGAATCTGAAGTTTGGCATTCACGTCTTTGTCACATTAGTTTCGGTGTTATGACGCGGCTAGCTAAGTTGGATTTAATCCCGAGTTTCACTTTAGCCAAAGGTTCTAAGTGTCTTTCATGTGTGCAAGCTAAGCAACCTCGCAAGCCTCACAAGGCCACGAGGAGGAGATACATTTGGCACCATTAGAACTCATACATTCTGATCTTAGTGAGATAAATGGTGTGTTGACTAAAGGTGGAAGGAAATACTTCATGACATTGATAGATGATTCCACTAGATATTTCTCTGTGTATCTGTTAAATACTAAAGATGAGGCTCTACACTACTTTAAAATCTATAAGGCAGAAGTTGAGAATCAACTTGAAAAGAAAATTAAACGAATCCGATCAGATCGTGGTGGAGAGTACTTCTCTAGTGAGTTTGATTCTTTTTGTGCGGAACATGGCATTATTCATGAGAGGACGCCTCCCTATTCACCCTAGTCAAACGGGGTGGCCGAGCAGAAAAACCGTACCCTAACTGATTTGGTTAACGCCATGTTAGATACATCGGGTTTATCCAAGGCATGGTGGGGGGAGGCTATATTGATGGCATGTCATGTCCTGAATAAAGTTCCGACAAAGGATAATGAGATCACTCCCTATGAGAAATGGGCGAAGAGAAGGAAAACACTCTCGTACCTGCGTACTTGGGGCTGTTTGGCGGAAGTCAATGTGCTGATCCCCAAAAAGCGTAAGCTTGGACCAAAAACTATGGACTGTGTTAATTTGGGTTACGCTAAGAATAGCGTTGGCTATAGATTTCTAGTAGTGAAATATGAGGTGCCTGACCAGAAGGTCGGTACAATTACGGAGTCTAAGGGTGCTACATTCTTCGAGGATATTTTTCCTATGAGAGATATGCAAAACACTTCTAGACAGAAATCTGAGGAGACTCCTGAGCCTGCCATTCCTATGGACTATTATGAACAAACACATGATGAAAATCCCGAGGAGGATGACGAGGAAACCCTTGGTAGGGGCAAGAGACAAAGGACTGCAAAGACCTTTGGTGATGATTTCTTCGTGTACCTCGTGGATGATACTCCCATTTCTATTTCAGAAGCGTATGCCTCTCAAGAAGCTGACTACTGGAAGGATGCGGTCCATAGCGAGATGGATTCCATCACGGCTAACGGGAAATGGGAGATCACTGAGCGTCCCTATGGTTGCAAACCATTAGGATGTAAGTGGGTGTTCAAAAAGAAGCTTAGGCCCGATGGTACGATTGAAAAGTACAAGGCTAGGCTTGTGGCCAGGGGCTATGACCAGAAAGAAGAGGAACATTTCTTCGATACTTATTCACCTATGGCTAGACTGACCACCATTCGAGTATTACTCTCGTTGGCGGCCTCGCATGGTCTTCTCGTCCACCAGATGGATGTTAAGACTGTTGGGGAACGTAGTAATTTCAAAAATTTTCCTACGCACACGCAAGATCATGGTGATGGCATAGCAACGAGAGGGGAGAGTGTTTGTCCACATACCCTCATAGACCGTAAGCGGAAGCGTTAGCACAACGCGGTTGATGTAGTCGTACGTCTTCACGATCCGATCGATCCAAGCACCGAACGTACGGGGCCTCCGAGTTCAGCACACGTTCAGCTCGATGACGATCTCCGTGCTCCGATCCAGCAAAGCTCCGGAGATGAGTTCCGTCAGCACGACGGCGTGGTGACGATGATGATGCTCTACCGGCGCAGGGCTTTGCCTAAACTCCGCGACGATATGACCGAGGTGGAATATGGTGGAGGGGGGCACCGCACACGGTTAAGGAATGATTCGTAGATCAACTTGTGTCTTTATGGGGTGCCCCTGCCCCCGTATATAAAGGAGCAAGGGGGGAGGCCGGCCGGCCCCTTGGGGCTCGCCAAGGAGGAGGAATCCTCCTCCTAGTAGGAGTAGGACTCCTCCTTTCCTACTCCTACTAGGAGGGGGAAGGAAGGGGGAGAGGGGGAAGGAAAGGGGGGGCGCCGCCCCCCCTCCTAGTCCAATTCGGACCAGAGGGGGGAGGGGGCGCGCGACCCATGCTGGCCACCCCTCTCTCCTTTCCCCTAAGGCCCATAAGGCCCAATACTCTCCCGGGGGGTTCCGGTAACCCCCCCGGGCACTTCGGTTTTCTCCGAAATCACCCGGACCAATTCCGGTATCCGAATATAGTCGTCCAATATATCGATCTTTATGTCTCGACCATTTTGAGACTCCTCGTCATGTCCGTGATCACATCCGGGACTCCGAACAAGCTTCGGTACATCAAAACTTATAAACTCATAATAAAACTGTCATCGTAACGTTAAGCATGTGGACCCTACGGGTTCGAGAACTATGTAGACATGACCTAGAACTATTCTCGGTCAATAACCAATAGAGGGACCTGGATGCCCATATTGGTTCCTACATATTCTATGAAGATCTTTATCGGTCAAACCGCATAACAACATACGTTGTTCCCTTTGTCATCGGTATGTTACTTGCCCGAGATTTGATCGTCGGTATCCAATACCTAGTTCAATCTCATTACCGGCAAGTCTCTTTACTCGTTCTGTAATGCATCATCCCGTAACCAACTCATTGGTCACATTGCTTGCAAGGCTTATAATGATGTGCATTACCGAGAGGGCCAGAGATACCTCTCCGACGATCGGAGTGACAAAACCTAATCTCGAAATACGCCAACTCAACATGTACCTTCGGAGACACCTGTAGTACTCCTTTATAATCACCCAGTTACGTTGTGACGTTTGGTAGTACCCAAAGTGTTCCTCCGGTAAACGGGAGTTGCATAAATCTCATAGTTACAGGAACATGTATAAGTCATGAAGAAAGCAATAGCAGTATACTAAATGATCAAGTGCTAGGCTAACGGAATGGGTCATGTCAATCACATCATTCTTCTAATGATGTGATCCTACTAATCAAATGACAACACATGTCTATGGTTAGGAAACATAACCATCTTTGATTAATGAGCTAGTCAAGTAGAGGCATACTAGTGACTATAGGTTTGTCTATGTATTCACACATGTATCATGTTTCCGGTTAATACAATTCTAGCATGAATAATAAACATTTATCATGATGTGAGGAAATAAATAATAACTTTATTATTGCCTCTAGGGCATATTTCCTTCAGTCTCCCACTTGCACTAGAGTCAATAATCTAGTTCACATCGCCATGTGATTTAACACCAATATTCATATCTGTATATGATTAACACCCATAGTTCACATCGTCATGTGACCAACACCCAAAGGGTTTACTAGAGTCAATAATCTAGTTCACATCGCTATGTGATTAACACCCAAAAGAGTACTAAGGTGTGATCATGTTTTGTTCGTGAGAGAGGCTTAGTCAACGGGTCTGTCATATTTAGAGCTGTATGTATTTTGCAAATATTCTATGTCTACAATGTTCTGCACGGAGCTACTCTAGCTAATTGCTCCCATTTTCAATATGTATCCAGATTGAGACTTAGAGTCATCTGGATCGGTGTAGAAGCTTGCATCGTTGTAACTTTTTACGACGGGCTCTTTTATCACCTCCATAATCGAGAAACATGTCCTTAGTCCTCACTAAGGATATTCTTGATCATTGTCGATGATCTACTCTTAGATCAAAATTGTATTCCTTTGTGAAACTTCAGAGCAAGGTATGCAATAGGTGCAGTTCCTGACATAGCATACTTTATAGAACCTATGGTGAGGCATAGGGAATGACTTTTCATTCTCTTTCTATTTTCTGCCATGGTCGGGATTTTAGTCTTACTCAATTTCATACCTTTGCAACACAGGCAAGAACTCTTTCTTTGACTGTTCCATTTTGAACTACTTCAAAATTTTGTCAAGGTATGTACTCATTGAAAATCTTATCAAACGTCTTGATCTATCTCAATAGATCTTGATGCTCAATATGTAAGTAGCTTTACCGAGGTCTTTCTTTTAAAGAACTCCTTTCAAACACTCATTTATGCTTTGCAGAATAATTCTACATTATTTCCGATCAACAATATGTCATTCACATATATTTATCAGAAATGCTGTAGTGCTCCCACTCACTTTCTTATAAATACAGGCTTCTCCAAAAGTCTGTATAAAATCATATGCTTTGATCAACTCATCAAAGCGTATATTCCAACTCCGAGATGCTTGCACCAGTCCATAGATGGATCGCTGGAGCTTGCACACTTTGTTAGCATCTTTAGGATTGACAAAACCTTCTGGTTGCATCATATACAACTCTTCTTTAATAAATCCATTAAAGAATGCAGTTTTGACATCCTTTTGCCAGATTTCAGAAAATGTGGCAATTGCTAACATGATTCGGACAGACTTTAAGCATCGATACGAGTGAGAAAAAACTCATCGTAGTCAACATCTTGAACTTTGTCAAAAACCTTTTTCGACAAATCTAGCTTTGTAGATAGTAACACTACTATCAACGCCTGTCTTCCTCTTGAAGATCCATTTATTTTCTATGGCTTGCCGATCATCGGGCAAGTCAATCAAAGTCCACACTTTGGTCTCATATATGGATCCCATCTCAGATTTCATGGCCTCAACCATTTCGCGGAATCTGGGCTCATCATCGCTTCCTCATAGTTCGTAGGTTTATCATGGTCTAGTAACATGACTTCCAGAACATGATTACCGTACCACTCTGGTGCGGATCTTACCCTGGAAGACCTACGAGGTTTGGTAGCAACTTGATCTAAAGTTTCAGGATCATCATCATTAACTTCCTCACTAATTGGTGTAGGAATCACTGGAACTAATTTCTGTGATGAACTACTTTCCAATAAGGGATAAGATACAATTACCTTATCAAGTTCTACTTTCCTCCCACTCACTTCTTTCAAGAGATACTCCTTCTCTAGAAAGGATCCATCTTAGCAATGAATATTTTGCCTTCGGATATGTGATAGAAGGTGTACCCAACAATTTCCTTTGGGTATTCTATGAAGACACACTTCTCCGATTTGGGTTTGAGCTTATCAGGATGAAACTTTTTCACATAAGCATCGCAGCCCCAAACTTTAAGAAACGACAACTTGGGTTTCTTGCTAAACCACAGTTCATATGGTGTCGTCTCAACGGATTTAGATGGTGCCCTTTTAACGTGAATGCAGCTGTCTCTAATGCATAACCCCAAAACAATAGTGGTAAATCAGTAGGAGACATCATAGATCGCACCATATCCAATAAAGTGCGGTTACGACGTTCGGACACACCATAATGTTGTGGTGTTCCAGGTGGCGTGAGCTGTGAAACTATTCCACATTGTTTTAATTGAAGACCAAACTCATAACTCAAATATTTGTCTCCGCGATCAGATCGCAAAAACTTTATTTTCTTGTTACGATGATTTTTCCACTTCACTCTGAAATTCTTTGAACCTTTCAACTATTTCAGACTTATGTTTCATCAAGAAGATATACCCATATCTGCTCAAATCATCTTGTGAAGGTCAGAAAATAACGATACTTGCCACGAGCATCAACACTCATTGGACCGCATACATCGGTATGTATTATTTCCAACAAGTTAGTAGCTCGTTCCATTGTTCCGGAGAACGGAGTTTTAGTCATCTTTCCAAAAAAGGCACGGTTCGCAAGCATCAAATGATTCATAACCAAGTGATTCTAAAAATCCATCTTTATGGAGTTTCTTCATGCGCTTTACACCGATATGAACCAAACGGCAGTGCCACAAATAAATTGCACTATCATTATTAACTTTGCATCTTTTGGCATCAATATTATGAATATGTGTATCACTACGATCGAGATCCAACAAACTATTTTCATTGGGTGTATGACCATTGAAGGTCTTATTCATGTAAACAGAACAACAATTATTCTCTGATTTTGAATGAATAATTGTATTGCAATAAACATGATCAAATCATATTCATGCTCAATGCAAACGCCAAATAACATTTATTTAGGTTTAACACTAATCCCGAAAGTATAGGGAGTGTGCGATGATGATCATATCAATCTTGGAACTACTTCCAACACTCATCGTCACTTTCCCTTCAACTAGTCTCTGTTTATTCTGTAACTCCTGTTTCGAGTTACTAATCTTAGCAACCAAACAAGTATCAAATAATCAGGGGCTACTATAAACACTAGTAAGGCACACATCAATAATCTGTATATCAAATATACCCTTGTTCACTTTGCCATCCTTCTTATCCACCAAATATTCAGGGCATTTCCGCTTCCAGTGACCATTTCCTTTGCAGTGTAAGCACTCAGTTTCAGGCTTTGGTTCAGCTTTGGTCTTCTTCACGGGAGTGACAACTTGCTTGTCATTCTACTTGAAGTTCCCTTTCTTTCCCTTTGCCCTTCTCTTGAAACTAGTGGTCTTGTCAATCAGCAACACTTGATGCTTTTTCTTGATTTCTACCTTCGTCGATTTCAACATCACGAAGAGCTCGGGAATCATTTTCGTCATCCCTTGAATACTATAGTTCATCACGAAGTTCTAGTAACTTAGTGATGGTGACTAGAGAACTCTGTCAATCACTATCTTATCTGGAAGATTAACTCCCACTTGATTCAAGCGATTGAAGTACCCATACAATCTGAGCACGTGCTCACTAGTTGAGCGATTCTCCTCCATCTTTTAGCTATAGAATGGAGACTTCATATCTCTCAACTCAGGTATTTGCTGGAAATATTAACTTCAACTCCTGGAACATCTCATATGGTCCATGACGTTCAAAACGTCTTTGACGTCCCGATTCTAAGCCGTTAAGCATGGTGCACTAAACTATCAAGTAGTCATCATATTGAGCTAGCCAAACGCTCATAACGTCGCGATATGCTCCCGCAATAGGTCCGTCACCTAGCGGTGCATTAAGGACATAATTCTTCTGTGCAGCAATGAGGATAAACCTCAGATCACGGATCCAATCCGCATCATTGCTACTAACATCTTTCAATATAATTTTCTCTTGGAACATATCAAAATAAACATATGAAAGCAACAACGTGAGCTATTGATCTATAACATAATTTGCAAAATACTACCAGGACTAAGTTCATGATAAATTTAAAGTTCAATTAATCATATTACTTAAGAACTCCCACTTAGACAGACATCTCTCTAGTCATCTAAGTGATCACGTGATCCAAATCAACTAAACCATGTCCGATCATCACATGAGATGGAGTAGTTTCAATGGTGAACATCACTATGTTGATCATATCTACTATATGATTCACGTTCGACCTTTCGGTCTCCGTGTTCCGAGGCCATATCTGTATATGCTAGGCTCGTCAAGTTTAACCTGAGTATTCCGTGTGTGCAACTGTTTTGCACCCGTTGTATTTGAACGTAGAGCCTATCACACCCGATCATCACGTGGTGTCTCAGCACGAAGAACTTTCACAACGGTGCATACTCAGGGAGAACACTTCTTGATAATTAGTGAGAGATCATCTTAAAATGCTACCATCAAACAAAACAGAATAAGATGTATAATAGATAAACATCATATGCAATCAAAATATGTGACATGATATGGCCATGATCATCTTGCGCCTTTGATCTCCATCTCCAAAGTACTGTCATGATCTCTATCGTCACCGGCATGACACCATGATCTTCATCATCTTGATCTATATCAATGTGTCGTCACATGGTCGTCTCACCAACTATTGCTCTTGCAACTATTGCTATCACATAGCGATAAAGTAAAGCAATTATTTGGCACTTGCATCTTATGCAACAAACAGACAACCATAGGGATTCTGCCAGTTGCCGATAACTTCAACAAAACATGATCATCTCATACAACAACTTATATCTCATCACGTCTTGACCATATCACATCACAACATGCCCTACAAAAACAAGTTAGACGTCCTCTACTTTGTTGTTGCAAATTTTAAGTGGCTGCTACGGGCTTTAGCAAGAACCGTTCTTACCTACACATCAAAACCACAATGATAGTTCGTCAAGTTGGTGCTGTTTTAACCTTCGCAAGGACCGGGCGTAGCCACACTCGATTCAGCTAAAGTGAGAGAGACAGACACCCGCCAGCCACCTTTAAGCATGAGTGCTCGTAACGGTGAAACCAGTCTCGCGTAAGCGTACGCGTAATGTTGGTCCGGGCCGCTTCATCTCACAATACCGCCGAACCAAAGTATGACATGCTGGTAAGCAGTATGACTTGTATCACCCACAACTCACTTGTGTTCTACTCGTGCATATAACATCAACGCATAAAACCTGGCTCGGATGCCACTGTTGGGGAACGTAGTAATTTCAAAAAAATTCCTACGCACACGCAAGATCATGGTGATGGCATAGCAACGAGAGGGGAGAGTGTTCGTCCACGTACCCTCGTAGACCGTAAGCGGAAGTGTTAGCACAACGCGGTTGATGTAGTCGTACGTCTTCATGATCCGACCGATCCAAGCACCGAACGTACGGGGCCTCCGAGTTCAGCACACGTTCAGCTCGATGATGATCTCCGTGCTCCGATCCAGCAAAGCTCCGGAGATGAGTTCCGTCAGCACGACGGCGTGGTGACGATGATGATGCTCTACCGGCGCAGGGCTTCGCCTAAACTCCACGACGATATGACCGAGGTGGAATATGGTGGAGGGGGGCACCGCACACGGCTAAGGAACGATTCGTAGATCAACTTGTGTCTTTATGGGGTGCCCCCTGCCCCCGTATATAAAGGAGCAAGGGGGGGAGGCCGGCCGGCCCCTTGGGGCGCGCCAAGGAGGAGGAATCCTCCTCCTAGTAGGAGTAGGACTCCTCCTTTCCTACTCCTACTAGGAGGGGGAAGGAAGGGGAGGGGAAGGAAAGGGCGCCGCCTCCTAGTCAACCCGGACGGAGGGGGCGCGCGGCCCATGCTGGCCGCCCCTCTCTCCTTTTCCCTAAGGCCCATAAGGCCCAATACTCTTCCGGGGGGTTCCGATAACCCCCCCGGCACTCCGGTTTTCTCCGAAATCACCCGGAACAATTCCGGTATCCGAATATAGTCGTCCAATATATCGATCTTTATGTCTCGACCATTTTGAGACTCCTTGTCATGTCCGTGATCACATCCGGGACTCCGAACAAGCTTCGGTACATCAAAACTTATAAACTCATAATAAAACTGTCATCGTAACGTTAAGCGTGCGGGTTCGAGAACTATGTAGACATGACCTAGAACTATTCTCGGTCAATAACCAATAGCGGGACCTGGATGCCCATATTGGTTCCTACATATTCTACGAAGATCTTTATCGGTCAAACCGCATAACAACATACGTTGTTCCCTTTGTCATCGGTATGTTACTTGCCCGATATTTGATCGTCGGTATCCAATACCTAGTTCAATCTCGTTACCGGCAAGTCTCTTTACTCGTTCTGTAATGCATCATCCCGTAACCAACTCATTGGTCACATTGCTTGCAAGGCTTATAATGATGTGCATTATCGAGAGGGCCCAGAGATACCTCTCCGACGATCGGAGTGACAAAACCTAATCTCGAAATACGCCAACTCAACATGTACCTTCGGAGACACCTGTAGTACTCCTTTATAATCACCCAGTTACGTTGTGACGTTTGGTAGTACCCAAAGTGTTCCTCCGGTAAACGGGAGTTGCATAAATCTCATAGTTACAGGAACATGTATAAGTCATGAAGAAAGCAATAGCAGTATACTAAACGATCAAGTGCTAGGCTAACGGAATGGGTCATGTCAATCACATCATTCTTCTAATGATGTGATCCTACTAATCAAATGACAACACATGTCTATGGTTAGGAAACATAACCATCTTTGATTAATGAGCTAGTCAAGTAGAGGCATACTAGTGACTATAGGTTTGTCTATGTATTCACACATGTATCATGTTTCCGGTTAATACAATTCTAGCATGAATAATAAACATTTATCATGATATGAGGAAATAAATGTAACTTTATTATTGCCTCTAGGGCATATTTCCTTCAAAGACGACTTTTCTGAATGGAGAGCTAAACGAGGAAATCTACATGCAACAGCCAGATGGCTTTGTGATAGATGGTCAGGAAAGAAAGGTGTATAGGTTGCTGAAATCTTTATATGGCCTGAAGCAAGCACCTAAGCAATGTCATGATAAGTTTAATACAACTCTGACATCTATTGGCTTCGTTGTTAATGAAGCTGACAAATGTGTATACTATCGCCATGGTGGGGGCGAAGGAGTTATACTGTGCTTGTATGTTGATGACATACTGATATTTGGAACCAATCTCAAAGTCATTGAGGAGGTTAAGTCATTTCTGTCTCAGAACTTTGAGATGAAAGACCTTGGTGTGGCTGATGTTATGTTGAACATCAAGCTTCTGAAAGATAA
This sequence comes from Aegilops speltoides, assembly GCA_021437245.1. Classification (NCBI taxonomy): domain Eukaryota; kingdom Viridiplantae; phylum Streptophyta; class Magnoliopsida; order Poales; family Poaceae; genus Aegilops; species Aegilops speltoides. Next base: position 120,786,396 of record CM038144.1, read on the forward strand.
TGAGGGTGGGATTACACTTCTGCAATTTTGGATACTTGGACTGCAAACCATCTCAAACACCATATGATCCTAGTGTGTTGGTTCAAAAGTTCGAAGGCACAACTAAGGATCAACTGAGATACTCTCAAATCATTGGTTCACTCATGTACCTAGCGAGCGTAACGAGGCCTAACATCGCGTTTGCTGTGAGCAAACTGAGATGGTTTGTTTCCAACCCGGGTGATGTACATTGGCATGCTATTGAGAGAGTTATGCGCTATCTGAAGGGTACTATGAACCACAGACTTCACTATACGGGATACCCGTCGGTACTTGAAGGGTATAGTGATGCGAATTGGATCTCTGATGCTGATGAGATGAAGGCCACAACTGGGTATATATTTACTCTTGGAGGTGGCACTGTTTCCTGGAAGTCTTGCAAGCAAACGATCTTAACGAGATCGACAATGGTAGCAGAATTAACAGCATTAGACACATCTGGTGTCGAAGCAGGATGGCTTCGAGATCTTTTGATGGACTTGCTATTGGTTGATAAACCGGTTCCGGCTAACCCTATGAACTGTGACAATCAGACTGTCATCACCAAGGTGAAGAGTTCAAAGGACAACATGAAGTCCAACAAACACATAAGAATGAGATTAAAAGCTGTCAGAAAATTAAGAAACTCTGGAGTGATAGCGTTGGAGTATGTCCATACGGCTAAGAATCTAGCAGATCCCTTTACAAAAGGGCTATCACGTTTTGTGATAGATAGTGCATCGAGGGAGATGGATATGAGACCCACATGAGTTGCCATGGTGGTAACCCAATCTATGTGATCGGAGATCCCGTGAAGTAGGACCTGGGAAAAAAGGCCAGTGGTGAACTGAGGAGAGTAACTATACTGACCCACTCCGTTGGAGATGCAATACTCTCGATACTGTATGGTAGGATGACTACTGTCTTAATGTGTTCCAAAGCTTATGTAAGCAAGATGCTATCCTATAGAGTGATCTTTGAAGGAACACACCTATGTGAGCTCGACCGCTGGTCACAATCTATGAGATTGGGGTGATCTCTAGTAAGCTCATGAATAGGCCAGGAGTGTGACTTATATGCTCCACCCAAGGGGTCAGCCTTCGACAGCCTAGTACTAGCAAGACAAGTGGTGAAACTTCTTTACGCCAAACTGACAATTCAAGGCATAGTCTATTGTTCAGTTGTGAAGGAGTGTAGCTACTTGCTTTAGGTGAAGCTCAACCTTAACAGGTCTTCACTTAAACACTGGTGTATCAAAACAACAATTGGAACAGAGGACACAATGGGCCCTCGAGATCTGGTGAGGGATTGCTGAAAATTGGGATGGGCTTTAGGTCCATATAACAATTTCTGAAAATCTCTAAGGGCCCATGTGGGTTTATTGGTACTAGGTGGAGTGGAAAGTTTAGTCCCACCCCAAAAGTGGAAGAGGAGTTGGACCTCCTTATAAGGGTTTCTTTTCTACATGCTATTGGAGCTTGAGAAGAGAAGAGGCCCTTGCGCGCTCCTCCTCCGCCGCCCGCCTCGCCTCGTCACGACGCGCCGCGGGATGCGGGATTGAGCCGAGCCGAGCTCACACCTACGCACTTATTTTTGCCAGTCACTAACGGAGAGTTTCTGACAGCTGGGCCACGATCTGAGACGTCGGATCGTGGACTGTCACGGACTCGGACGTGGGTCGAGCCCACGTCTCTCCACGCGGCTGCATCTATATAAGTGTATGGTGTCTCCTAACCCTAGCCGCCATGAATAGATCACATCTGCTCCACGCGCACGCCCACCGTCGTTCCTTTGCTGTTGCTGCCGCCGGTGACTCCATCCCGTCTGCCGCGTACACGGTAGTCGGGAGAGCAGGTCTCCGAAACCCTGCCCCTCCGGTTTCTGTACGTGAGAGGGGCGAATAGGTTTTTAAGAAGCGACTACGCGACTGCTCGCTGTTCGTCTACTTCCTCTACGTCCGCTTCGTCCTCGTCATCACCATGTCCACCGACGCCGACCGTGCTGCCGCCGAGAAAGATGAAGCCGACAAGAAGGCCGCCGAGGATGCCGCTGCTGCTGTCACCGCCGCCGGGGCTTCTGCCTGGCCTACTGGAGGGTATAACACGTTTATCCCGCTCCTGTTTATTTTCGTATTAGCAGTACTATCAGTATGTGTAGATTTGTCTACTGTTTGCTTAGTACGTGCATGTTTAGATCAGAACCAGTATATCGTCAATTTAGTCAATGCCATGCTAGTGATTTATCTATGGATTAAGTTAGTCGAAAAATTGCCTATTTACTCAGCACAAGTAAGGCACGCTCCTCCTAGCGGTGTCACTTGCCATCGAAAGGGAGCAAGGTGCACACATCGGATTTGTACATGTTGGTTTAATGCTTTTGTTCTGTAACTTGATGGAAATATGTACATGATTACTTTTAAAATATTGTGAAACTCTAATTAAAGTGTTTATATAAAAAGAAGAATATTTTTTTAGCATCAAGATGATACAAGTTATTTCATATACACTTGTCTGATACAAATACCCCTATGAACGCACATACGCACACCCTACTCTTATGGACACCTCCGAGAGACTGAGATGGCATATTATCTTTAGATTTACGAAGCGCCTCGTCGTCAACGGGAACGTCTCCTCCCACTGAAAGTGCATCGCCGGAAATCCTGAAATAAATTCAGTAATAATGCGAGCACCATGATTTGAACCCTAGTGCGTTGGATACCACTGTCCACCTGGGAAATGATGACTCCGAGGTGAGTTTTCCCAAGTCACCTCGCCAGCCTCCAAAATATTGCCAAGCCTGTTGCATACTTGCATGTAACGACTGCAAATATGGTAACTCTGCTAATTGCATTTACGTTGAATTTTGCATGGGCTGACTAAATGGATGGACATCCTCCCGCGCGTAAGATGATAACTATGACACGGAGGACAGCTCACGTGCGGTGGTAATACGCCAAGCAGGTGGATGGAAAAGGACACGACTCCATGATTGATGTTGGTGGGAAGTAGAAGGGAGAAGACGAATTGTAGAATGCTCCAACGCATCGCCGCACAACGTTGACGACGCAATTAGCTGGACAGGCCAAGCAAGGAAGGAACCTACCGACGTTTCCAGCACATGCTACATAGGAGTATGATATTTATCCATCCATAGTTAGGGATGGCACCCGCAGGGTTTGGGTACGGGTTGAGCCACCCCATACCCTTCCCCATCCCCTCTAATCTTACCCATCACCCTTACCCATACCCGTCAATGGGTATACTTTTTTCCCATACCCGTTACTCGACAGGGTAGATGGGTATCCATGGGTAAAATTACCCATGTTTGCAAAGCATCGCTTTGAACAACTCATTGTCCTAAAAACCAACATATAATTATAATCTATAATCAACAATATATTGTAACAACAACACACATTTTTAAACAACAGCACATCATAAACAACAATATATTTAATAAACGACATCACTTTCTCGTAAACAACAATACATCAAAACATCAGCATATTTTCATATATTTTGAGTTCACAAATTCATGACAAAGTGAAGAGATAATTTCGAGTTCATATGAATTTTATATGGGTACATGCAGGGGCGTAGCCAGGCCCCAGGCTGCCCTGGCTGTGGCCCGGGGCGTGGCAGTGAAACTCTTTGGGGACTGTAGCAAAAGCAGTGCACTGTAGCTACTATATTACTGTAGCCATAAGGGCTGGCCCGGGGCGTTGGCTAATCCTAGCTACGGCGCTGGGTACATGGGTACGTGGTATGGGTTATATGATCCCATACCCGTACTCGCTCTACCTGATGGGTTTAACATTTCCCTATTTATATATCCATGGATATTTTTTTTGTCCCATACCCTTACCCTAATAGGGTTTTTACCCGCAGGGTACGTGGGTAATGGGTACCCATTGCCATCCCTATCCATAGTTGACTAGGACCAGTTCTGGCTCTGCCAGCTAGCTGCCTTTTTTTCTCTTGAGATGAGCTAGCCGCCTTTTAAGTGCAAGAGTAAAAGCGATTCTACCACAGTCGTTACATTGGCAACCTATACATCACATATATAGCATAACACATGTTTCATATAGTGCATGGTTAATAATATAGCCAGTTGCTAGTTATATAGACTTGTCATGTCATCAAATATTAGCAATATTAATTACCCATACGATAGAATTGGCTATAAGTCCACAACCTTTTTTCTCTTTCTCTCTATCTCTTTCTTCTCATTAAATACTTTTACCTAGGAGCACGTACAGAGGCCGGCTCTTGCATGAGAGTTCACTCATTCACTTTTTTCTTGTTTCTCTCTTTCCACATAGCCAAAAGTGTCATGTAAACGTATCTAAAAAAAGTGTCATGTAAACGGGCTTATAGCCTACTATTGTACTTGCTTATAGATATATGAAGACTATCGAGCGAAAACGCAAATACAGAATTGTCTTAATGTGAGTTTTATATTTGTCCTGTAAGTAGGACCCATATGATATTGGAGCACATATTCTTCTCTAAAATATTCAGACGAACTCATTGAACTCATAAAACAAGTTCAGAAGCATCAATATTATTCATACGCATGGGGAGAAAAATTAGTCGCCTCGCCACTTAGATTCATACAACACTTGTTAATTAGTTAAATTACACATAAATTAGTTAAACTTGTTGGGGCCACGACCACCTCCACCTCAATTGCCACCACCACGGCCATGACCACAACCGCCCCCATAGTCACCGCCACGACCGGCGTAGAATGTGCCAATGTTGGCCTGCTTGGCTTGGAAATGTGCCTTAGCGGCGTTGTCCTAGGCCGGCTATTCATCTACGACAGCTGGAGCTGGGGGCCAAATCTATTGCTTCATACTGGACCTCCCTAGCCTCAAAATATGGAGGCTGCGAGGTCGTTTAGGGAGCGAGCTCCATATACTATGGCGACCGAGAGCTATATGACGACTCTGCTAAAGTGTCATTTTTGACCAAAATCACTATATTGATGGCTATTATAGCGATAGAGACTATATATATGCTGCTAGAGTTTCTCTAAGTATCCTCTCACCGAATCGCAAAACGAAACGTTAGATATTTTTAACTAACTGCATGCCTAATTCATTCAAGTACTAGTCTCCTTGTCATAGTTGGCACAAGGATTTGAGAAATAGTTACTTTGTTAATATATATTTTCTATGATATAGGATTTATATAATATTTGTAAAGTTGAAAAGTGTTGCCTTTCTTTACAACCAAAAGTGCTTCTTCTTTATTCAAAGTTATCGGCTAAATACAAGTTTAAATTTTGAAAATACAATCAGGAGGGATATGAAGCCAATTTGCATAATTTATTCCCGCAACCTTTCTTAGCTAACAAATGGGCCACGGAGTTGGCAGAACGCGGAACCAACTTAACCCTAAAATCATCAGGCGATAATAGTAATCCTTTGGCTTCCTCAATCAACAACCCATAGACAAACGAATCCCTTTGTGTGTTAGTGAGCTTAGCGGCCACCACCCGACAATCAGTTTCCAAGACCAGCTTCCAGACATCTAGCTCCATCGCCAATTGGACAGCGCGCTTGCATGCCTTTAGTTTAGCTAGTTCGGGTCTATGGTGGAGGAGAATTTATATAATTTGATTTATATTCAAAGCATATGGCTAACTATGACCATAGTTTTGTATTACATATTTACATAAGCTACATATTACGGTAGATTTTTATCAGATCTTTGTCTTAACAAATTATAATACACCTTATATGTTTGTTTTAATGATGAAATGGAGATGGTACTAGATAGGTCCATTTTGGCATGCCAAAATGAAAATGAATCGATTCACACGAAATTCTAGTGTTCCTAATGAGGACCAAAGTGGATGTTTCAATCTTCAAACCTAACGTGCAACCACGAATGTGTGCAATCTAGAGATATTCATACCATCGCATATTGTCTAGCCATCCATTTGTTTGATACTCAGATATCATATCTTTGACCATATCAATTTTTGATTAATTTAATTGGAAGTCAAACCTCAGGCCTAACTTTATAAATCACAGACGCCACTTGGGAATTCTAGGTGCGGGGAAAAGGTTCAGAGTGATTTTCAGTGAACTTGAAGTCACCGACGCCATTTGGGGATACCGCTCCGAGCCCCTACCCCCGCCATCGGCCCGGCCGGTGGCGGCCACCACCAGCCGCTTGATGTACGCCAGTCCGGCTGCGTCAGCCACCTCTCCCTGATGTCCGCCACTCCGGCGGCGTCAGACACCCGAACTTCTTGACTCTGATCTCTCCGATCAGTCTTAGCCACAAACATGACCTTTTTTGACCTTCGGTTCCAAGTTGGGTTGGACTTTGAAGACAATATCAGGAAGAACCTGGGATCGATAGTCAATCATCTTGAAGGCACTCACTCAAGAGAATTCTTCCTGGTAGCACAATTCTCAAGATAAAAAATCAGGCTTAATCCTGATAGAGTGGGTCTCATTTTACAATCCTGCCTGGGAGGTAATGAAGCGAGATCCAAGGTCTCTTTTCTTTGAGATTGGTGCTTCAAGTTCTTTGTTTCTTCCAAGGATGTTGGTTTTTTGATCTATAATGGAGGTAACACTGAAAATTTTAATGTTCATTTCTTCCTTTGGGGCAATGGGGGTCCGAATTTCCGTAAAGAGTTTGAGCTCTATTGCAATGAGCAAGACAAGGAATGGACGACGGTATCTCGTTCAAAAAATCCTTCCAAATCTTTTGCGGATGCTGTCAAATCTCCAAGATTTTTTGGTGTTCATGACAAAAATTCAAACTCCCGACAGAACAACATTGTTTCGCAGGCGCAACAATCTCGGCCTTCTGTTTTTACTCATCTTTAATGGCCTGTTAATGCCAACATTAGTGGCGCTAGAAGGAGTTATGAGAAGGAGGGATATCAGGATTTTCAAAATAAGCAACTCAACTCCTCCCAGGGCAACAAAGCCCAACTTCCGACCCGGGAGCCCTTATGCGCTTGCTGTCTACTTTTGGGTCATAGTAGGCCTAGCTGCAAGAACATGATTCATTGCAGAAAGTGTTTGGGCTGGGCCCACATTGCTTGGAACTGCTGGTCTTCCATAGCTCAATCAAATCAGGGGATTCAATCTAATCAGCAGCAATCGAAGGCGAGACTTCCTAATACTAATCAAGTAGTCAACTTGCCCTCTTTGAATGAATGGAGGCCAAAAGGTGGGGATTGCACATGCATATATTTTGGAGGGAGGGGATTGCATTGAGATTTCCAAAAATAAATATTTCACCGCAAAGGGGGTGGCCTCCTTGGCTTCTCCTCCTCTTCATTCCGTACATACCAACTCCACTGCCCCTCCCCGTCCTGCTCCACCCTCTGCTCCAGACGGCGGCGATGAAGATCCATTGGCGACGTTCCCCTTTGACCCAACCCTGTCCCCCCTGGGGCATCAAGCAATGCAGGTTGAAGGTCGTCCTACTTAGGTGTGAGTTATCATTTCTCATTTCCATGATGAGAATGATGATCTAGGGATTGTTACTTTTGTGCTGATGCCAAATGGAGAAGTGCACTTTGCTAATGTGAGAGAAATCTTGCAAGAGTTTCTGCATGGGAGAAGACTTGGTTTTAAGGAGATTAGTAAATGCCCTCTAGGCCAAGCTTATGTTAAGATGAACTCTGTTTTTGATCTTGAAGCTCTGATTAGACAAAGCCCACATCAGTATGACAACATCCACATTGTTTTTGAGCCCCATGACGAGGGTATGAATTGGAGAAGGTATCACTTGAATAGGAATGCTTGGTTGTTGGTGGGTTTCCATCAGGATTTGAGGAATTTCACCGAGATAGCAATTGCTATTAAAAGCTTTGGTAAGTTAATCACTCGGGACAGAGAAAAAAGTACTAGAGCTGCTATATGGTGAAGGTCAGAGTTGAAGCTCGATCCCTCATTCCTGCAAGTATTATTTAATCCAAAGTTGATGATTTCTTGGGGGAATCCTGGGCTCTTCCAGTAATTATTCTACAACAGGAAATTCTTGGAGGTGGACCTGCTGAGGAGGTGCCTTTTCCTCCTGAAAGGATCGAGAAGAGGGGTCTAGAGGGGGGGATGGGGTGATTAGACCCTCAACAAGTAAAAGTGACAATTTTTTAAGTTGTTCAAGTTAAGGTGGAGTTTTAGCACAAGTTTAAGCATTCACAATACATTTCAAGAAAGCATGACAAGAGTATATGCAGCGGAAAGAGTAAATCATGCTAATTGCAAGAAAGTAAAGGGATGGGATTGGAGTGTGCAAACGCAATGAAGACACGGAGATTTTTGGCATGGTTACGATAGGTGGTGCTATCGTACATCCACGTTGATGGAGACTTCAACCCACGAAGGGTAACGGTTGCGCGAGTCCATGGAGGGCTCCACCCACGAAGGGTCCACGAAGAAGCAACCTTGTCTATCCCTCCATGGACATCACCCACAAAGTACTAGCCTCACTTGGATAGATCTTCATGAAGTAAACGATCTCCTTGCCCTTACAAACTTCTTGGTTCAACTCTAAAACTTGACGGAGGCTCCCAAGCGACACCTAACCAATCTAGGAGATACCACTCTCCAAAAGGTAATAAATGGTGTGTTGATGATGAACTCCTTGCTCTTGTGCTTCAAATGATAGTCTCCCCAACACTCAACTCTCTCTCACAGATTTGGATATGGTGGAAAGATGATTTGAGTGGAAAGCAATTTCGGGAAGGCTAGAAATCAAGATTCTTGTGGTAGGATTGGTATCTCTTGATCTCAACACATGAGTAGGTGGTTCTCTCTCAGAAAATGTATGCTGGAAGTGTAGGCACATTCTGATGGCTCTCTCACAAATGGAGATGGGGGTGGAGGGGTATATATAGCCTCCACAGAAAATCCAATCGTTACACATATTTGACCCAACTCGGTCAGATATAGAAGGACTCGGTGAGACAGATTTAGTTCAAAATGTGAACATTAGGAATCTTGGTGGGACCGACTGGAACAACTCGGTGGGACCGATGTGTTAGGGCTTAGTGCAAACCTCATCTCGGTGGGGCCGATTGCGTCAACTCGGTGAGACCAAAGTGAAGGAACTAAGCAACAGAGAGTTGGTCAAGCCAGCTCAGTGAGACCGATCGCTATTTTGGTGAGACCGAAATAATTGCAACAAGCAACAGAGAGTTGGCAAGGCCATCTCAATGAGACCGAGATTCGTATCGGTGTGATCGAACTGTTAGGGTTTCTGTTAGTGGCTATGTCATATGAACGGTGGATCCAGATGGAATGAATTGGTGGGGCCGAGTTGGAGTTTGGGATTTTGACATATTTGGAATGAGAAAGTGGTTGAGGGTTTTGGAGCAATATCACTAAGCATTTGAGAAAGCAAGCCATTAAGAAACACCTCATCCCCTTTTAATAGTATTGGCTTTCCTATGGACTTAATGTGATCTTGGATCACTAAATGTAAATGAAGAGTCTTGAGCTTTTGCCAATATGTGTCCTTAGCATTTTTAAGGGGTTCCACATCCTCTTGTCCTTTCCGCACCATTGTTGAACTTGTCTGAAATACACTAGATAAAGGCATTAGTCCAACAAGAGATATGTTGACATTAATTACCAAAATCACCCAGGGAGCTCTTATGCTTTCACCTCCCAATGGAAACCCTCACACAGTTCCAAATGAACAGCATCACCATCCAAACCAAGTAGTTTTTGTGGGGCCTGTTGCTGCTCATGCCCCTGTTGAGAATGTGGAAGTTGATGTAAGGTAGGATGGTGATTGGCAGGATGGTCATTGGGCTCTTCCACCACAACAGGCTGAACTTGTGGATGTTTAATTATAGGAGGGAGAATTCCTGGAACTACATGACCTCATGGAGCCTCTTAATTTGGAAAACTAGCAGATACCTCAAGAGGAAGGGCAGGGAAATACAAATATACATAGTGATGTCACAATGCAGGAGAATAATTCTTAAGATGCTACAACAAATGAATATGTTAATGGCCCAGTTGGTGCCCCTCTTCAGCAAGTAATTGGAGCTACCATGCAGATGGGCCCTCTACTGCCCAACCTAATTGGAACCCCCTTGTGTTGAATGGGCCTGAAATGCAGATGGGCCCTGAGCCTGTGTTGGTAGCTCAAGATGCTTTGCTCATGCCTGTGCATTATATCATTATAGATAGATCCCTGGATCTTATCTTTTTTTAACCAAGCTGCAGTGGGCACAACTGAGGTTAATGGAGATCTCTTTTAGTTTGATATAATGGCTATGGAGGGGATTAAATCCTCCAAGATTGACTCAGTTATTGTTCCAGCTTCCAAGGTTGTTGTTCCAGCCTCAGCAGTCATAGTCTCTGATAATGATATCTCACGCTTCGCAACCCCAACTAATCTGGAGTTTACTAAACCTGCTAGCACTACAAAAAAAAGACACATCCGTGACATTTTGGGCCGAACGGAACTTTTTCTGTCATGCTTATGACACTTGTATGACGATAATTGTGACAAAACTCGGTATCATCATAGATGTGGTGGGCTCCTACTTCTATGACAAAAAATCATGACAGAAAATGGGCTTTTCGTCCTGGGCGGGCCGGAGACGTAGCTACATGGCATTCTTTGGGCCGTCCATGACGGAAAAAAATGTGGTAGAAGCGAGGGCGAGGAAAATATCGGGGAGTTCCCGGTTACGGTGGGTGGTCGGGGGCCGAGCGATGCACGTTTCTCTCATACACGTATGCGTGGGTGCGAGGCGTTCGGCTCTAACTGAACCCAAGCAAGGCGTTCGCCTACTGAACCCGAGCGATTGCACTACAGGCTACGTGTTACTGAACCTGAGTGATCGATCGATGGCTGTTAACTGAACCCGATCGAGCGATTCCTTTGTTCGCTACTACTGCTAACTGAAGCCGATTGAACGTAGGGATGGCAATGGGTACCCATTACCCACGTACCCTGCGGGTAAAAACCCTATTAGGGTAAGGGTATGGGACAAAAAAAATATCCATGGGTATATAAATAGGGAAATGTTAAACCCATCAGGTAGAGCGAGTACGGGTATGGGATCATATAACCCATACCCACGTACCCATGTACCCATATAAAATTCATATGAACTCGAAATTATCTCTTCACTTTGTCATGAATTTGTGAACTCAAAATATATGAAAATATGCTGATGTTTTGATGTATTGTTGTTTACGAGAAAGTGATGTCGTTTATTAAATATATTGTTGTTTATGATGTGCTGTTGTTTAAAAATGTGTGTTGTTGTTACAATATATTGTTGATTATAGATTATAATTATATGTTGGTTTTTAGGACAATGAGTTGTTCAAAGCGATGCTTTGCAAACATGGTTAATTTTACCCATGGGTACCCATCTACCCTGTCGGGTAACGGGTATGGGAAAAAAGTATACCCATTGACGGGTATGGGTAAGGGTGATGGGTAAGATTAGAGGGGATGGGCAAGGGTATGGGGTGGCTCAACCCGTACCCAAACCCTGCGGGTGCCATCCCTAATTGAACATGCTGCCTCCTTCCCTTGATGAACAATGAGCGTTGTTGGGGGTTGGATGAACAGTTCCTGTGGGGGGTTGGATGAACAGGACCCCGTGGTGTTATCGCTGGATGAACAGGACCCCGATCAATCGAGCCGGTTGGGCGTGGATGAACAGGACCCCGTGTCGGGCTGGTTGAACAGTAGCCGATGGAGGGCTAGATGAACAGTAGCCCATGGAGGAGTGGTTGAATAGGACCCCGTGGAGAGGGCTGGTTGAACAGTAGCCGGTGGAGGAGCGGTGGAGGCTGGATGAACAGGAGCCCGTGGATGTACAATCGCATGTGGAGGCTGGAGGAGGTTGACGGTGGATGAACAGTAGCCCGTGGAGGCAGTCGATGGTGGAGATGAACAGTATCCCATGGAGTCCCGTTTTGCGGTATGCCACACCCTTCCCGATGAACAGGACCCCTGTTTCGACCGTAGCGCTCCAACACAAGTCTGTTTCCTCCATTTTGCGGTACGCCACACCCCTCCCGATCAATAGGACCCCGTTTCAACCGTAGGAGCTCCAAGAGAAGTCCGTTTCCTCCGTTTTGCAGTACGCCAGACCCCTCTCGATGAACAGGATCCCGTTTCGATCGTGGCCGGTTGAATACAAGTCCGTTTCCTCCATTATGCGGTACGCAAGGCCTCGTTTCGATCGGCTGTTCCGTCCAAGCTAGTTGGCTCCCGATGAACACTACGTATTCCATTGCCTCCCCATGAACACGACGCATTCCGTTGCCTCCCCATGAACACGATGCAGTTTCTCTGTTCCGACCCAGCCGGTTGGCTTCCGATGAACAGGATTAGTCGTTGTACGCGTTAGAGACCCCCCGTATGTACGTATATGGCCGTATTTACTTTTTTGCACCCTTGCCACTTTACGTACGTGTACACGATATTAACGGGACTGCGTGACATGCTACGTGCGCGCCTCTACTACGACACGTACACACCTCTACTATGATACGTGCCCTTCCTTGCACGGCCACGGTTCATTGCTGCAGCCTGTAGACAAACCGATCGACCAGTATGTACGTACACGTTCGCGACCAGAATGACAACGCTACGTACGCTTCGACCAGGTGGGTCTCGACTGTCAGGCACTTCCTTGCGTGCGAAGATGTAGCTGGTGGGTCCCAGCAGTCAGGGGGCGAATCATATTTTTTGCCCGTAATATGGACGCACTTCCTTGCGTGTGAAGATGTAGATGGTGGGTCCCAGCAGTCAGGGGGAAACGTTATTTTTACGAAATAGGGTGGCCCGTCCGGTGGGTCCCTGCTGTCAGGTGGAGGAATAATTATTTTGCGCGTAATAAGGAGGCATTTCCTTGCTGCTGCTGTGGACCCAGCCGTCAGCCTCTCCACGTATAGTACTCTTCCGATGGAAGTCGTTCCTTGACCATGTTGACCATGCCGCGTCGAGAGCACCAGGGCGGTGGACGACGGCGAGGCCTAGGAAGGGGACGACGCGGAGCCAGGGAAGACGCGACAGTGTAAGCCCACGCGGAGAGGAGTATGAGGGTTCACTGGTTCGGCAGCGGTGTGAGGCTGCCGTCGCCGCAGAATAACAGGGGGTGTGGGTGAGTGGATGGCCTGGCCAGCGGTGGGAGTAGTAGGGGGCGGTGAGGCCTCCGCGGCATCACAACCGGCAACGGGAGGTAGGAGCACGTGACACGACCGATGCTGGTTTGGGCAGCTGGAGCAAGAAGACCAGAGGTTGAAGAAGCACTACGGCCGTTGGATAGACATCGTATGGTCACTCGAGCTAGAATCATTCATATTGACTAAGTTGACAAAGTCCTCCATCCCCGTCAACTTAGTAGGCCCACAAGTCAGCCTCCCACTATGGTGGGTCCCAGCTGGCAGGGGGGTATTCATTTCTTGTGCGTAATAGGGAGGCACTTCCTTGCGTGCGAAGATATAGCTGGTGGGTCCGACCTGTCAGCGGGAGGGGGGGACGTTTTTTTTCGCAAAATATAGAGGCCCTTCCGGTGGGTCCCAGATGTCAGGTGGAGGAATCATTATTTTGCGTGTAATAAGGAGGCATTTCCTTGTGTGCGACTGTGGACCCAGCTGTCAGCCTCTCCACGTATAGTCCACTTCCAATGGATGTCGTTCGTTGACCACGTTGACCACGCCGCGCTGAGAGCACCAGGGCGGTGGATGACGGTGAGGCCTACAAAGGGAACGACACGGAGCCGAGGAAGAGACAGCAGGCTGCCCATGCGGTAGGGAGTACGAGGGTTGACTGGTTCGGCCACCGTCACCGCAAAATAACAGGGGGGTTTGGGTGAGTAGAGGGATAGACAGGCCAGGGATGCGAGTATGATGGGGCCGTGAGGCCTGCCCGGCAGCACAGCCGGCCACGGGAGGCAGGAGCAGGCGGTTCCGCCGGCGCTGGTTTGGGCGGCTGGAGCAGGAAGATTAGAGACTGAAGAAGCACAATTGCCGTTAGATTGACATCTAACGGTCTGACGCTGGTAGAGTCGATTGTTGACTAAGTTTCTTTTTTTTTGAGAAACCTCGTGTACGCATGAACTTAGTAGGCCCACAAGTCAGCCTCCCAATCTGTGGCAAACAAGATAGAGCCCATTTGCTATTTTTTTATAATTTACAGCCCATTTGCTAATTTTTAAGTAATTTATTACAACCCATTTTCTACCCAGGACCACGGTCAATAAGTTCAACCATATTTTGCATATTTCGGTGGAGTCCGAACTGTTGTAATCCCAAAATGATAAACATTTTTTTAAGAATTTATTGATTTGCCAAAAAAATTGTTTTGTTTTTGTAAGAAAATAAGACATGGGACAATTGAGTTGGTTTAAGGGAAAACCAGTGGTAAAAAAATCAACGCTGGGAGGGAAAACAACAACAAAAATAAGGATGTAAATATGAAAAAGGAACTTTATGTATATCCAATATAATGATGCATGTATATGAACTAGTAAAACTATAGGTAGAGATTAGAAAACAGATGTAGGACATGGTGTTTCAAGAGGAAAATAGAACTGGGCTGTGTGTTTGATTCAGTAAAAAAACTGCCTGCGGATGTTGCAAGACAAAATATAACTAACACTGGCGGGCCAGAGGCCAGTAGATACCTGCTAGATCTTTGTGCCCCGTTGTCGTCATGGGCTGGGCCTATAAAAAAGAAAACCAAGCCTAGGCAGTCTACAGCCCAGTTGAAACTTGCTCGACCTGAAAAAACAATATACCTGCTCAATAAACGAGATAATTCTACAAGTACAGACTGATAACTAGGATGTAGCAGGTATATTGTTTTTTCATTGTGGTAATAAGTGCATGCACTTGTTTTGAAAAATTTGGAGAACTGGGAATTCGAACGGTAGGTGCTTATGCTACCCATCAAATAAAAATCAGGTGCCTGAAAATTCATTTCGAAACAAATGATTTAGCTTTATATCCACGTCGACCCTCGGCATGATGGTTGGAAGCAAATGCCAAGTTCATATCGAAAGATCGTTAACAACAATACCAACTTGCGGACGACAAGGTAGTACAAGTACCAATACCAAACTAACTTATAATCTTTTTACTCCTGGCCCTAGTGTTTGTCTGGTAGAAAATCTTGCAGAGGACCAGCTCCCGCTCCTTCTCTTGCTCCAGGTCCCCGAGGTGGTACTAGTGCATCACCCAGTTGGTCCTCTGTTGGTCAAATTCTTGTTGGTGTGCAGCACCAGAACCTTTTTGCTGCCTGTCTGCCGGCCGTTGACCATCACCAGCAAGTTATTCCGGTCTTGTGCCACATCGCGTGCATGCCGCGCTCCGACTGTATCTTGCAACGCATCCACGTGCCCCTTTTAGACGCCCTGGAATTGCGCTGGAAGAAATGCTTGCTTAGGCCACTCAGTGTGATACATGCAGTATTGTCGAATACATGTTTTAGTGTACGTAGTTGGCATTTTCATAACATCTTTGGCATGTTGCAGTCACTTGTTTCACTTTTTATTAACTTTCAAATTGTAATTGCTTCACTAGGTCTATGTCTAAAAATAAAAATAGAGCTATAAACAAAGGAATATGTTTGTGCAAGTAGACGGCCGATCGGTGTCTTACCTGGAAGTTTCTCAGGATGGGTGTAGAATATGCCGTGCTCACTGTCGATGGTTGGTATGAACAAATCGATGAGAGGGTGAGGTCTCGCGTTGTCAGCACTCACTTTGGCCTCAAGGTGCTCGATCAGCTCCTGATATGTGGGATCGAACTTGATGCCAGCCGGCAGCACTGGCCAATCCTTCTTGGACTTGCATCGGTTAATTCCAGTTATATGGTACTCAATGTATGATCAATCGACTGTTTTAAGTGAATGATGAAAGATTTTGATAGATAAATGGTACTCCAAATCTGAAGTCCACAATACCCGAACACGTCGCCGCGATTCTTGTGTCACCTCACGCGCAACATGTTGTCACGTAAATTCAATGTGTGGACATGATGAATAATTTGACCGACGTATACTAGTACTGCTACTGTACTACTTATTAGTCGTATTTAGTGTCACATTTTAACCATAGGTTTAACTAACAAGTACACACTTGAAGCCTAATTGATCCTAGATATATATGGCTTCTACACAACATCTCCATCATCATTATCAGTACATTCTACGCAGGTGAGTTAGGATGCACTTGATCCTAGATAGGTATCCATCCTTCAAACCAGAGGAGTGCTTCAAACTAACAACAGTACATAATATCCAACAAAAAAGGGTCGTGTTATAGCAGCAGAGTACATGGATCAGTCTAGATATCAGTATGAATCAAGTTGTGCATATTTGCTGTTGGCATCAACCACATCGCCGCATGTCGGGTTTGCAAAAGCCATCCATCGCATGGAAGCTTGATGCCTTTCACACACTAAAGATTATCTGGCAATAAGCTGTGTTGACGAATCTCTGGATATGGTGATTCATGAAACCCATGGTATGATGTGTAAACACAGTTCCCCCTGGCGAATGGAAGTTGCATAGCATAGTAATCATCGCTGGTGATATGATCGATGATTGGTTGGATGATCGGATAATTGAGCCCGAGGAACATGGAGTGGTTGCCGAGGCTGTAAACCCGCCTCCAGTTGAATACGCCTGACCCAACGGAGCTGGGATCTTTCTTGAACACGAAATAGCCATAGCCACCTATGTCACGAACGCCCCAGGCACTGTACTACATGTGGTTTGATGTAATGGTTTGGCCAATTTGGTACGTGCGAATGAGCAGCAAATGACCGCCGTCAGCTGAACAAGGGATAAACCAGCACCCATCGGCTGGTATGATTCCAGGTCCTGGAATCATGAAGGCCAGCGCATTTGCGTATACTGCAGCAATTCAAATTGGATACCAAAAGGACAAAAAATAAACAATCATGTTCAGAGTATGTGTGGAATTAAGATTATTATAACAGTGATACATATCATAGACAGAGAATTGCAATGCTGTGGTCATAATCATACCCCAAGTTAAAAAAAAGCCAATGGCTTTCATATTCTAGCAATATGTCATGGTTCAAACATCATGTAACAATGAGAGGAAAACAGCTATGACAGGGCCTACTCATATTCTACCATAGCACTTACTACTGTTCTCATATCAACTCTAAGCAATAACATGCGTTGGTATAAAAATCTTGGAAATGAGAGTAACATATAGCAATCATGAGGTTATGCTCATAATATCTATTCTAACAATCATTAGATGCCAATTATTCTCATATCAACTCTAACAATAACATGTGTGGTCATAAAAATCTAGAAAATGAGAGGAACATATAGCAATGATGTGGTTATAGACATACTATCTATTCTAAATTTGTAACAATGAACAGGCAGTCGTATTCATAAGGTAAAGATGAGATAAGATAGAACAATTACACGATGACAGATTCCACCAGTATAGGCAGCCAATTTGTGCATCGACCGCGTAAATGATGCCATCATGCACTATAGCATCAGACAGAAATGTTGCCTCAACAGGATTGACGATGAGGCATAACCATGTATGGCGACCGGATTCCAGATAGACTAATCCCATGTTGAACAAGGCAATGAGGTTGTAATCCATGTAGTCTTCTGATGGTGTGGGCACTTCACAGATTACAACTTTCAACAAACATAGGTCTTGCCAAAAGCTTGACGCGTCTCGTGCGTAGTAGGCAGGAGTGTCCGGCGGGCCGCGAGGCTCGATGGCGGTGGTATCCAACGATGGAAGGGTGATCTCTCGCTGGGTGTAGATATCCACGAGACACCACGGACTACCGGATTGGTGGATGATGATGATCCAGTTGGCCTTCATGCCCGACCAGTAGTGGCCGCGCATGAAGGACAGGTGGACGGGTAGTGGTAGTATGTCGCGGGGCACCACGGCAACCTCCGTAGGATCGTCAAGTCGGTGTCTGGGCCACCGCGAGGATTGGGCATCAGCAAGCAGGGTGTCTTGAAAAGAGCCGTATGGTTGCAGACGAGTAGACGGTACAAAGACACCGAGCATGCGGCTAGACGGACGGTGCTGAGTAGGTCCATACAATTACAGATCTGCTCCAAGAGAACATCGGGGAAGGAATTCCAATCGCGGCTCTACGTGTCAGTCGGTTCTGCCATAGGTTTTTTAGGGCATTGAGTGATTGGGGTTTTTGGTGCCTGCGAGCCAGCGGGGAAGTGGATTCGGGCGGGCGAGCGAAGAATATGGCGTGTGTGGCCGAGCAGTGAGCGGGGGGATATGGTACGTGCGAGCTACCAAGGAAGATGACGCGGGCGGGCGAGCAGTGAGCGGGGGGAAATGGTGTGCAGGCGACGATGGGGAAGAGAGGAGGAAGAAGAAGAGAGGAGGAAGAAGAGTGAAAGACGGGGAAGAAAGTGCATTAAATCTCAATTCTACTAGTACTACTACCAGGATATACCGTCCTTCAGAGTGTAAATAGTTATGCTGATGACATGTGGGTCTACCTGAAGAGGGCCCATATGTCAGTTAATGGAGGAGAGAGGTGCGTAGGCGTATTTGCAGAAGCGTTCTCTATTGGCAAACATGATGGCAGTACTGGGTAAGGATGATTTAGTAACACCAACACGCTGATTCAGCTTATTAATTAAGTGTCCCATCTGCTGCAGCGTGTATTGTCACTTCACTATGAAGACAAGTTGAATAGTTCTCTCGGACGGAGATGGGGAATAATGGATCGTGAAGACTTCCTATCTACAGTATCCCTATGCCTCTACGCTCACTTCACTCATTTTGCTCCGTTCGTAGTCACTTGTTGAAATCTCTAGAAAGACAAATACTCCGTATTTGTGAACAGAGGGAGGCTTTTACTCCGTATTGGGAACAGAGGGAGTATCACCATATGGAGGGAACAGAGGAAGCTTGAAATAGGAACATATCAATGGGAGGGAGTAAAAGCCTCATGCATGCATGCAACATGCAACACTCACACGTATGCAACACTCACGCACCCATGCGGTACATAGCACACGATGCAACACACACGCTCATGCTCAAGTGCTCAACCTACTCCCTACGTCCGTGAAAGACTGTACATTTAGAGATTTACACATTGACCAGGGCATAATTAACGCCCAAAAGTAGCAGACTTATGTGTGCATGCGACCGTTGAGAGAAGAAGATTAAATGAAGGCTGTTGCATGCTGTAATTAAGGATAGACATGTAGCCTATAGCTAGAGCACAAGTTGGTGCATTAGTAAATCAATATCAATTTGGATTAAAGGCTAAATGCATTGGAGGTGTAGATGTACACTCTTTGTTTTTTAGCCGATGTACACTCTTTGGAAGACCGAGGGAGTACACGTGCATGCACTCACATACACAGCCAGGGTGGTTCGCGCGCAAGGGTTGGGCTCCTGTCGCGCCTGCGTAAAGTTTGGTTTAACTGATTTCTTTGCTCCGCCAACTGACAGGTGGGACCCAGAAACCAGGTGACAATTTAATCACTCAACGAAGTGCCACATTGACTATGTGGCCGGTCAGTAGGGTGCAATACGGTGCTGGACGATGAGCTATTGATCGTATAATCACCGCAAAACTATATATAGTGACCATAAAGAGCGTATTGTTACATGATACGTCTCCAACGTATCTATAATTTTTGATTGTTCCATGCTATTATATTACCCGTTTTGGATGTTTATGGGCTTTACATTACACTTTTATATCATTTTTGGGACTAACCTACTAACCGGAGGCCGAGCCCGAATTGCTGTTTTTTTGCCTATTTCAGTGTTTCAAAGAAAAGGAATAAAAAACGGAGTCCAAACGGAATGAAACCTTCGGGAGCGATCTTTTCGGAACAAACGCAATCCAGGAGACTTGGAGTGGACGTCAAGCAGCAACCGAGGCGGCGACGAGGGTGCCCGGTGCGCCCCCACCCTCGTGGGCCCCTCGTGGCTCAACCGACCTACTTCTTCCTCCTATATATATATCCAAATACCCTAAAAACATCCAGGAGCACCACGAAAAACTATTTCCACTGCCGCAACCTTCTGTATCCGCGAGATCCCATCTTGGAGCCTTCGCCGGCGCTCCACCGGAGGGGGAATCGACCATGGAGGGCCTCTACATCATCTCCAAGGCCTCTCCGATGAGTTGCGAGTCATTTACCACAAAACTTCGGGTCCATAGTTATTAGCTAGATGGCTTATTCTCTCTCTTTGAATCTCAATACAAAGTTCTCCTCGATCTTCTTGGAGATCTATTTGATGTAACTCTTTTTGCAGTGTGTTTGTCGAGATCTGGTGAATTGTGGGTTTACGATCAAGTTTATCTATGAGAAATATTTGAATCTCCTCTGAATTCTTTTATGTATGATTGGTTATCTTTGCAAGTCTCTTCGAATTATCAGTTTGGTTTGGCCTACTAGACTGATCTTCTTGCAATAGGAGAAGTGCTTAGCTTTGGGTTCAATCTTGCGGTGTCCTTTCCAAGTGACAGCGGGGCAGCAAGGCACGTATTGTATTGTTGCCATCGAGGATAAAAAGATGGGGTTTATATCATATTGCTTGAGTTTATCCCTCTACATCATGTCATTTTTCTTAATGCGTTACTCTGTTCTTCATCAACTTAATACTCTAGATGTAGGCAGGAGTCGGTCGATGTGTGGAGTAATAGTAGTAGATGCAGAATCGTTTCGATCTACTTGTTGCGGACGTGGTGCCTATATACATGATCATGCCTATATATTCTCATAACTATGCACTTTTCTATCAATTGCTCGACAGTAATTTGTTCACCCACCGTAATACTTATGCTATCTTGAGAGAAGCCACTAGTGAAACCTATGGCCCCCAGGTCTATCTTTTATCATATAAGTTTCCCATCTACTTATATTTGCATCTTTTACTTTCCAATCTATATCATAAAAATACCAAAAACATTTATCTTATCTTATTATCTCTATCAGATCTCACTTCCACAAGTTACCGTGAAGGGATTGACAACCCCTTTATTGCATTGGTTGTGAGGTTCTTGTTTGTTTGTGTAGGTACGAGGGACTTTTGAGGAGCCTCATACTGGATTGATACCTTGGTTCTCAAAATCTGAGGGAAATGCTTACACTACTTTGCTGCATCACCCTTTCCTCTTCAAGGGAAAACCAACGCAGTGGTCAACAGGTAGCAAGAAGGATTTTTGGCGCCGTTGCTGGGGAGGTCTTCGCTCAAGTCAAGACATACCAAGTACCCATCACAAACTCATCTCCCTCGCATTACATTATTTGCCATTTTTCTCTCGTTTTCCTCCCCCCACTTCTCCCTTTCCGTTTTATTCACCCTCTCTTTTCCATTCGCCTCTCTTTGTCGCTCACCTCTTGTGTGCTCGTGTGTTAGATCATTTATCTTGTCGTCATGGCTAGTTCTCCTATCCTCGTTATTACTCCCGAGCATGAAGTTCTCAATTTTAAACAAAGGTGGGGAGAAAATCTAAAAGATGCTTGCATAGATTTTGCAATGCTAAAAATAGATCTACTAGGAAGCTATCTACTTCTGTTCTTCTTCGCAATTTTTATGTAGGCATTACCCCTTGGAATAGATGCATCCTTGATACCATTACCGGAGGGGATTTCTTGGGTAGCCATACTTTTGATGCTTATAATGCTATGTTAGATTTGTTTGGCCCACCACCTCTTTTGGTTAATGGAACTGTTTTAATTTTGGAACATGTGATGCAAAGGCTTGAAATTATTGAAAAATAAACTTGCCGCTGTTGAGTTGATTGAAATTTTTGATAGAAAGATCCATTAGCAAATCACCCAATATGGATCTAGGGTTGGAGTTACTTTGAATTTTTTTAAAGAGAAAGAACCTATAGTTAACGAAAGAATAGATCTAGATTCTACGAGAATCGGTAAACTTGAGGATATTATTACCAACTTATGGTTGGCCTTTTCATCCTTGAAAAATACTCCAACTCCTCCTACCAAAACCGCCAAATTTATTTATGTTCCTAAAAATAAGGGTGAATCTTCTAGTAAGGAGAATGCGGATCTCAAATCAATAAGTGTTCACCCCAATTGTTTCTCTATCATAAAGGAACCTTTCGCTTCGAATGAATTTCTTGATTTCTTGCCTAGGAGTTTGATCATTTCTAAAAACAAAGAAACTCCTAAAAGTTATAAGTGCTCTATTGAAGATTTGAACACTAAAGATGGCAATACTTAGATCTATTCTCGCTTTTATGCCTAGCTAGGGGCGTTAAACGATAGCGCTTGTTGGGGGGCAACCCAATTTTATTTTAGTTCCTTGCTTTTTGCTTCTGTTTACTAATAAATATTTCAGCTAGCTTCTGTTTAGATGTGGTTTTATGTTTTAGTTAGTGTTTGTGCCAAGTAGAACCTATAGGATAACCTACAGTGATAGTTAATTTGATTCTGCTGAAAAACAGAAACTTTTGCCGCATGAGAATAATTTTAATAAATCACCAAAACGTGATTTTTAGTTGATTTTTTTGCAGTAGACCAATATAAAAACTTCCCAGGACTTCCTATTTTGGTGGGATGTTTAGAGTTCTAGAAGTATTCGAAAGTTACAGATTGCTACAGACTGTTCTGTTTTTGTCAGATTCTGTTTTTTCGTGTGTTGTTTGCTTGTTTTGATGCATCTATGGCTAGTATCGGGGGGTATGAACCATAGAGAAGTTGGAATACAGTAGGTTTAACACCAATATAAATAAATAATGAGTTCATTACAGTACCTTATGTGGTGGTTTTTCTTTCTTGCACTAATGGAGCTCATGAGATTTCCTGTTGAGTTTTGTGTTGTGAAGTTTTCAAGTTTTGGGTAAAGATTTGATGGACTATGGAATAAGGAGTGGCAAGAGCCTAAGCTTGGGGATGCCCATGGCACCCCAAGATAATCCAAGGACAACCAAAAGCCTAAGCTTGGGGATGCCCCGGAAGGCATCCCCTCTTTCGTCTTCGTTTATCGGTAACTTTACTTGGAGCTATATTTTTATTCACCACATGATATGTATTTTGCTTGGAGCGTCTTGTATGATATTAGTCTTTTATTTTTTAGTTTACCACAATCATCCTTGCTGTACACACCTTTTGGAAGAGACACACATGATTTGGAATTTATTAGAATACCCTATGTGCTTCACTTATATCTTTTGAGCTAGATAGTTTTTGCTCTAATGCTTCACTTATACTTTTTAGAGCACGGCGGTGGCTTGATTTTGTAGAAATTGTTGATCTCTCATGCTTCACTTATATTATTTTGAGAGTCTTTTAGAGCAGCATGGTATTTTCTATGGTTATAAAATTGGTCCTAGAATGATGTGCATTCAAGTTGGGTATAATAAAAACTATCATAGGAAGTGAATTGGATGCTATGATCAATTTGATGCTTGATAACTGTTTTGAGATATAGAGGTGGTGATATTAGAGTCATGCTAGTTGGGTAATTGTGAATTTAAATAATACTTGTGTTGAAGTTGGCAAGTCCCGTAGCATGCACGTATGGTAAAAGTTGTGTAACAAATTTATTGCATGGAGTGCTCTTTCGATTGCCTTCCCTTGTGTTGAGGTCGGGGGGGCGCGATGGTTAACTCCTACCAACCTCCCCCCTAGGAGCATGCGTAGTAGTACTTTGCTTCGAGGGCTAATAAAACTTTTGCAATAAGTATATGAGTTCTTTATGACTAATGTGAGTCCATGGATTATACGTACTTTTACCTTTCCATCATTGCTAGCCTCTTCGGTACCGTGCATTGCCCTTTCTCACCTTGAGAGTTGGTGCAAACTTCGCCGGTGCATCCAAAGCCCGTGATACGATAGGCTCTATCACACATAAACCTCCTTATATCTTCCTCAAAACAGCCATCATACCTACCTATTATGGCATTTCCACAGCCATTCCGAGATATATTGCCATGCAACTTTCCACCGTTCCGTTTATCATGACATGCATCATCATTGTCATATTGCCTTGCATGATCATGTAGTTGACATCGTATTTGTGGCAAAGCCACCATGCATAATTTTTCATACATGTCACTTTTGATTCATTACCCATCCCGGTACACCGCCGGAGGCATTCATATAGAGTCATATCTTGTTCTAGTTCTAAGTTGTAATTCATGAGTTGTAAATAAATAGAAGTGCGATGATCATCATTATTAGAGCATAGTCCCTTATAAAAAAAAGCAAAAAAAAGAAAGTCCCAAAAAAAGAAATAAAAAGGGGGACAATGTTACTATCCTTTTCCACACTTGTGCTTCAAAGTAGCACCATGTTCTTCATATAGAGAGTCTCTTATGTTGTCACTTTCATATACTAGTGGGAATTTTTCATTATAGAACTTGGCTTGTATATTCCAACGATGGGCTTCCTCAAAATTCCCTAGGTCTTCGTGAGCAAGCAAGTTGGATGCACACCCACTTAGTTTCTTTTATTGAGATTTCATACATTTATAGCTCTAGTGCATCTGTTGCATGGCAATCCCTACTCCTCATGTTGACATCAATTCATGGGCATCTCCATAGCCTGTTGATTAGCCTCGTCAATGTGAGACTTTCTCCTTTTTTGTCTTCTCCACACAACCTCCATCATCATATTCTATTCCACCCATAGTGCTATATCCATGGCTCACGCTCATGTATTGCGTGAGAGTTGAAAAAAGCTGAAGCGCGTTAAAAAGTATGAACCAATTGCTTGGCTGAAACCGGGGTTGTTCTTGATGGGAGTACTTCGTGTGATGAAAATGAAACATAGACTAACTATATGATTTTGTAGGGATGAACCTTCTTAGCCATGATATTTTGAGAAGACATGATTGCTTTGTTAGTATGCTTGAAGTATTACTATTTCATATGTCAATATGAAATTTTATTTTGAATCATTTGGATCTGAACATTCATGCCACAATAAAGAAAATTACATTGAGAATTATGCTAGGTAGCATTCCACATCAGAAATTCTATTTTTATCATTTACCTACTCGAGGACGAGCAGGAATTAAGCTTGGGGATGCTTGATACGTCTCCAACGTATCTATAATTTTTGATTGTTCCATGCTATTATATTACCCGTTTTGGATGTTTATGGGCTCTACTTTACACTTTTATATCATTTTTGGGACTAACCTACTTACCGGAGGCAGCCCAAATTGCTGTTATTTTTGCCTATTTCAGTGTTTCGAAGAAAAGGGATATCAAACGGTGTCCAAACGGAATGAAACCTTCGGGAGTGATATTTTTGGAACAAACACAATCAAGGAGACTTGGAGTGGACTTCAATCAGCAAACGAGGCGGCCACGAGGGTGCCCGGCGCACCCTAGGGGGGTGGGCGCGCCCCCCACCCTCGTGGGCCCCTTGTTGCTCAACCGACCTACTTCTTCATCCTATATATATCCACGTACCCTAAAAACATCCAGGAGCACCACGAAAAACTATTTCCACCGCCGTAACCTCCTGTATCTGTGAGGTCCCATCTTGGAGCCTTCGCCGGCGCTCCGCCGGAGGGGGAATCGACCACGGAGGGCCTCTACATCATCTCCAAGGCCACTCCGATGAGTTGTGAGTAGTTTACCACAGACCTTCGAGTCCGTAGTTATTAGCTAGATGGCTTCTTCTCTCTCTTTGAATCTCAATACAAAGTTCTCCTCGATCTTCTTGGAGATCTATTCGATGTAACTCTTTTTGCGGTGTGTTTGTCGAGATCCGATGAATTGTGGGTTTATGATCAAGTTTATCTATGAGAAATATTTGAATGTCCTCTGAATTCTTTTATGTATGATTGGTTATATTTGCAAGTCTCTTCGAATTATTAGTTTGGTTTGGCCTATTAGATTGATCTTTCTTGCAATAGGAGAAGTGCTTAGCTTTGGGTTCAATCTTGCGGTGTCCTTTCGTAGTGACAGCAGGGGCAGCAAGGCACGTATTGTATTGTTGCCATCGAGGATAAAAAGATGGGGTTTATATCATATTGCTTGAGTTTATCCCTCTACATCATGTCATTTTTCTTAATGCGTTACTCTGTTCTTCATGAACTTAATACTCTAGATGCAAGCAGGAGTCGGTCGATGTGTGGAGTAATAGTAGTAGGTGCAGAATCGTTTCGATCTACTTGTTGCGGACGTGATGCCTATACACATGATCATGCCTAGATATTCTCATAACTATGCACTTTTCTATCAATTGCTCGACAGTAATTTGTTCACCCACCGTAATACTTATGCTATCTTGAGAGAAGCCACTAGTGAAACCTATGCCCCCCGGGTCTATCTTTTATCATATAAGTTTCCCATCTACTTTTATTTGCATCTTTTACTTTCCAATCTATATCATAAAAATACGAAAAATATTTATCTTATCTTATTATCTCTATCAAATCTCACTTTCGCAAGTTACCGTGAAGGAATTGACAACCCCTTTATCATGTCGGTTGCGAGGTTCTTGTTTGTTTGTGTAGTTACGAGGGACTTTTGAGGAGCCTCCTACTCGGTTGATACCTTGGTTCTCAAAAACTGAGGGAAATACTTACGCTACTTTGCTGCATCACCCTTTCCTCTTCAAGGGAAACCAACGCAGTGCTCAAGAGGTAGCAATACATACGTTGACCGCCAGTGTAGTTTTCTCGTTTCAAATTAAGCCATATTAACTGGAAAGGACGCAGTATGGACTAGTACTAGTACTGCTTTGATGTGTCCCGTCAACTCGCCGAACGAGGAGAAGCTTGCTTACTACACCTCTCCCTCGCCCACGCGCGCGGTGGCTCGCAGGACGAGGAGAGGGTTTTGACTAGGGCGCCCTCTCCCTCTCCCTCTCCCTCGCCCTCGCCCTCATGGTGGACGTGCAGTAGTTCAATCGGTGTCAGATTGCCAGAAGCATATTGTACTGTAGTATCATCATTGTTGGACCTTCTGAAGAGGCGAAGAGCCAAGTGCAAGGTTCATACGAGTACGAACTGTTGAACCTCCCGAAGAGGCAAAGTGCCAAGCACAAGGTTTTATAGGAGTTGTCATCCTAGTAGGAGTATACTACAACTATAGCAAACGATGCTACTGTATGATGCCGCCACGTCACCTATATCCAAAGCTGTGCCACCTTTTTTTCTCAAAGAGTGTGTTGGAGCCCGTGCAACAACCACACAAGTTGCATGTACACATAACACATTTACTAGTAATAAATTCTAAAGGACAAATGCCAGTATGCCACACAATTTCATCTCCAATTCATGTGATAAATTTGTGCATGACTAGTGTACATATATTCACAGCGCTACCGTTCACAATTTACCATACTCCACTTACACGTTATAGATGGGCTACATGTCCTCCTTCAGGTTCCAGTCCCAGGTGTTCTTCATGGATGGCACGATCCATAGCGGTGGGCAACGAGAATCATTGTCGCAGCTTTCTAGTCCGGTTCCACACGATGGAGACTCATCCAAGCTGAAGCGGCATAAATCAGGGATAGCGTGTCCCAGCATGTCGTTCATTCGGCGGTGCGCACTAAAGACACAACCATGCTTCATGAATGGCAGGCCTTCGGTGTCGTGCACGGAAGGTGGCATCCGCTTCACAATGGGGTAGATGTCCCCAATGAAAAGCGAGTACTCTCCAAGAGTGTTCCTCGGCACCCACGTAGCATCACGGGTGTCGAACTCGGCGCCGTTCATATGGTACACGCGGCATCTCAGATATGGACATATCTTGACGTACATAGTCAAGGTCCATGCATAATAATGTTGTGCTCAAATATGGCGGTCAGTAATATTGTGCAACAAATAGTACTACTCCGGTATAGAGGAAGTAAAATAACCTACTTATTATATATAACCACTCTTGGCTACATGGATGAGATAGTAAGACATGGAAAAACAAAAATGGTGGCAGCTAGTGGGTTCAAGTCTTCAAGGGCCTAGCTAGCTATACGCGTCCTCCAAGGTAAAAAGTACTCCTACTAGTACTAGTAAGTAGTACAACAATCAAAGAGAAGGCGAGACCGCGAGAGGGTTAAAAAATATAATACTAAATGGAATACCTGGGTAGATGGTGACGGTCCAATCGTGGTAGATTGTGTGACCATGTTGCACATCAGTGGTACCATGGGTACCGATTGCTAAGATAGTTGATCCCAATATGCCAAAGTCAGCTACAAGGTTCCAGGTTAGACCGAATCGCGGATGCAAATGCACATCTAGGATCGGCGATCTTATTTTGATTGGGGGATGACTGGTCCCTGCAAAATAATGGAGTACCGTTAGGGATGCAAATGATGGTTTGTGCATTCCGTTTGTAATCTCCTGTAAGGTAGGATGGCAACCAAATGAAACAAGTCCCCTAGCTTGTCACCGCAAAGATGCGGCCTAGATGGCGCACGACGTCTTCGAACGTGTAGGGGTACAAATCTGCCGCGGCCAACATGCGCCAGCCTCTGCCGTTACTGCCTCTTGCATTGATGGCAATCCTTATGTCGAACACCGCGATGAGATAGTAATCGTCGTATCTGCGTCACTTTGTCGGCGGGCCCGCAATTGCTATCTTCTTCAATCTCATGTAGGCATCATCATACGTATTCAAGCCCAACCAGTCTGAAAGGCCAACCCCAATGGTGGAGAGGGGGTCTACGGGAACAGCCGCACTGCTATGGATGTTGTGCAAAATGATGGTGGTATCCGGCCGGAGGTATGCAAGCCAATCTTTGTTGGCACCGACCCGGACCTATATATAAGACGGTGGGCAGCGGAGAAATTACGGGATGGAAATGGAATAACTAAGTGCTACATGATCAAACTCCATGACTGACCTGCTCATCGGACAAAATCCGACTACCTCTCAACGTCGGCAACTCTAGCGGAGTCAACGTGAAACCATGGCCAGGGAGCGGTGGACTGTTCGAAGGATTGTCCCATAGAAGAACCTTCTCCTCGAGGACGCATGGAAGACCAACAAGCATGGCCTTTTCCCAAGCCTAGTTAAGCACCGTCTTGAAAAGGTTGGTGCAGGAAGCACCGAGTCCGCAGCAGTGAGGACGTCGGAGCGGCGTGTGATTTCTCCCAGAGGATCGCCTTCCAAGGTCTCCAGCCCCGATGAGAAGGAGAACCGCCTGGCGAATCCATGGAGCAGCGATGAACTACCTTCTCTTCGGGGGGAGGGGAACTGGCGAGGAGGATATAAGAGTGTAGTAACCGCAGGGCCTCATCCTTTCCAACTGTAGCTCCTCGATTGTTCCTTAGCAAAGGGGTGAGGCTATTATTTACTACATACTCATACTATAGCAGTACTAGTACTACTTTCTCAACTAGTAGTGTGATGTACTATACTTCTAGTATAGTGCACCAGTTTTGAAGTCTTGAATCTCAAGGCCAAGGAGCTACAGTTGGAAGTGGAGGGTAGTACTGTTCTCTAGAACTATCGCTGTACTATCAATGCAGGGAAAGTACACCTGCATAGTGGGTACTCTCGGTGCTCTATTCAAGTGCGTAACTGGCCTACTCAGCCACTCCTCTGATGCACACACACTAGCAGCCTGTTTATCAGCGACGGTTACTGCGGGGGCAGAACATTTGAGTTATTTGATACAGCGAGTCTAGGCTTTTCGCTTCCATTTATGGAGGTGTAATGGATCTCGTTGAACTTTGTTAGTAGTTCCTTCTTTATGAATGAGATGAGGCAAAGCTTTTGCCTCCGTTTCAAAAAAAAATCACGTAAAGAGGAATTTCTTTTATAGAGCCGATAATGGAGTGAAGTCCATGCGTGCAATGCCACAAGCTACAAAGTAGTAGAGTACTAGTAGCACTTTACGTACAGAGCCATATTGCACAGTTCCTAATGTCGCGCCAGGCTTTTCCGGCTCCTCGGGCTTAATTGGGAGGCACTAGTTTAAATATGCTACTAGCTAATGAGGAAGCTGCAAGCGAGGTGCGGCTAGGGAGAGCACGCGAGCCACGAGATGATGGGAAGGAAAACCCATTCACATGGCTGGGCTATCTAGTGCACCAAGATTGTGGTGCGACACGTCCGTTCGACTTCAAAACTCAAACTACCCATGTACAATATTGGCTCGCAGCAAAGTTACTATTTTAAAAAAGGCCGCCATGCATTCAGCCGGGATCGAACCCACAAAACGAGGTATACACTCCCGCGACCACTAGTAGTACTCGTTGGAGTACAATGCAAACTATAATCGCCTTTTGTCGCTAGTAGTACATTGTTCCTTACAAGAAACCACTAATAATGCCAAGAAACCACTAATCATGCCAAGAAACTACTACCACTTGCATACGTGGCAAACTTAAGATAAGACTACCTTATCAACCATTGTACATGCCCTTACCAACCAGCCCTACCAAGAAACGACTACTCTACAAAGTGCCGTTATAGGCACGTTTCAACCCATGTCGCCCCTTAAGTCAACGCCTTCTATTTGACCGGCAAGTTAGGCGTTAAGACTTGTGGGACCTACATGTCAGTCTGCAGAAAAATCCCCGAGTGACCTCCTACTCGGGCCAACCTGCCAACCCATGCGGAGGCTAGCGCGGCGTTCGGCCCGTCCGGCGGAGCGACGGCCAATTCGCTCATCACCGGCGCCACCGACAAACACACATCAGTACTGTTTGAAGTAATGTTCAGGAAAAATAATGATTTGAGGGGGAATAACAAGATAGAAGGTCAGATGTGGGTCCCTCGTGTCAACGGTCAAACAAAATGTGTTGGTTTAAGCTGCCTCATCAGCACGGACGTGTGGGCCAACCCTGTCATAAACGGGTTTAAACGGGCCTAATCAGCACTAGGTATTTTGGCGTGGATTAATAAACGGGTTTTTGGTGCGGATTAAGAAATTTTGGGTATGTTTTGCTATTTTTTGTACAATAATTTCTTCCTAGGGCTGGTTGAAAGTGGTGGTTTTTTGTTAAATACTCTACATATCGTAGTAGGAGTGAAAGTTAAGCTTTGGAAGCCAATAAGCAAGGCTAGTTACATAGTGCATATGTGTACGTGATTGAAAGTAAATATCAACCACGAGTGACTAATATCTTGATGGAAAACTTGAAACTATGGAAATACTAGCATTTTTTGCATGGTTGGAAATACTAGCAGTGTGCATGTGCGTTGCAACAGATCATAATTAGAATAATACTTATTCACAAACTTGATACAAAACACTCTAATTTTGATATACATATATCACTAGAGATATATTATATTTCAATCAGAATATATTCCTTGGGCTGTTTTGGTGAGGTGAGGGAGGGATGTGGTTGGTTTTAAGATACTAATTATGGATTTTTTCTGCAAATTGGTAGAGAAGTGGGATGTTGGTGAGAAAAGGCAACAACTTACCTCACAGTCGCTAGATGTAGATCTAATGGTCAGAAATGATGGATATCAGACACACCATCATCACCAACTTAGTCTTCTGTAGGAGTACTAGCAAGATGTTCGTGCATTGCACGAAACATCAAGATGCATTTTTTTATAAAACACTTGTTGTGATTGACCCATGCGGGAGTAATCCCATGTGTAAAAACTAATGATACCTTGAGAAATAGGAGATAACGTGAAGAGGAGTGGGGTGTGGTGGTGATTGGTGGTCGGACTGAGCAGAGGCATGGGGATGGACGACGCCGGCAGCGGCCACCAGGCCAATCTGTTCCAGAGACTTCCTTTTTTAATTGCTCAACAATGAGGTTGTTGGAGATAAGGATGAACGAGGGAAGGCCTTGTCTACAAATGTGGAGAGAGGTGCAGGTATCTTTTAGTTTAATTTCCATCCGTCAGATATAGATCGGACGGTCTATATTGCAAGATGGCACGCGTACCATCATCACCAACTCGGTTTTTTATTAGAGAAGAAATATAAGTATGGAGATACAAACGTATTATCGGTACTTGTTTCCGTAAACTAGGATCTACATTCTATTCAACGCCTCAGCATGTGGGGCCTTAGCACAATGACTTCTCGACTGTGTAAAACAAAGGTCTTCCCGTCGCCGATAAGGAGGGGGTGATGGCGGCGTGCTTTCAGCTTGCTCTAGTCCTAGTGGTCATACTAGGTGGTCTACGCAGGTGTAGATTTATTCTTTTTCACGTCTCGCGTTCGCCGTACTGCCACGACTGTTGATGAATAGACAACAAGTCATTCACGGGGAAACCCTTGTTGAGCGTGTTTGCGAGAGAGAGAGAGTGTGCGTGTGTGATATGTCTAGAGACTGAGGCAATGATAAGAGTTCTTTGCGTCTATGCGTGTGGAGGATAGAGAGAGACATGTACATGGGGCTTTGTGTTGTGTAACGTGGAGACACATAGAAATAATCAGAGAGTGAGTGTGTGAGATACACATGCGGACATGGGGAGAGACGAGGATCCAGATAAATGGGTGTTTGTGCATGTCTGTGTGTGTTTGTGCGCGCGCATGTGTGTGAGAGGGAGTGTGTGTATGTGGAGTAGAGAGACCACTAATGGTGTAAACCTAGTATAAGGGAAGGGGGAATGGTGTGACATGTGTGTCAGAGAGAGACAAAGGTATTTGTAGTAGCGGGATAACATGGGTGCGGGCGGGGAGCAGACTATTTGGAAGAGACATCGAGTGTGTGTGGGACAGGGGTGTGAGAGCGAGCGAGAGAGAGAGAGAGAGAGAGAGAGAGAGAGAGAGAGCTAGCGACGGAGAGAGAGGAAGAGAGAGGGGGGGGAAGAGGGGCTGTTTGTGTCCATAAATGGTGTATAGATAGGGAGACAATGTTGATGTTGTCAGAAATTGGCCTATGTACGGAGACGCAAGGGAAGCGAGTCATCATGTGTGTGATAGGGACTTCATGAGAGATCTAGAATAGATGGTGTAGAGAACAACGTGCGAGATTGAGAACGATGATACATTAGGGAGCTATGGAAAGAGTCACGACATATATATATACATGGAAGGAGCTGGGGCGGGTCCGCATATGGGAGAGATAGAAAGAGGAGAGTGGTGCACAAGGAGACAAAGTGTGCTTGTTTGCAGTGGGGGTGGTGTGTGAGGTGAGTGTGCGAGAACCACATAACTAGGGAGATAGACGTTTGAGGGTGACGTTGTGTGTGTATGGGAAAGATACAATCTACATAGTGAGTGTGCTTGGGAAAGAGAGATGCCGGGAGACCTAGAGAGTGGGGGAAGAGATGTGTGCATGCCCGAGAGACAAAGTGATAGAGACCTATATTGGGGTCCAGACTTTAGAAGAGTGGGGGGGTGTTAATGTGCTCGTGTGTTCATGTCTGGGGGAGAGAACGACTTGTTTGTGTGTGTGTGTGTGAGGGGGGGGGGGTTGTTGGCTTCAGATAAAGAGTGAGGTGTCTATATTTGAGGGACTTTAGCATAATTAAGATATATATGGTCAATAGTGTGTGCACTCATGGTTGATCAATTTGTTTCATAGTTTGGACTATGAGATAACGATACTTTTGAACATGCGTGATATACCTTGATGTACCAGAATTACAAACCTAAGATTGGAATTTTGGAATTCGACTCCATCATTAGCTTTTGTAATTCATTTAAACGGAGGTACATTTTTTAAGCCGGGATTTCGTGATTTCATATTCATATATCAAACCTAGAGATATAAACATACGGGAATGTTCAAACTTTATAATCATCCACTTTATTCATACACATACACACTTTTGCTTTTGTCACAATATTTAGGATAAACACATTTGGAATTTCATTTGAATTGGACCGTATGATGGTATTTGCTTGTACTAGCTCAATGATCCATATTTGAATTGAATGGATGTGACGCCCTCGATTCAATCATACACAAATCATACACGCAAATGTGTACGATCAAGATCAAGAACTCACGGGAAGATATCACAACACAACTCTAGACACAAATTAAAATAATACAAGCTTTATATTACAAGCCAGGGGCCTCGAGGGCTCGAATACATCAGCTCGAATACACAAGAGTCAGCGGAAGCAACAATATCTGAGTACAGACATAAGTTGAACAGAGATGCCTTAAGAAGGCTAGCACAAAAGCAACACAATCAAAGAGGCAAGGCCTCCTGCCTGGGAGCCTCCTAACTACTCCTGGCGTCAGCGGCCTCCACGAAGTAGTAGGCACCCTCAGTGTAGTAGCAGTCATCGTCGAAGGTGGCGTCTAGATCCTGGGCTCCACCATCTCGTTGCGACAACCGGAAAGAAGAATAAAGGGGGAAAAGGGGGAGCAAGGCAACCGTGAGTACTCATCCAAAGTACTCGCAAGCAAGGATCTACACTACATATGCATCGGTATCAATGAAATGGGTTGTATCTGTGGACTGGACTGCAGAATGCCAGAAGAGAAGGGGAAGGCCTAGCCTATCGAAGACTAGCAACTTCAAGCAGCTCCAAGCATCTTGCGGCATCAGAAGAGATAAGAGTAGCATAAGGTAAAGTAGCAGTAGTGACATCAACCTCGGCCACAGATCCTTTCTCGACTCCCTGCGAGAAAGCAATCCCAGAGCCATACTATCCATTTCTCACCACAATCCATTTCTCATCACAATCCATTTCTCATCACAAGTATCCAGTTCTAGTTTTATCGATCGGGACACAACTCCGAGCGTCCGTTACCGTAGGACAGGCTATCGATAGATGTTTTCTTCCCTGCAGGGGTGCACCAACTTACCCACCACACTCGATTAACTCCGGCCGGACACACTTTCCTGGGTCATGCCCGGCCTCGGCCAAAAAATACGCCGCAACCCGACCTAGGCTTAATAGAGATGTCAGCACGCCGGACTAAACCTATGCCCCGAGGGGTCATGGGCCATCGCCCCGGGAACTCCCGCACGTTGCGAACGCGGCCGTGAGCAGACCTAGCTACCTCCTTAAAAAAGGCAGGTGCTTACCAGTCCAACCCGACACGCGCCACTCAGCCGCTGACGTCTACTAAGCTTCGGCTGATGCATACGACGCAGAACGTCCATACTATGCCCACGTGATGGTTAGTCCTATCAGGCCAGAGGCCCCTCGGATTAAATATCCAAATCGTAGTGGATTAGGAACACGCGGTAACAAGCAGAGACTCACGAAAGATGTGACCCCGTTGCCCCGACTCAAGGACTTGCGGCAAGGGCTAAGAATGCCCGGCCACGCCTCGTAATTATCTCGCGGGCACCCTCCAGGTCAACCCGACTCCTCATCACTCGCAAATATGCTCGCTGGTACCCTCGGGGCCGACCGTGCAGTAGTAACATGGTTCAGTGTAAAGTCATAGTAACCATATTAACCGTGTGTCTAACACCAAGGGGAAAACCTGAGGAGTTACCCTCGATGGATTCCACTCGATGTAATCATCAAGGTGAACATTAGAGGATCCACCCTCGAGGTTCACACTTGAGGGGTTGCACGACAGAGTCATATCGGAAGTGGTTAAGGTGGAATCACCCTCGATGACCACGACGGAATAACTACACTACCGGGTTAACATCAGAAGTGCTGATGAGGTCTCACCCTCGACACTCGATGGTAACCAAGTAGTGTCGAGCAACTAAGCGGAAGTGATGTGCGGTGCCGGGGCCTGGTCTTCGATCCCATTGATCGGGTCTTTGATGATGAAGCAGGTGCAACAACGACAAGGTGGGGGTCACTGATGTATCACTAACCAACCTATACTAAGTAGTTTAGGATAAGCAGGTAAGGTAACAATAAGCAGGTTACAAAAGCAGGCTATGCATCAGAATAGGAGCAAAAAAATAATAGTAGCAAAATCTAATGCAAGCATGAGAGAATGGAATGGGCGATATCGAGATGATCAAAGGGGGGGGGGGGTTGCTTGGAAGCTCTGCTGAAAGGGAAGAAGGGACGTCGTCGACGTAGTCGATCACCGGGGCATCATCAGCCTCGGGGTCTACCGGAGAGAAGAGGGGGAAGAAACCATAAATATAAAGCAAGCATAACATTACAAGGCATAACATGGCAATATGCTGTGCCGGGTGTGACCTAACATATGGCTACATGATATAGGCGAATGGGGAATTCAACCGGGAAGGTATTCGT
Source organism: Aegilops speltoides (assembly GCA_021437245.1). Classification (NCBI taxonomy): domain Eukaryota; kingdom Viridiplantae; phylum Streptophyta; class Magnoliopsida; order Poales; family Poaceae; genus Aegilops; species Aegilops speltoides. The sequence goes on from CM038144.1 coordinate 120,822,452, forward strand.
AGTTTCGGACCTGTGTTAGATAGATGACCGAAGGGGGAATGTTCTATGTTCAGGTAGTTAGAGGCATCTGACAGGTAAACGGACCGCGTATTCGGATTCGTCTCGTCGTTCTGAGCAACTTTCATGTAGAAAACATTTCATCCGAGCTATGATTATTTTTCTACGATTTTTCAAAGATTTTAGCATTTTCTGAAATTATTTAAATTACCAGAATTAACAAAAAAGGAAAATGACGTCAACATTGTGTGGGGATGATGTGAGCGGTCAACAGACTCGTTGACCAGGTCAAAACTGACCTGTGGGTCCCAGATGGCAGTGACAGAAGCTTAACTGAGTTCAAATAAAACTAAACAGAGACTAATTAGCTACTGGGCCCCATGTGTCATTGACAGGTTGGGATAATTAATTAATTTTATTTGTAAAAATGTTTTAATTAACTAAATACACGGTGGGGCCCGCATGTCAGTGGCACTGGGATGCCCAGTCAGCACGTTGATTGGGTCAACACAGTTAAAGGAGCTCGTGGGGCCCGCTGGCAGCGACCTAGGGGGTGGGGCCTGCCTAGACACGTGGACGACGACCAGCGGCTCTACGCCGGCGACCTTCAGACACGACGGAGGCATGGGACGGCGTCAGGTTTCATCTACAGGCGGCCGTTTCACACGCAAGAGGGCGTGTTCGAACGAGCGAAGCTAGCCGCGTCGAACGGTGGCGATTACGTGGCCGGAGGTGGCCGGAAACGAGGCCGACAACGAGCTACGGCAGAGTCATGTATTGGACCTCGACGGAAAAGGCGCTACAGAGCTCGGCGGAGCGCGTGCGCGTGCTCGTTGTGCTCCTGGGAGCACCAGGAGCACGGTGCTGTGCTTAGGCGAGCGTAACATCATGTATGGCAACGGCCACGAGCTGGTCGGCGACAGACAGAAAATGGGCGCGGTGGCAAGCTAGCTACAATGCGCGAGGAAGCTAACGGAGAGGAGAAGGAGGTGGAGGAGCTCACCGTGCAGCTAAGGAAAGCCTTCGAGAGCTTAGTAGCAGCAGACGATGGCAGGAGTGGAAGAAGATCGACGGCGGCCGAGGCGGAAGGGGGCGGCTCGATCCGCGCATTGTGGAGCTCCCCGACTCCCGTCCGTGGACGGAGACGAAGCAGACGACGTCGGCGAAGGCGAGGGACACGGCTGTGAGGCGAGGCGATGGCTGTGGCCGCGCGTTTTATGGCGTCGAGTCCATTGCGGCGCTAGGTAACGGTGGATCTGGAGGAAGAGAGGGAAAGAGAGCAAGTGGGAGAGTGAGGGGCAAAGTGGGGAGGCGCTAGGGCTCGTTCGGGGCGGGGCGACCTAGTAGGCGCCGGGGAGCCGCCGGATGGCCGCCCCGTGGCCATCGACATCCACGGACGGCGCGCGCGCGTCCACCCAGCCCCTGGTGAACAGAGGTAGGGGACGGTAGGGTTAGCGGGCTGGGCTGCACTGTTGCGCGGCTGGGCCAAGTTCACAGTGCAGCAAGGCCTTTTTTTTAAATTTCTGTTTTTCTTTTACAGAAAGGTGGTTTTGTAATATTTGGGGTGCCAAAATGGATTCTATAAAACGTAGGACTTGGCCACATAATTACATTGCAATAGTTGGCACGTCCACAAAATATTGTGAGGTTTTCGAAAAAGTTTGCCACTTTTATAAATTGGAAAGGCATTTAATCTATTGTTTTAGCCACTACTTTAATTGGTTTAGGCCATTTAAACACCTTGCAAAAATGTTGGTTCACCACCAATATTTGTTATGGATTATTTGCCACAAGATGAACATTTTAGATTTCATTTCTGACAAATATGAATTTTTGACTTTAGATTGGATTTGAATTTGAATTGTGATTTGGATCAAGTGAAGATTAGTAACAGTAACATGATGACATGGCACCATTAACAGGGGATTACTGTAGCATGCCACCGGGGGTGTTACAAATCTCCTCCACTACAAGAAATCTCGTCCTGAGATTTAAGTGGGGAAGTAAAGAGTAACTCCTAGAGAACTGACCCTTATAGGGTTAATTATCTGGTGAACAATTCGGGGAATGAGGCAGAGGTATCTCTCGAGTTGAAACTTAATAAAACATCGAGAGCAAAGTATGAAGGTACAACAGGAAATTTCAACCGAATGAACAAACAATTGATACCTGAATAGAGTGAGAGAAAGGGGTTCAAAGCATCGGGAATAGATCATCTCTCGGAAGGTGGCTCGTGATAACACACAAGGCCAAGAGCATAAGATACTTCAGCATCAAGGTTGTACAGGAGAGTCAGGCTTCGATCCTACGGAACTGTGGGTTATGGGCCCACCATGTGGTAGAAAGTAGGAAGGAAGCTGACATCTTCAACGGTCATGATACCGAGGCATGTCAAAGGAAAACATGTCAGTTATGGTGCCAACAACGTTGGTACCAAGGGCGAGGGATGAAGAGAACCATTTTCCTGCTCGTTGAAACAAGGCGGACCAGTAGGCATAGTTCTCGTCCATCGGTGGTTACCGGAATGTCATCAACATTAGTAACAGGGTCGTACTGACCGAATTGTACCTTGAGGCGTTTTTATAAGCAGGGAATTATTTCTTCTTTTATCATATAGATCAAAAGAAAGACTAACAAACCAATGGAAAGGAAAATGTGATTATCATGATTAATGAGATCAAAGGAAAGGAAAAATGTGTTTGCACACAAGAATTTAGGGTATATCCTTCCCAAGGAATGGCGGGGCATGATATACATGATAGGTCAGCAAATTCAAAAGTATTTAGACAAAGGGGCGAGGGAAGAATCATTATATTACCCACACCATGGTGTTTGAATAACTGATCAAGAACAGTTAGCATTGCGCTCCCAATGTTCTTCTAGATGATCGGAGTACCACACACATGCTTCAGGATAGTGTTGACATGGTCATCAGGGAAAGGTCAGACTTTGGATGCACAAAAGATCCATCAGAAATTACTTGAACACCCCAAGCATTTATCAGGGAAGATGAGGAGGTGACCGATGGTTTCAGAAAAAATCCATCGACATGTCAAAAAGGATGTATTTCCAAAATTTATATGAACAAAATCGAGTTGGGGGAGGCAAGAATGTTGTCGATGATAACACAAATCATCGAGGGGCAAGGATGGTATTTCTCATCATGAATTCAATCGATATCCTGGAAGAGCTCAGAATGTTGATGATGATCACGACACATTTGTCGAGAGATTTCATGAAGATGTAATCAATCGGCGACGACATCATTTCAAAGGAATGATAAAGCGAAAGGTTATTGGAACCATGGGTACGACCCAAACTCGAAATCAAGCTTGTTGTTCAAGGCAAAACGATATGACGAGGAAGATCGATGTAAGCTTAGCTCATCGTCGAAGATTGTGCTTCGGGAAGAAAGGACCAGGCAACACAGTTAATTTTTTTAGTACGATAATGATATAGCCGATCAGGCTAGGAGTGATGTGATGGAGTATCACTTCAATTAAGAATTTACAAGAGGTAGTGCAATGACACAATATCCTCGAGATAACATGAGGCAATACTTGAAGGTATATCAAATTAGAGGTTGGGCAGGTGAAATGACTTGCAGGAGACAAGTATTTTAACTTGTCCGGGAAATGGAATTAAGGAGAAACTATGGTTGGAACCACGGTTATGAATGATCAAACCACCTATACAAGATGAACTTATAACAAGGGGCAATTGTTTTTACGAGCTGCTTCCATGATAAGTTCTACATCGGGTCCATGGGCATGAACACTAAGGTTCAATGTCGACTCCCACTTCTTCAATGCATAACCTTTCATTCACTCCTTGTTTTCGAAGAATTTGAAGTGCGAAAGATTTATCTGGTGAAGCACCAAAAGAGTATGACACACATCTCCATTGAGTTCACTCGGATTAGGGAAGGCACAGATTCAACCTGTAGGGGTATCTTAGGAACATATACCACTAAGTTCCAAAGCATATAACATCAGCTCAATAGCAGAGCCTGGTTGACAATAAGTAGAGGATACAATTTATCAAAGGAATTATGTATCAGGGGAAGAACTCAAGGATTTGAGAATAGGCAGGAATAGTCAGATAATAATCCACCAAAGGATATAGCTGACCACAAAGAATCAGATGTGAGTATCAATGCTCAACCAGAAGAAGAAATAGTGCAAAGACATCGAATTATAGAAGCAACAGCTGAATAATTTCGATGTTCAAGTTGAAGGGAACTAGGTGGACAATCAATTACAACATGATTGGCCGAGATCCAACTCATGTCCAAAATGAAGTATGAGCAGGAAGGTCAAATTTCAGGGTTTGACCGATGATTGCGAGCAACGCAACATATTGAATCAATAGGCTCAAGATGACAATGACAAAGGATGTCAATGAATATTGCCGGACATATGGATTTAACCATAATGCAGGCAGACAAGACTTTCGGGAGCACTAGGCTGTAGAGGATCATCGGGAGATCGTATTGCATTCGAAGAATTTTGTGAGACATATTATCAATTGGGTATGAACGAATCCCCGATAAGTGTGAGGAATTATTCATAGGGGTATTCAGGCAGAAAAGGAGCTGCAAGGCAGCAGGTGCAAAAGATTCTCAAAAAATCGTAAAGTATTTCAGGGTATCTTGTAGTAACAAGAGTAATTGGAAAAGAAGGTATGGATGGAAAGTGTATGTAGCTATCCATGGGGATTTATCGGTGGTAGGGAATTGCAACGGCGAAGGGCACAAGGGTCTCGGGAAAACATCGAAGAGTATCTTCGGAATCTTCTGGTGCAACAAGCGACCATCTAGAATGAGGGGCTCTCCAGGAGGAAGTAGTTACGAGAACCTAAGGTTAGAGTTAGTAAAAGTTTTAACCCGAATGGAAGAGAGATCAGAATCCTAGAGTATAGATGAGGAGTAAAAGATCCTAATACCACCCAATGGCGATGTGGGCCCGTAAGACACACAACCAATGTTAGTAAAAGTTTTGTATTGACTAGACTCGACTTCGGCCAAGGAGTTGGAAAGGGGGCTACCTACAGGCAGTTGGCTTTGATACCAACTTGTGACGCCCTCGATTCAATCGTGTATGATCAAGATCAAGGACTCACGGGAAGATATCACAACACAACTCTAGACACAAATTAAAATAATACAAGCTTTATATTACAAGCCTGAGGCCTCGAGGGCTCGAATACGTCAGCTCGAATACACAAGAGTCAGCGGAAGCAACAATATCTGAGTACAGACATAAGTTGAACAGAGATGCCTTAAGAAGGCTAGCACAAAAGCAACACGATCGAAGAGGCAAGGCCTCCTGCCTGGGAGCCTCCTAACTACTCCTGGTCGTCAGCGGCCTCCACGTAGTAGTAGGCACCCTCAGTGTAGTAGCAGTCGTCGTCGAAGGACGCATCTGGATCCTGGGCTCCACCATCTGGTTGCGACAACCGAAAATAAGAAGAAAGGGGGAAAAGGGGGAGGAAGGCAACCGTGAGTACTCATCCAAAGTACTCGCAAGCAAAGATCTACACTACATATGCATCGGTATCAATGAAATGGGCTGTATCTGTGGACTGGACTGCAGAATGCCAGAAGAGAAGGGGAAGGCCTAGCCTATTGAAGACTAGCATCTTCAAGCAGCTCCAAGCATCTTGCGTCATCAAAAGAGATAAGAGTAGCATAAGGTAAAGTAGTAGTAGTGACATCAACGTCGGCCACAGATACTTTCTCGACTCCCTGCGAGAAAGCAATCCCAGAGCCATACTATCCATATCTCATCACAATCCATTTCTCGTCACAATCCATTTCTCATCATAATCCATTTCTCATCACAAGTATTCAGTTCTAGTTGTATCGATCGGGATACAACTTCGAGCATCCGTTACCATAGGATAGGCTATCGATAGATGTTTTCTTCCCTGCAGGGGTGCACCAACTTACCCACCACTCTCGATTAACTCCGGCCGGACACACTTTCCTGGGTCATGCCCGGCCTCGGCCAAACAATACGCCGCAACCCGACCTAGGCTTAATAGAGAGGTCAACACGTCGGACTAAACCTATGCCCCCAGGGGTCGTGGGCCATCGCCCCGGGAACTCCCGCATGTTGCGAACGCGGCCGGTGAGCAGGCGTAGCTACCTCCTTAAAAAAGGCAGGTGCTTACCAGTCCAACCGGTAGCCGCCGATCGGCCGACGCCTATTAAGCTTCGGTGATGCATACGATACGTAACACCCATACTATGCCCACGTGATGGTTAGTGCTATCGGCCGAGGCCCTCGGATCAAATATCCAAATCCTAGTGGATTAGGGCGCGGTAACAAGCAGAGACTCACGAAAGATGTGACCCCGTTGCCCTGTCTCGAGGACTTGCGGCAACGGCTAAGAATGGCTGGCCACGCCTCGTAATTATGTCGTGGCCACCCTCCAGGTTAACCCGACTCCTCATCACTCGCAAATATGCTCGCGTGGGTACCCTTCAAGGCCGACCCGTCTGTAGTAACATGGTTTAGTGTAAAGTCATAGTAACCATAGTAACCGTGTGTCTAACACCAAGGGGAAAACCTGAGGATTTACCCTTGACGGATTCCACTCGATGTAATCATCAAGGTGAACGTAAGAGGATCCACCCTCGAGGTTCACACTTGAGGGGTTGCACGACAGAGTCATATCGGAAGTGGTTAAGGCGAAATCACCCACGATGACCACGACGGAATAACTACACCACCGGATTAACATCAGAAGTGCTGATGAGGTCTCACCCTCGGCACTCGATAGTAACCCAGTAGTGTCGAGCAACTAAGGGGAAGTGATGTGCGCTGGGGCCTGGTCTTCGATACCATTGATTGGGTCTTCGATGATGAAGCAGGGGCAACAAGGACAAGGTGGGGGTCATTGATGGATCACTAAACAACCTATACTAAGCAGTTTAGGATAAGCTAGTAAGGTAATAATAAGCAGGTTACAAAAGCAGGCTATGCATCATAATAGGAGCAAACAATAACAGTAGCAAAATCTATTGCAAGCATGAGAGAATGGAATGGGCGATATCGGGATGATCAAAGTGGGGGCTTGCCTGGAAGCTCCGCTGAAAGGGAAGAAGGGATGTCATCAACATAGTCGATCACCGGGGCATCATCGACCTCGGGGTCTACCAGAGAGAAGAGGGGGAAGAAACAATAAATATAAAGTAAGCATAGAATTACAAGGCATAACTTGGCAATATGATGTGACGGGTGTGACCTAACGTATGGCTACACGATATAGGTGAAGGGGGAATTAAACCGGGAAGGTATTTCCGGTTCCGGACGTGTGTCAGATAGATGACCGGAGGGGAATGTTCCATGTTCTAGTAGTTAGAGGCATCTGAAAGGTAAACGGACCGTGTTTTCGGATTCATCTCGTCGCTCTGAGCAACTTTCATGTAGAATACATTTTCATCCGAGCTACGATTATTTTTCTATGATTTTTCAAAGATTTTAGCATTTTCTGAAATTATTTAAATTACGAGAATTAACAGAAAAGGAAATTGACATCAACATTGCGTAGGGATCATGTCAGCGGTCAACAGACTCGTTGACCAGGTCAAAACGGACCTGTGGGTCCCAGGTGGCAGTGACAGAAGCTTAACTGAGTTCAAATAAAACTAAACAGAGACTAATTAGCTACTGGGCCCCACGTGTCAGTGACAGGTTGGGATAATTAATTAATTTTATTTGTGAAAATGTTTTAATTCACTAAATACACGGTGGGGCCCGCATGACAGTGGCACTGGGATGCCTAGTCAGCACGTTGGTTGGGTCAACACAGTTAAAGGAGCTCATGGGGCTCGCTGGCAGCGACCCAGGGGGTGGGGCCTGCCTAGCCACGTCGACGACGACCGGCGGCTCAACGCCGGCGACCTTCAAACACGACGGAGGCACGGGACGGCGTCAGGTTTCATCTACAGGCGGCCGTTTCACGCGCGAGAGGGCGTGTTCGAACGAGCGGAGCTAGCCGCGTCGAACGGTGGCGGTTACGTGGCTGGAGGTGGCCGGAAACGAGGCCGGCAACGAGCTACGGCAGCGGCGCGTATTGGACCTCGACGGAAACAACGCTACCGAGCTCGGTGGAGCGCGTGCGCGTGCTCGTTGTGCTCCTGGGAGCACCAGGAGCACGGTGCTATGCTCAGGCGAGCGTGACAGTGTCTATGGCGACGACCACGAGCTGGTCGGCGGCTGACAGAAAACGGGCGCGGTGGCAAGCTAGCTACGGTGCGCGAGGAAGCTAACGCAGAGGAGCAGGAGGTGGAGGAGCTCACCGCACGGCTAAGGAAAGCCTTCGAGAGATTAGTAGCAACAGACGATGGCCGGAGTGGAAGAAGATCGACGCGGCCGAGGCGGAAGGGGGCGGCTTGATCCACGCGTTGTGGAGCTCCCCGACTCCCATTCGTGGACGGAGACGTAGCAGACAACGTCGGCGGAGGCGAGGGACATGGCGGTGAGGCGAGGCAATGGCTGTGGCCGCGCGTTTTACGGCGGCGAGTCCATGGAGGCGCTCGGTAGCGGTGTATCTGGAGGGAGAGAGAGGGAAAGAGAGCGAGTGGGAGAGTGAGGGGCAAAGTGGGGAGGCGCTAGGGTTCGTCCGGGGCGGGGCGACCTAGTAGGCGCAGGGGAGCTGCCGGATGTCTGCCCCGTGGCCATCGACAACCACGGATGGCGCGCGTGCGTCCACCCAGCCCCTGGTGAACAGAGGTAGGGGATGGCAGGGTTAGCGGGCTGGGCTGCACTGTTGCACGACTGGGCCAAGTGCACAGTGCAGCCTGGCCTTTTCTTTTTCCTTTTTTTAAATTTTCTGTTTTTCTTTTACAGAAAGGGGGTTTTGTAGTATTTGGGGTGCCAAAATGGATTCTGTAAAATGTGGGACTTGGCGACATAATTACATTGCAATAGTTGGCACTTCCACAAAAGATTGTGAGGTTTTTGAAAAAGTTTGCACTTTTATAAATTCAAAAGGCATTTAATCTATTGTTTTAGCCACTGCTTTAATTGGTTTAGGCCATTTAAACACCTTGCAAAAATGTTGGTTCTTATGGATTATTTGCCACAAGATGAACATTTTAGATTTCATTTCTGACAAATATGAATTTTTGACTTTTGATTGGATTTGAATTTGAATTGTGATTTGGATCAAGTGAAGATTAGCAACAGTAACACGATGACATGGCACTGTTAATAGGGGATTACTGTAGCATGACACCGGGGGTGTTACAATGGACAATCTAAGTTTCGAGTTGAAGACATTGTTTTTCAAAACTTGCACTTTTTTTGTGTGCAAAACAAAAAAATTCTTGGCCATGATATCATAGTCGTCCGTACAAGAGTAGAACACTTATAATTTTAGGCGCCAAAAGCTTTCAAACTTCCCGCTCACATCGAAATATCTCGCGCCCGAAAGTTTAGCCCTGCGATATTCCTGTTTTACCCCTGCTACATGAACGGAAAAGGGCTGCTTTGGTAACTCCATCGTTTCCCCCTCTTTGCCCCCAACATTCTTCCCCAGAGCCCCTCCCCTTCTCCTCCCCGACCCGCCAACCACGGCAAGCCTCCTAATCTAGTCCTCCGCCATAGCGGTGGACCTCACACCCCGCACCTTGGAACCCCCAACTGCCACTCACCGTTTCACCGGAGCCGCTTCAGCGACTGGCTTGTCCACCGCTCCAGATCTCCTTGACCACCATCGTGGTCCACCGCACCGGATCTGCTTAACCGGCGCACTCGTCCACCACAGTGTAGGCCCTTCATTGACTCCCTCGTCCGCCCCATCGTTGGCCCTTCATACAAGCCCTCGTCCACCGCAACAGATCCGCCTCACCGAAAGCACTGTACACCGCGCCCACCGAAGCCTTCGTCCACTGCAGCGGACCCTCTCCACGGATGCCATATTCTACTCCACCGGCCCTGCTTTACCGACGCTGCAGCCTCATCAGGTTATTTCAATTTGTACTCCTTCAGTTTTTCTCTTTTTTATCGTGCAACTGTTCACTTACCACAGATGAGCTTTCTTGTATGTCGATAGGCGCCACAACCGAAGCACCGGAGCCGCTTCAGCAATGGCGACAGCCGGCCCAAACTCAACCGCAACATGAGCACCATCGGCGATCCTTAGGTATCAAGTATGACAACGATACCCATACGCCGCCGAGAATCAGGTACTATTATCCAACGGCCGGCGCCTACGTTCGCTTTCTTAGCATAAGCACCGCACCTTTTAATTTCTTCAGGGCATCATTCAATTTTTCATGAGAAGCGTTATTCTGCTTGCACCTGTAGGGCCATACTTCTGGCAGTGAACATGTTACATGTGCTAAATTACATACCAGTGCACATATAGTTAATATGCTTTAGTTTTGTCCTAAGTATTACTGTACTTCCTAGATAACACTGCCTACTATTTTACTTCTTGCATGCTATATTTATGATAATGGTGTTGTTCTGATGCCACCTATTGGTTCCATCAGACTACTTCATGTTCTCTATGCTTAATTACACATCAGCAAACTAGAATGTGGTTCCGCTGCTTTTTGTTCGTTTTACCCTACATTTTCTGATGCTAGCTATTGCATCACTGCTCCGAGCCTCTGTTCAATACTTTTTCGTGTGTTCTTGATCTTCCCAAGTTGCATGACTAATTTGATGCTTCTATTAATTATGGAGCTGCCAACCCCATCAAGCAAAATATTTGTTGTTTTGGGGCTGGCACCTCGAACAAGCATAAAAATAGAGGGACACAGATATATTGTCGTGTATGCACACACCCTTCTTTCATTAGTTTAGATGAACCATTGATGATCGATTCGAACCAGTGCATGCGATTAAAATTAATTTTACCTAAATAGAGGGTGCAGAATAAACTACAACAACTAGATTTGCAACCACGGGATGCTGACGATATCTTCAAAGAACATTGCAATAGCAGTGAGGCTTCACAGCAACATATGGTAAGCCAGTGTGTTTTAGTACATGTGAAATGTAATGCGTGTGGGCTGCTTTCTTGGCTTGTGCCCTCAACCTGTAATCCTACAGAATTACAAATAGTTCAGTTGTCTGCTTTGTTGTATTGCTTGATTCGAATGCTTGTTTGTTACTTGTTACGCTATACCTGAGTTGGCCAATATGTCAGCAGTGCCTGCTTTACTATCGTAAAGAAATGCATGCCTAGTTCATTTGAGTCCTTAACTTTTCCTGTGAACTTCATCGCAGGATTGTCTTCATAGTTTATATCAGGCCACACTATTAAGTGCTTTCTCAGATTATTTCAACTGCTTAGATGCCTTGGCAACTTAAATATAGTGGTGGTACACTCCCTTTCAACTAGGGATGTCAACTGGGTCTCGTTTAATCCCGATTAAAGTCCACTAGTGGTATGATAGTTCAAAAGAGTTTTTGCTTTTTGAGCAAAGTGAACTAGGAAGCTAGCAAAAACTAACTAGATGGGACTGTCGGATGTCGTTTATTTGCCACTTACATCCGTAGTTTCATCTTACCATTTTAATTTCTTTCGGCTGATGCTGCTTCAAACCATTTAAATATAGCTTGCCATGCTTGGCAATAATTCGTATGTAGTTTACCATGTAAGCTTACTGCCTGGATCATGCGATAACTATCTCTTACTTATGTCCAACCGAAACCTTTCAGGATGCCATTCACACCAGGACACAGTGTACAACCCCAGAATCTATTTGTGGAAGCAGTGCGCCATCCATGTTACCAGATGGTAGCAGTTCAGAGGCAACACCGCCAGAGAGTCTGAGCACAGATATTATAGTTCTTGAGGCTCTACTAGAGGCAGAAAGAGATGGTGTGGCTGCCATGAATGAGGTAATATTGATCTTGAGGCCGGAAATTATGCAATTAGCGGCATGCATTATGGAAGCAACCCAAGAATTGGAGGAAGTAAGAATGTTGCATTTGAAGATGGAGGAGGTCCTGCTGTTTCTGCTATCTGAAGCCTAGGGTAATCTTGGTTCTTCTTTAGATACCAGTTGAAATTATCATTAGATTATTGTACTTGCATGTTGTGTCATGTCTCTGAATGGATTATGTTGTAAAACCCCCTATGTTGTCCATGTGTTGTAATGATCCGAATTTTTTAGGCGAGGTAATTCTTAGTACTTGTATGATTGACATAAGGTGAACTGTTTTTCATGTGAGCATATTGTATTGGATGAAATAACTATTTGACTCAAAGTGTATCCAACCTACTGAATTCGAAGGTCACGACATTTCTAAATCATAATCATATATAAAGGTGGAATAAATCTTTGTTGTGGTTTTGAAGAAATAAATAACAAAACGTAGAATTATCTATGGATATTCGTAATCGAATACAAATTGGAGTTGAATTTAGTTGCCAGGGCCCAGGGCAGACGTGAATGCTAATTCTCCCGAATTTTGAACGAAGCGGCTAAACACCCACTATCATTTGTGGGCTGCCCGAAGCAAGTGTTTGCGAGATGGAAATTACTGTCTACCCTGACACTTGACATCCTTATCGACTGGATTTACACTGCTGTTGATAGGGCTAGACTAGTAACTTCAATCAGACGTGACATGTCGGCCTCTGAGCCCATTCAAACACGGTGGGCGCCAAACGTGGGCGGCAAAACACATTTGATTCAAGCTTGTCCGAAAGACATGTGTTTCTCCCTCCATTTCTCCATTCATACACGGTGGGCGGCAAAACAAACTCTCCTCGTCCGAAATCGATGTAGGCTAATATTTTAAATAGGGGCAGATGTGTAACTTCCCTCAGACGTGACACAACCGGCCTACCTGTCAGCCCCGTTCACACACCGTGGGCGCCAACCGTGGGCAGAAAAACACCCTCTCCTCGCCCGAAATCGTTACCGGTAAATATTTGGGAGATGCGAGATTACCGTCCTATCCCCAACCGACGTGATGTCCAAAGTTTTAAATGAGGTATAAGTTCGTAACTTTCCCACATTTCAGACAAGCGCGCCCCAAAGTTTGAGATCCCCCTCCCCCGCCATTTCCCCATTCATACACCGTCGGCACCATGACAACCTCCCCACTGCGGCCAGCCTCCTCCGTCCGCCACCTCATCCTCCACCTCGCCGGAGCCGCTACCCCTATCACGTCGTCCACTGCAAGCGATCTCATCCACGGTGCCGGACCAACATCCTTTCATCGCGTACTCTCGCTTCATCGGCGCCATCATCCACCTTGCCGTTGCCGCTCCTACGACCGCCGCATCCACGGCAACATGATTTATCCCCTGACCCGGCCGTCTGCCGTCTAAAGTCCTCTTCCCCGCCGTCGACAACCATCGCACCCGCAACACCCTCAACGTATCAATAGGGGCCTACACGGCGTCGCAAGAGAGGTGGTACTCTTCCATATGTGCTTAAGTTATTGATCTCACCCGGAAAATAGATCGTAAATTGTTTACTGTACTTTTCTTGTCCGTACCAAATCATAGTGGCTAGTTGAACGCAAATATTGGTTGCGAAGTAGCTTTGTCCGGTTTGCACCTTCAGATCCGCCATGGCACAGTCACTATACTCGTAAAGCTTATGGGTTTTCCTCCTTTATATTCACTACCATCATCGTAGGTGCTTCGTGTCGTGCTAGCACTGCTCGTGAAGACCTCAACCCATTAAGCGAAACAACATGCCACTCATAATTCCAAAGCTTACGTGTTGAAATACGAATCTGATATGATGCTCATATCACTAAAATAGAGAATGTTTAATTGGTCACCTAATGTTCCTATATTCATTTCGAAAAGCATGTGCGCCACCCACTGGTCCAGCTAGTTCCACTTTCCTGATTTTACTCTTGATGCTTAGGGTTTTCCCCTTTTATCTACTCTACTATGATCTGCGTAGGTGCTTTCTGTCGTACTAGCATTACTCCACCCTTCAAGCTAAACAACACAACACTCAAAATTCTAGAGCTTAGTTGTTCAAATATGATTGTGATATGATACTGATATTAGTTAACAGACACATTTAATTGGTTAGCTAAAGGTCCCACTTGAGTTTCCAAATGCATGTCGTGACATATAGAGAGACAGCAAAATTGCATTTCTTTGTCACTTGTTGACTGTACTTTCTTGTCCATACCAAATCTTAGTTGTTATTTCAAAGCAAACATCGGTTGCTAACTACCCTTTGCATGGTTTGCAGCTTCAGATCTGCCATCCCATTGCCACGGTCAACACTATAATCGTCATGCTTACGGTTTCCCCATTTTATGATGACCACGATCAGCCTACGTGGTTCGTGTCGTAATAGCACTGCTCCACCCATCGAGCTAAACAAGCTTAGTTGTACAAATTCAAATATGATATTATGCTGATATTAGTAAAATCGAGAGATGTTTAATTGTTCAGCTAAATGTTCCTACTTTAGTTTCGAAATGCATGTGAGCCACATATGGGGAGACCGGAAGGAATAGTATTTCTCTGTGCGCTCTGGTTCATCATGGGTGGCCAACCGACATTGTATAGAAAGACTTGTACTATATTCAGTGTGCTTGCTCTTTTGCTCTTCTTTAAGATGATCCTCTTCTCTTGCGGTCGACTGGTCAGGTCGAGTTGTTATCCCTTAGTATATTTTGAATCTATCAGGTCAGGTCGACTTGTTCTTCTTTACTATATGTTGAAGTTGTCATCTGCGAAGTGTCATCACTTCTAGAGCTCACATATTTTGAGTAGTAGGCCACATTATATTAATGCACACACCAAATTACGGCATGCATGGCATCTCTTAGAAGAATTGCAGTGATAGCACAAAGGGGTTTACAGGGAGGCAGTGTTGGATTAGAATCACTTCCGCATTACAAAGATAATCTCACTTGTTTTTATGTTTTCATGCATGTCAGGTATTGAACATTATCAAAACGAATATGAGAATGGGAGCACGAGAGGAATATTGTGGAACAATCCACTGGCTAACAAACTTGGCATGGTGGGGATGGCCTATCTTATTCACCCATCAAGGTGCTTGCTCTAACTTGGCAAGGTTGCATTGGTCGCACATATTTTGCATCTGAACTCTTGCATTACTTCTACTTTGTTACACCATCTGCTTAGTTTAAGCATCATATATGAGTATATGCCATACCTATCCATTTTCTGTACCTATTCCATGTGTTGTCATACTATGTTTTTCCAGTCAAATGTTTTTCTTTCGTAATAGATGTCCAAAAGGATGATCGTGAGTGCAGATCCTCAAGGAGTACAAACTAGGTATTTGGAAAAGGTAGTGATACCTGTTAAATCAGATAGATCAACTGTACCACAGGCCCAACTGTACCACACTTTACCCCTACTCCGCTGGCCAAACCCCTATTAGAACTGTTGAGAGCCCAGCGTCAGGTACTGTCTATGATATCAATTCAAAATTTGAACTCCTAAATTTCTGCATGTGCCTTACCTTCTCTCTTGTATGAAAACTAATTTCAGATGAATCTCCTTGCTCAAAGGATGATAGGATCCCTCAACAATACTCGCTCTGCATTGCTCTTATAAGTACCTCTTGCCCTTTGTCAGCATACTTACACTCATTGCTGTTTGATTATGTAGCATCACTGTAAATGTTCGCTTCTTTATCCTCCCTTTGCTTGAAATTATAAGATCTATATTTACTCTTAGATAAATGTAGAATTAACACAATGGTTATGAAGTTTTGGATTGCTCATGTAAGTACCTATTGTCATGTACTCCCTCTGTATTGAATAAATTGTTGATCAATTGGATGTATTTATAACTTAATAGTGCTAGATACATCCATTTGAGAGACAAGTAATAACGAATGATGGTGGTATTACTGTACTTGCATCGCGAGATATTTGATTGTCTAGCATTACTCTGCATCTTATCTGCCCTGCCCTCCACTTTCTCCAAATTATCATATCTACATTTACTCTTACCAAAATGTTGAATAAAGCCAATGCCACTGCACATGTTGATGTCTGCATTCCTCTTGTCAGTACCTTTTGCCTTGTAACGATGTACTTAATTAATTGCTATTTGATTACGTATCATCAGTCTGCACCTGAGCTTCATTATCCTATGTTTCTTCCAATATTATTTGATCTATATTTACTCTTTGCAAAATGTAGAATAATGGCAACGCTTATAAAGAATTTTCTTTGGGGAATTTATTGAATTATCCTTCCATCAACATGGAGAAGGGCTTTGTCCAGCCCGTGTTAACATGTAATGTAAGTTCATCCTTCTCAAGCCTTCAAACTTTGTCCTAGTATAGATTTGGATAGGCATCATTTCCTCCACTGCTGTTTATTTTATTGTTTACATCTGATTGGATGTTTGCAACAACTACCAGTTTTAAATTGTAGTTGTAAAAACATGTTCCTATGAAGAACATATCCATTTATTTGCTTATATAATTGTGAAACCTGTTATGTGTCTCCTTGTTTCTCTTTTAGAGTCGTACCTCTTATGCCAGGCAGAACTTTAGGGGAGATAGTGAGCCAAACCATCTTGAGGACAGCGAGATGACCCCAAGGTCCAATCTTGATGAAGACAGTGAGTTGAAGCTACTCACCAGCAGGTGTGAGACAACCTCTGTGCAGTCACTGCCTCAATCAGTTCGACTTCTTCAGTCTCAACTTAAAGTGGAAAGGCTTGCTTCAGCTCAGCTCCGTCTTGAAGTCAAAGGTGTAATGAAGATGTCAGAGGACTTCCTTGCACACTATGGTGCCATACAGCTAGGGATGAAGCATCTATCGTTGACACAACTTAGGTCTCATCAGCTTGTTCTGCTGTTTGCGGGGCCCGTCCTGGCCAGGCCTAGTGCCTTCTGAAGTGCTCTCAGTTTTGTATATTCTTTTGTCGGCGTGTTTATATGCACTGATGGTGACCTTTGATGCCCAGTGTATGTAATCCGCGGTCATGTTGCGCTTTATTATCACCGATAGAGAACTTTGATTCCCATTGGATGTAATATGTCGTAATTTCTTTATTGTATAGTCTAGGTTTATTCTTTAGTCAGTCTGCTGTAATTTAGGCCGGAAGGTTCAGTGGATTGATGACCCACAAGTATAGGGGATCTATCATAGTCCTTTCGATAAGTAAGAGTGTCGAACCCAATGAGGAGCAGAAGGAATGATAAGCGGTTTTCAGTAAGGTTTTCTCTGCAAGCACTGAAATAGTAAGTGATAGATAGTTTTGTGATAAGATAAATAGTAACGAGTAACAAGTAAATAAAGTAAATAAAGTGCAACAAGGTGGCCCAATCCTTTGTGTAGCAAAGGATAAACCTCGACAAATTCTAATAATGAAGAAGGAGCTCCCGAGGACACATTCGGAATTATCGTCAAGCTAGTTTTCATCGCGTTCCTAAGATTCACATTCGGTACTTTGATAATTTGATATGTGGGTAGACCGATACTTGGGTACTGCCCTAACTTGGAAAAGCATCCCACTTATGATTAACCCCTATTGCAAGCATCCGCAACTACCAAAAGGAGTATTAAGGTAAACCTAACCACAACATTAAACATATGGGTCCATATCAACCCCTAACGAAGCAACTCATAAACTAGGGTTTAAGCTTCTATCACTCTAGCAACCCATCATCTACTTATTACTTCCCCATGCCTTCCTCTAGGCCCAAATAATGGTGAAGTGTCATGTAGTCAACGTTCACATAACACCACTAGAGGAAAGACAACATACATCTCATCAAAATATCGAACGAATACGAAATTCACATGACTACTAATAGCAAGACTTCACCCATGTCCACAGGAACAAACGTAACTACTCACAAAGCATATTCATGTTCATAATCAGAGAAGTAATAATATGCATAAAGGATCTGAACATATGATCTTCTACCAAGTAAACCAACTAGCATCAACTACAAAGAGTAATCAACACTACTAGCAACCCACAGGTACCAATTTGTGGTTTTGATACAAGATTGGATACAAGAGATGAACTAGGGTTTTGAGGGGAGATGGTGCTGGTGAAGATGTTGATGGAGATTGACCCCCTCCCAATGAGAGGATCGTTGGTGATGACGTTGGTGATGATTTCCTCCTCCCGGAGGGAAGTGTCCCCGGCAGAACAGCTCCGCCAGAGCCCTAGATTGATTCCGCCAAGGTTCCGCCTCGTGGCGGCGGAGTTTCGTCCCGTAAGCTTGCCCACGATTTTTTCGAGGGTAAAAGTGATGATATAGCAGAAGATGGACGCCGGAGGCCCACCATGGGCCCAGGAGATAGGGGGCCGCGCCCTATAGGGGGGGCGCCCCCTGTCTCCTGGACAGGGTGTGGGCCCCCTGGCCTATTTCTTTCGCTCATAAATTCTTATTAAATCCAAAAAGTTGTTTCGTGGAGTTACAGGACTTTTGGAGTTGTGTAGAATAGGTTTCCAATGTTTGCCCCTTTTCCAGCTAGAATTCCAGCTGTCGGCATTCCCCCTCTTCATGGTAAACCTTGTAAAATAAGGGAGAATAGCCATAAGTATTGAGATATAAAGTGTAATAACAGCCCATAATGCAATAAACATTGATATAAAAGCATGACGCAAAATGGACGTATCAACTCCCCCAAGCTTAGACCTCGCTTGTCCTCAAGCGGAAGCCGAAATCGAAAAATATGTCCACATGTTTAGAGATAGAGGTGTCGATAAAAATAAAATATGGACATGAGGGCATCATGATCATTCTAATAACAACAACATATATGGATTTTGTCGTATGATTTCCTATGCTCAAGTAATAAGCAATTCACAATGTCAAGTATGGTTCAAAAACTTCATTGGGAACTAACAAACTATAATCTCAGTCATTCAAGCAATTGCAATTTATCGTAACATCAGAAAGAGTCAATAATAGAGCTTTTCAGCAAGCTCACATGCACAACTATATCGTAGTCTCCTATAATTATTAACACTCACGCAATACTTGTGGTTATAGAGTTTCAGCCGGGCACTGAGAAAGATAGGGGCTTATTGTGTTGCCTCCCAACGTATTCACCTTTAGGTGATGTCAACAATAATAGCCTATGCCAACTTACATCCAATTGGATATATGTATCATGATCTTTCAAACACGAGGAGCTTGCCAAAGGATAAAAAATAAAAAGGGAAAGGTGATCATCACCTTGACTCAAGCATAAAGTAAAAGATAGGCCCTTCGCAGAGGGAAGCAGCGGTTGTCATGCGTGTTTAGGGTTGATGCATAAAATCTTAGTGAAAAAGAACGTCACTTTATATTGCACCTTGTATGTGGACCTTTATTATGCTGTCCGTCGCTTTTATTACTTCCACAACAAGTTCGTACAAAGTTTATTTTCTCTGCACTAATAAGTCATACATATTTAGAGAGCAATTTTTATTGCTTGCACCGATGACAACTTACTTGAAGGATCTTACTCAATCCATAGGTAGGTATGGTGGACTCTCATGGCAAAACTGGGTTTGAGGATATTTGGAAGCACAAGTAGTATCTCTACTTAGTGCAAGGAATTTGGCTAGCAAGAGGGGGGAAGGCAAGCTCAACATGTTTGGAAGGTCAATGACAATATACTTTAACTGAGTTATCGGAAAACATAAACCATTACGTTGCCTTCCTTGTCCAACATCAACTCTTTTAGCATGTCATACTTAATCAGTGCTTCACAATCATAAAAGATGTCCAAGATAATATATTTATATGTGAACCCCTCTTTCCTTATCACTTCCTATTAATTGCAACGATGACCAAGGCTACGTTCATCAACTCTCAACAATTTTTATGCCTCATACTTTCTATGTGTGAAGTTATCACTATCCATAAGATCAATATGAACTCTTTTGTTCTTTCTACTTTCACAAGATCATAGCAACATGGCAAAGCCCTGGACTCAACACTAATCTTTATTATAGATAGCACATGGACTCGATTACATAAAGAGATCACAATGCAAAACTCAAAACTACTTGACATCAAAAACTTCAAACTACTAAATCAAGATACTACTAAATGGATCGAACTAAATAAAGCGGTAAAAATAGGAGTGTGATGGTGATACGATATCGGGGCACCTCCCCCAAGCTTGGCAGTTGCCAAGGGGAGTGCCCATACCCATGTGATTATTTCTTCGGAGGTGGTGAAGTAGGAGTTGTTGATGATGTAGGCTTGTCGTCCGTCTTCCAGGGCATAAAAGGATGACCGAGTCTCCGGGATCCTTAAATCTGCAGCCAAACTCATTCACTTGAATCTATATTCATACCCACAGTTCTGGTTTTGCAGGTCATAGATCCGTGCTTGGAGGTGCTCGATTTTCTCTTGAAGTTTGAAGATGGTCTCCCCAATGACTTTGGCATCCAGCTTGTGGTTGTTGGTGAACTCCGTGATCATCATCTGGTTGACGTTGAGTCCACACTCCACCATCCCTTGACACTTGAAAACTTCTTGCTCCACGGCTTCGAGCTTTGTCTCCACGCTCCCTATACGCCTTGGTCCCTCTACATCGCGGATGTGCAGCACCCCCTCACGCATCTCAATGGTTTGAGGATGATGCAGCACCTCCGCGAGATAGGGGTTGATAACTCTCTTGAAAAACTTGTCCTTGGGAGCGCTTGGAGATGACATGATGCTCTAGATCTGAAACAGAAACAGCTGGGAACAAAAACAAAGGATATTTGCGTGATACGGTGGTCAAAACCTTCGGGAGTATATATAATGAATTTTTACCGACCAAAATATGTAACATACAAGAAAACGGAGTCCAGGAGGCACACGAGGTGCCCACGAGATAAGGGGCGTGCCCTACAGGGGGGGGGCCTCCTCTCTCTTGGGAGCCTCATGTCCTTTTCGGACTACTTCTTTCTTCCTAAAATTCTTAAATAATCCAAAACTGATAAAAATTGCCATTAGAGTTGTTTTGGAGTCGGTTTACTTACCGTACCACGTACCTCGCCTTTTCGAGTCTGGGCGTTCGAAAGTGTCTCTTATGTATTCCTCAGGGGTTATGGTTTCAATAATATTAGTTTCAACATTGATAGGATTACCTAAAATATAATGTTTAATTCTTTGACCGTTTACCTCCCTCGGATTTGTGCATTCGAAGTTGTTGATTTTTATAGCACCAGAACGATAGATCTCCTCGATAACGTAGGGACCTTCCCATTTTGAGAGAAGTTTTGCTGCAAAAAATCTTAAACGAGAGTTGAACAATAACACATAATCTCCTACGTTAAACTCACGCTTTTGTATCCTCTTATCATGCCAGCGTTTGACTTTTTCTATGAAAAGCTTAGCATTCTCATATGCTTGGGTTCTCCATTCATGAAGTGAGCTAATATCAAATAACCTTTTCTCACCGGCAAGTTTGAAATCATAATTGAGCTCCTTAATGGCCCAATATGCTTTCTGTTCAAGTTCAAGAGGTAAATGACATGCTTTTCCATAAACTATCTTATATGGAGACATACCCATAGGATTTTTGTATGCTGTTCTATAGGCCCATAATGCATCATCAAGTTTTTTGGACCAATTCTTTCTAGATCTATTCACAGTCTTTTGCAAAATTAATTTGAGCTCTCTATTGCTCAACTCTACTTGACCACTAGATTGCGGGTGATAAGGAGATGCGATTCTATGATTGACATCATACTTAGCGAGCATCTTACGGAAAGCACCATGAATAAAGTGTGAACCATCATCAGTCATAGGATATCTGGGGACTCCAAACCTTGGAAAATTAACTTCTTTAAGCATTTTAATAGAAGTGTTATGATCAGCACTACTAGTTGGAATAGCTTCTACCCACTTAGTAACGTAATCAACAGCAACAAGAATATGTGTATAACCATTGGAGGCAGGAAAAGGTCCCATACAATCAAAGCCCCAAACATCAAACGGTTCAATAACAAGAGAATAATTCATAGGAATTTCTTGACGTCTACTAATGTTACCTATTCTTTGACATTCATCACAAGATAAGACAAACTTACGAGCATCTTTGAAGAGAGTAGGCCAATAAAAACTAGATTGTAGTACCTTGTGTGCAGTTCTATCTCCAGCATGGTGTCCTCCATAGGATTCAGAGTGACACTTCCGTAGGATTTGTTCCTGTTCATGCTCAGGCACACAACGTCTAATAATACCATCTACTCCTTCTTTATAAAGGTGTGGATCATCCCAAAAGTAATGTCTTAAATCATAAAAGAACTTTTTCTTTTGCTGGTATGTGAAACTAGGCGGTATATATTTAGCAACAATGTAATTAGCATAATCAGCATACCAAGGAGCGACGAGAAGCATTGACAACCGCTAATTGTTCATCGGAAAACTATCATTAATAGGCGTTGGGTCATCAAGAACATTCTCTAACCTAGACAAGTTGTCTGCAACGGGTTCTCAACTCCCTTTCTATCAATAATATGAAAGTCAAATTCTTGGAGCAAGAGAACCCATCTAATGAGTCTAGGCTTAGCATCTTTCTTTTCCATAAGATATTTAATAGCAGCATGATCAGTGTGAATAGTAACTTTGGAATCAACAATATAAGGTCTAAACTTATCACATGGAAACACAACTGCTAAGAACTCTTTTTCAGTAGTATCATAGTTTCTCTGGGCAGTATCAAGAGTCTTACTAGCATACTGGATAACATTTAATTTCTTATTGACTCTTTGTCCTAAAACAGCACCTACAGCATAATCACTAGCATCGCACATAATTTCAAAAGGTAAATTCCAATCAGGTGGCTGAACAATAGGTGCAGTGATCAAAGCTTTCTTGAGTGTTTCAAATGCTTCTACACAATCATCATCAAAGACAAAAGGAATATCTTTTTGCAATAAATTAGTCAGAGGCCTAGAGATTTTAGAAAAGTCCTTAATGAACCTCCTATAAAAGCCGGCATGACCAAGGAAACTTCTTATACCTTTTATGTCCTTAGGACATGGCATCTTTTCAATAGCATAAACTTTGGCTTTATCAACTTCAATACCTCTCTCGGAGATCTTCTGCCCCAAGACAATGCCTTCATTAACCATAAAGTGACACTTTTCCCAATTCAGGACGAGACTAGTGTCTTCGCATCTCTGCAAAACTCGATCAAGGTTGCTCAAACAATCATCAAAAGAGGATCCATAGACGGAGAAGTCATCCATGAATACCTCACAAATCTTTTCACAAAAATCAGAAAATATAGCCATCATGCATCTTTGTTAGCAAGTGCATTACATAAACCAAAAGGCATACATCTATAAGCAAAAGTACCAAAAGGGCAAGTAAAAGTAGTTTTAGATTGATCCTTCGCGGACACAGGTATTTGTGAGAAGCCAGAATAACCATCTAGAAAGCAAAAATGTGTGTGTTTGGATAGCCTTTCTAGCATTTGATCAATAAAAGGTAAAGGGTAATGATCTTTCTTAGTAGCTTTATTTAACTTATGGAAATCAATTACCATCCTATAGCCTGTAATAATGCTTTGCGGGATCAATTCATCTTTATCATTAGGAACAACGGTAATACCTCCCTTTTTAGGGACACAATGGACATGGCTTACCAATTCACTATCAGCAATAGGATAAATAATACCTGCCTCAAGGAGCTTTAGTATCTCCTTTCTTACCACTTCCTTCATTTTGGGATTTAATTGTCTTTGAGGATCTCTAACTGGTTTGGCATCTTTCTCCACTGAAATTTCGTGTTGACATAATGTGGGACTAATGCCCTTAAGATCATCTAGAGTATATCCAATAGCAGCTCGGTGCTTCTTCAGAGTTTTCAATAATCTTTCTTCTTCTTTCTCTGAAAGGTTAGCACTAATAATAACAAGATATATTTCTTTTTCATCAAGATAAGCATACTTAAGATTATCAGGTAAGGGTTTGAGTTCAAACACCGGATCACCCTTGGGTGGAGGGGGATCCCCAAGAATTTCAACGGGAAGGTTATGTTTCAGCATAGGTTCTTGTTTAAGGAACACTTCATCTATTTCTTCCCTTTCCTTCATAAACATATCGTTTTCATGGTCTAGCAAATAATGTTCTAACGGATCAGTTGGAGGAACAACAATGGAAGCAAGACAAATAATGTCATCCTTACTAGGTGGTTCCCTTTCACGAGGTTGTCTACTAAACTTAGCAAAATTGAACTCATGAGACATACCATCTATGCCAACAGTGACGACCTTCCTTTTACAATTAATCTTGGCACTAGCAGTATTCAAGAAGGGTCTACCAAAAATAAGGGGACAAAAATCATCTTGTGGGGAAGCAAGAACAAGAAAATCAGCAGGGTATTTAATCTTCCCACACAAGACTTCAACATCTCTAACAATCCCAATAGGTTTAATGGTGTCCTATTAGCAAGCTTAATAGTAACATCAATGTCTTCTAATTCAACAGGTGCAATATCGTGCATAATTTCTTTATAAATATTATAAGGTATCGCACTAGCACTAGCACCCATATCACATAAGCCATGATAACAATGATCTCCCATTTTAACAGAAATAACAGGTGTGCCTACAACAGGTCTACGTGTCTTAGTATCGGGTCTAGCAATATTAGCAGTTTCAACTAAGAAAGAGATAACATGCCCATCTAAGTCCTCATCCAAGAGATCTTTAATCATAGCAATACCAGGTTCAACATTAATTTGCTCAGGAGGTGTATAGGTCCTAGTATTACTCTTACGAACAACAATTGAAGCTTTAGCATGATCTTTTATCCTAACAAGAAAAGGAGGTTTTTCTACATAAGCAGTAGGAATAATAGGATCACTATATGTAATAGTCTTTTCTTCGACTGTAATGGGTGCAACTACTTTCACTTCAACGGGAGGATTATATTTAAACCACTTCTCTTTAGGGAGATCAATGTGAGTAGCAAAAGTTTCACAAAACGTAGCTACTATCTCAGAGTCAAGTCGAACTTAGAGCTAAATCCATGGAAAGCATCGGTATCCATAAAAGATTTAACACAATCGAACTTAGGTGTCATACTTGACTCCTTACCATCGTCGGAACCCCAATCTTCAGAGTTGCGTTTAATTATTTCCAATAAGTCCCATTTGAAATCAATAGTCTTGACATATAGGAACCAAAGACAGAAGTATCGAGCAAGTTGCGATTATCAAGAGAAAGCCGAGCATAAAATTTCTGAATAATCATTTCCGGAGAGAGCTCATGATTGGGGCATGAATACAACATTGACTTAAGCCTCCCCCAAGCTTGAGCAATGCTTTCTCCTTCGCAAGGCCAGAAATTATATATGTAATTACGATCACGATGAAGAAGATGCATATGATAGAACTTCTGGTGAAATTCCAACTTCAATCGCTTATAATTCCAAGATCTCGTATCATCACATAGCTTATACCATGTCATTGCATCTCTCTTCGAAGATAAAGGGAAGACGTTCCTTTTGACAACATCATCGGGAATACCTGCAAGCTTAAATAATCCACAAACTTCATCCACAAAGATAAGGTGTAAATCGGGATGCAATGTTCCGTCTCCTGCAAAAGGATTAGCTAGCAGTTTTTCTATCATACCCGAAGGAATATCAAAGTGAATATTTTCATAAAGTTCAGGTTGAGGAGCATCTCTTTGCTCTTCTGGTTGGGGTGAAGATACCCCAAACAAGCCCCTCAAAGGATTAGTTTCCATAGTGACAAGTAACAGAAAATTTTAGCACACTATATAAATGTTTCCTTACCAAGTTCCACTCACCAAAAGAGCTACACTCCCCGGCAACAGCGCTAGAAAAGAGTCTTGATGACCCACAAGTATAGGGGATCTATCGTAGTCCTTTTGATAAGTAAGAGTGTCGAACCCAACGAGGAGCAGAAGGAAATGATAAGCGGTTTCGAAGAAGGTTTTCTCTGCAAGCTTTGAAATAGTAAGTGATAGATAGTTTTGTGATAAGATAAATAGTAACGAGCAAAAAGTAAATAAAGTAAATAAAGTGCAGCAAGGTGGCCCAATCCTTTATGTAGCAAAGGATAAGCCTGGACAAATTCTAATAATGAAGAAGGAGCTCCCGAGGACACATTGGGAATTATCGTCAAGCTAGTTTTCATCACGTTCATAAGATTCGCGTTCGGTACTTTGATAATTTGATATGTGGGCAGACCGGTACTTGGGTACTGCCCTAACTTGGACAAGCATCCCACTTATGATTAACCCCTATTGCAAGCATCTGCAACTACAAAAAGGAGTATTAAGGTAAACCTAACCACAACATTAAACATATGGGTCCATATCAACCCCTAACGAAGCAACGCATAAACTAGGGTGTAAGCTTCTGTCACTCTAGCAACCATCATCTACTTATTACTTCCCCATGCCTTCCTCTAGGCCCAAATAATGGTGAAGTGTCATGTAGTCGACGTTCACATAACACCACTAGAGGAAAGACAACATACATCTCATCAAAATATCGAACGAATACCAAATTCATATTACTACTAATAGCAAGACTTCACCCATGTCCTCAGGAACAAACGTAACTACTCACAAAGCATATTCATGTTCATAATCAGAGAAGTAATAATATGCATAAAGGATCTGAACATATGATCTTCCACCAAGTAAACCAACCAGCATCAACTACAAGGAGTAATCAACACTACTAGCAACCCACAGGTACCAATTTGTGGTTTTGATACAAGATTGGATACAAGAGATGAACCAGGGTTTTGAGAGGAGATGGTGCTCGTGAAGATGTTGATGGAGATTGACCCCCTCCCGATGAGAGGATCGTTGGTGATGACGTTGGTGATGATTTTCCCCTCCCGGAGGGAAGTGTCCCCGGCAGAACAGCTCCGCCAGAGCCCTAGATTGATTCCGCCAAGGTTCCGCCTTGTGGAGGTGGAGTTTTGTCCCGTAAGCTTGCCCATGATTTTTTCCAGGGTAAAAGTGATGATATAGCATAAGATGGACGCCGGAGGCCCACCAGGGGGCCCAGGAGATAGGTCGCCGCGCCCTACAGGGTGGCGCACCCCCTGTCTCCTGGACAGGGTGTGGGCCCCCTGGCCTATTTCTTTCGCTCATAAATTCTTATTAAATCCAAAAAGTTGTTTTGTGGAGTTTCAGGACTTTTGGAGTTGTGCAGAATAGGTTTCAACGTTTGCTCCTTTTCGGCCGAATTCGGTACCCAAACATTCCCCTCTTCATGGTAAGCCTTGTAAAATAAGAGAGAATAGCCAGAAGTATTGAGATATAAAGTGTAATAACAACCCATAATGCAATAAATATTGATATAAAAGCATGATGCAAAATGGACATATCATGGATCTCAGTGTTGTCGGTCTTCAGGCCGGCCCGTTACTCATATGGGACAAAACCTGGGCCTATAATCATCTTGGGCCATTAGCAGGTCTAAACCTATAGTAGTTTCCCGCCTTTAACACACCGTGTAAAGTTCTGGCCAGCTGGGCCAGAGAATACCATGGGATTTTAACAGGCTAAAACCTAGATTGGGCTAGCCTTGAGACGAAAAATTCACGGGCCAATACATGCCAAAACTGCCTAAGGCCCATGTTGGGCCCAAATAGGACGAGCAGTTAACATGCCAAAATATATCTCGGGCCTGTTTGGCCCAATAAAATTATGGGCTTTAAGCAGGCCAGTATCCACACGGGCCGTAGGCCCAAAAGTGTCACGGGCCATTATCAGATGGGCTGTAAGAAGGCCGGATTCAACGCAGGTTGTAATTAGGCCCAACTGTTACATGGGCCATTAACAGGCCGATAGGCGAGTTGGGCTGAAATTTATCCACGAAGACTACGGGCCGTTAAGAGACCTAAAGTTACTTCGGACAAGAAATAGCCCAGTTTCTGCATGGGGCTTTAAATGGCCTAAAGTTAAACTGGGCCGACAACGTCCCAGATACACCACGAGCCGCTAACAGGCCGAGACTATTATCGGGCCAAACTGGTAACGGGCATTTAGCAGACTGAAATATAAACCTGTCTTAGAATGGGCCCAAAAGAACAGTGGCATTTTAACAGGCCTGATCCTATATGGGCCATAATTTGGCCCAAAACATGGTAAATGAGCCTGATCTGGTATGAGCCTCAATTTGACCCAAAACATGGCAGGCTGTTAACGGGCCAGCCCACTAGTGTCTCAAAAAACATGGTGGGCCTTTAGCTGGGCTGGCCTTTTCGCCAGAATGGGCCTCTGTTGGGCCGTGCCACGTGTCGACGTATCATAGTCGCCTCCTGTCCAATGAATGAATGACATATGTCCCAACGGTGAGCCAACACGTGTTTCCTCCGGCCAATGACAATTTTACACGCGGAAAATCCCCATTGGTCTGGGCTATTAACGGGTTATTGGATCCAAAACCGGACCTGATAGCTTAACGGCGACCCGTTACGGTCAATGCCACGTGTCGGTCACCCTTGACTAAAGCACTTCTATGACGCACGATTAATCGTCATGGAAGTGGACACTTCCATGATGATAATTTTGGTAATGTCACGGAACACTTCTATGACAGCATGGGTATGACTATCTTGATTGTTTCATAAAATCGTCATGGATGGACATGCATGACAGAAAACGTGACCTACTGTGACAAACACGTATCATCACGGAAGTGTATTTTTTTGTAGTGTAGTGTTGAGAAAACAACAGTAGATATGGATAAGGGTAAGGAGCAGATCTTGCCTTTGGCTCAAGAGGATTTTTATACTCAGCCTTCTGGTCTACCTCTGGAGATCCCTAGATTGGAATGCAATAGATTGGTAGAGATGGATGAGGCTGAAAATGAACAGATGTTGATTGCAGATGCAGACAGAGAACTGAATAATGAAATGAAGGGCACTTCTGACAATGGTCTAGCAGGTTTGGTGGATGTTACTACTCATTCTCCCACACTATCTACATCTACTTCTCTATCTGCTCCACCTGGTATTGAGGAAAAAGAAAAGTACTCCAGTACAAGCACTGCTAATTCAGTTGAAATAACAGAACCTATTTTGCAACTCATGGTTACAGGGGATTCCATGAACTTCTTGGAG
This sequence comes from Aegilops speltoides, assembly GCA_021437245.1. Classification (NCBI taxonomy): domain Eukaryota; kingdom Viridiplantae; phylum Streptophyta; class Magnoliopsida; order Poales; family Poaceae; genus Aegilops; species Aegilops speltoides. The sequence goes on from CM038144.1 coordinate 120,851,463, forward strand.
CTCTCCAATTTCGGACAGGAGGGTGTTGAGCTGTGGAAGACTCACTTTGCTCCCACTCAAACATCCAATAAGGTAACTAATGTGCCCATAGATTGGGTCAATTTCATCATCATAGCACTCCTTACACCTGATAAGTTTGATTGGGCTAAGGGCTTCTTCTGCTCTAGAATGTGGAACATCATCATTAATGGTGCAAAAGATAAAGTCCATATCCCATTTGTATTACCTAAAATCTTCCCCTCAACTTCCCAACCATGCCGCAATATGGATAATTTCAGTTCTGATGCCAGTTTTGCACTCCCACATACCTGTTCAACTCCACAACACAACTCTGGTTCTCTTAATAACCAGGAAAAGACTACAGAGATGGCCTCTACAACCAGTGCTCTACATATCAAGAGAAAGAGAAAGGAAAAGGGCCCTATAGTAGATTCTGAGGTAAGTAGAAGCCTCGGAATTCATAATCTACAAAAGGGGTTTAAGAGAACTACATGTGTCAACAAAAATTGTTTGACCTGTAATGCTGACCCTCCACCCATTGATGGAAAAATTGTTAAAAATCTAAACACTTCTTTTTGCAAGGTGCCTGAAAAAGACACCTCTGAAGAGATCCTGATGGCTAAGCCTAAGAAGAAGAAGGAAGCAATGAGCTGGAGAAAAGGCTAAGGATGGCAAAGACTAGTGGATATTTGCATAGACCTAGTTTAATTTGATATAGTGGTTTTATGCAGTCTGTAATAAGAATGACGTGTAAGCCCAGTGAGCATCTGATGAGACTTTTGGAAATGCTATGTAAGGAAGTACTGAACAATATTTTGAACTGCTATGCTACTTGGATTGATATTCCAGTTTCAAATTTCCCTCCAGTGATTATTATATGTGAGTGGACACATAGTTATGAGTTCGAGCATGCTATAGTTGGGTTCTGGTACATTCTATGGTAAAAATTTGGTATTGCAATGGGGGCTAATTGGACACTGGACATGATATATAGCTGTTATTTTCAAAATGAATAAAAATTGGAAAATTCTTAACTGGAACATAAGAGGATTAGGAGACAAAAAGAAATGGTTGGCGTTGGCCAACAAGGTGGAAGAATCCAATTGTGATATTATATGCCTTCAAGAAACAAAAATGGAGATCATTGATTCTGCTTTCCTCAGGAAATATTTCCCAAAATGAATTAATAAGTTTGAGTATGTCCCTTCATTGGGTGCCTCTGGGGGTCTTCTAATTGCTTGGAATGACAATTTTGCTCAAGGGACTAAAGTCTTTGAGAACCAGTTTGCCCTCTCAGTTGAATTCACTTCCTGCCAAAATGGTGCTTCCTAGATCCTTACCAACATCTATGGTCCATGCCAAACAAATAGGAGAGACATTTTTATTCAGTGGTTTGAAAACACCCAAATGCCAGTTGGCACTGATTAGTTGGTCTTGGGGGATTTCAACTATATCAAATACACCAATAATAGAAACAGGGAGGGTGGAAACTTCCAAGAAATGATGAATTTTAATGCTGCAATCAGCTCCCTGGGTCTAGTGGAAATTCCTTTGAAAGGGAGGAACTCACTTGGAGTAATATGCACGAAGCACCTCTGCTTGAGAAACTAGATTGGCGTTTCTCCTCTGAATCTTGGACTCTGAACTACCCAAGCACAAGTGCATTTTACCTATCAAAACCTACTTCAGATCATGTCCCCTGTTTAATACAGATTGGTACCGATATTCCTAGAGCTAGAATTTTCAGATTTAAAATCTTTTGGCTGCAACTTCCAGACTTTAAGGATACTATAAAATCTATCTGGAAGAAAGAGGTCTCTAGACATAACAGTGCCAAGAGAATTACTGCAAAATTCAAGAGACTAGGGAAGGGATTGAAATTATGGGCAAAAAATATTTCTTAGCTTGCCATGCTCATCAAAAACTCAAATGACTAGATCCTCTTGTTTAATATTTTGGAGGAGTATATACCCCTCTCTGTGGAGGAATGGAATGGTAGAAACATCCTAAAAACTCATCTGCTCAATTTCCTCTCTTATCAGAATGCCTATTGGAAGCAAAGAGCTACCATCAGATGTGTTAAATTTTGAGATCAGAAACATTGATGTTTTCCAAGCAAAGGTTACTATTAAATACGGACACAATCAAGTCCAATGTTAAGGATGAAAGTCTAAATGAACACACAGATCATCAAGCTAAAGCTGCGATTCTATGGAGAGCCTTTAAAGGAAGAATGTGAACTATTGAGAAAACATAGAACTTCTTTCCTCTCAAGGACGTGTTTCCAACTGATATTTCTCTATCTGAACTGGAAATACCTTTTTCTAAAGAAGAGATAAACAATGTGTTTAAAGAACTTCCATCAGCCAAGGCTCCTGGGTTTGATGGCTTCAATAGTAACTTCGTCAAAGCCTGTTGGAATATCATAGAAGATTTTTATGCACTCATTGAGGACTTCTACAATGGTGTTATTCACCTTCACCCTATAAATGGGTCATTCACCACCCTGGTTCCCAAGAATGACAACCCGCAAACACCTGCAGACTTGAAACCCATTTCTTTGCTCAGTTGTACGATTAAAATCATCACGAAGTTGTTAGCAAACAGATTGCAGACAATCATTTTGAAGCTGGTTCATACTAACCAATATGGTGTCGGTGTACTAGAGTAGGGGTACCCTAGTATCCCGAACTTGTGCACGGCGATGATGACACCAGCGGCAAGGCTTGCCGGGTGACCGCCAAGGCCCTCCGTGGTTCCTTTGGAGCCATTCAAGAACAAATTATTCAAGCCAAGGAGACAAGACCCCGACAAGAGGAGCTTGCCGGGAAGGCCAACCGAGGCATCTCAAGGAACTTGCCGCGACGCACCACGCGTCCCGGCAAGGCCCGGCGAGCGACAAGCTTCCGGACGCGGCAAGACAACGACCGCGGCAAGGCGCTTGCCGCGGCAAGCTACCACTCTATACCCGCGCTCCAGCACATCCACCAACGTGTCGCCCTAGGACTTTTCCAGGCGCGCGTGGCAGGAGGCTGTGCAGCCAGCGGTGCGAGGTGGCAAGCGACGCTGACAAGATTGCCATCATGGCAAGCGGTGGCGCCCCTGACAGTCCCTTTTTGCACTGTTTGGGCGACGCAGACGGGCATTTAATGCCTTTGTCCCCTGCCGTCAGGGTTAGGTATGATACACTGTGCAAGTAGTTGTACCAACCGCAACACTTTTTCCATTTTTACCCTTGCCTACGTTGCCACCTGTCGATAACCCCTTGAGCATATAAAAGGAGGCCCATGCGCAATGTAGAGGGGGGGTTGGAAGGGTTCGAAGCCAGAAAACACTCACGCTCGGTCTCGTTAGCAGCTAGTGTGTACTGTAGCACTCAGCGCTCCCGAGCAAGAACTCAATACAATCAGACATGTAGCAGTAGGAGTATTATCTCTCCGGAGAGCTCCGAAGCTGGGTAAACCGCTCGTGTGCTTCGCCTCGATCTGCTCTTCGTGCGATCTCTGCCCCCCGCCGAACCGAAAGGGGCTCGGTCCGCCGGCCCCATAGGTGTCCATGGATCAGTAGTTTCCCATGACATCTTTGGCGTGCCAGGTAGGGGGTGCGTCGAGGTTGTGTGAACCTGATCCGGCGTTCACACAAGCTAGATCTTCATCATCTTCATCGACATGCCACCGAAGAAGAAGGCTTCGGAGGTGGCTGCTCCGTCCACGTCGATCCCACCACCACCGGAGCAAATGGGTGGTGGGGTAGACGCCGGTGGAAGAACGGGCATCGATGAGGGAGCTCACGGTGCGGCCAGGTCCAAGGACAAGGCTGCGCAGACCTCGGCGTCCGTACATGCACCGCGCCCATCTCAGGAGGCGCGGGACCGACAACGTCATGGTACTCGCGGTACCATACGTTCGTTGGACCAAGATCGAGCTGGTGGATCCCGGGATGCTCAAGACCAGCATGCATGCCAACATGCTGGCACGAGCAAGACGCGGTCGCCTGGACGGGATACTGCTCCTTCTAACATAGTTAGAAGTCCGAGCATATCCCGCTCCTCGCACCGTTCGCCACTACCACCCACCACTCCAGTAGAAGCTTTGGCACGAGCTCAGCTGCTCCTGGATTACCCTCCAACGGCGGACAAGATCGACGAATGGAGGGCCACCATTCAGAGTCTCATCGGCTTTGCCAACAGCGACACTCCACGGAAACCGAGTACATCGCAGCCGCGGCAAGACTGTCAGGCGCGAGCCGATGGCGACAAAACCGGTGGGGGTGCAACCACCGTGCACTCTCCACCCCGAAGGCCAAGATCGCCGACTCGCCGGATCCACCTCGACAATGACTCCACCGCATCGTCAGATCCACGAGCTCGTCGCGATCAGCGCTAAGTTCTTCACGAACGACAGCAAGAAGACGCTCGTACTCGCATCGAGCGTCGAAGAGAAGCGCGGCGTCAATCAGACCAGCGCGCTGGGCCCACTGTCGATATGCATGCGCCAGGGGAACCAGGCGACCAGCCGTACGCGGTAGGTTACCCTGCGTTCACTCGTGAGCTGCGGCAAGTCCAGTGGCCCAGCACGAAGAATTTCAAGCCAGACCTACCAGAGAAGTACGACGGCAAGTCGCATCCGTCGGAGTTCCTCAGCATCTACACCATCGCGGTGCAAGCTGCTGGGGGGCGGGACGACAAGATCCTTGCCAACTACTTCCCGCTGGTGCTCAAGCCCAATGTTAGGTCCTGGCTCATGCACTTGCCGGATAACTCCATATCCTCCTGGGCAGATCTATGCCATCAGTTTGTCGGCGCCTTTACATGTGGCCACAAGCCTCATGGCCAAGAGAGCGACCTTCATCTGCTCGGCCAGAAGGAAGGAGAGTCCCTGCGCAAGTACATTCAGTGATTCAGCCGTGTACAGCACAACATCCCAGATGTCCACCCTGCCGCGGTCATCAGCGCATTCCATCAAAACGTGCGAAACCACGGGATGCGGGAGGAGATGGCGATGTGCAAGATCAGAGACGTCAATGAGCTATATGCCCTGGCCGACAAGTGTGCACGTGCTGAGGAAGGGAGGAAACTCCCCGGAGAGAACACAGGAGCAGGAGGATCTGACAGCGAGGATGCCGCCCCGGCAAAGAAAAACCGGCGACGGAACAACAGGAAGAAGAAAGGCAAAGATGTGCTAGTCGTTGAGCAGTCCGGCAATGAAGGTGGCGCCAAGAACGCTGTGGCGGTCGCCGACAAGCAGGACGGCACTGACAAGCAGTACTGCAAGATCCACCGCACCAAGGGCCATGATCTCCAGAGCAGCAAGAAGGTCGAGCAGCTTGTCGAGCAGCAAAAGGCTGAATACGAGCGACGCAACAAGGAGAAGGCCCAAGAAGGTACTGGAGGATCTGGCAAGAAACGTCCCGGCCGAGGAGGATGCCGCGGCAAGGCCAAGCAGCGGCAAGGAGACAGACCTCCCCGCGGCCGCGACAAGGATGAAGACGACGGCGATGATGAAGATATGGATGATAACGAGACCAGTGAGCAGGAGTTCCAGAAAGCCACAGAGGTCCTGTGTGTTGACGGCGGTGCTTCTCTGCATACTTCACACCGCCAGCTCAAGCAGTGGGTGCGGGAAGTCAATGCGGCAGAACCACCTGTCAAGTCACGCAAGCCTCTGAAATGGTCCAGCATGCCTATCATCTTTGATATTGAGGACCACCCTGATCGCATAACTGCGGTCGGGTGCTTGCCGATGTTGGTTTCACCAACTATCCGCAACCTCAAGGTCACTAAGATGCTAGTTGATGGCGGGGCGGCTTGAACCTAATCTCCTCGCGGTACTCGAAACTCCGGATCCTCGACGGCGAGCTCGAAGAGACCGCACATTCAAGGAATCAATCCGGGAAGGAGCAAGCGAAGGAAAGATTACGTTGCCGGTGACATTTGGCAGCGAGCTGAACTTCAGGACTGAGAGGGTCACTTTTGACGTTGCTGACTTTCCGTTGCCTTAAAATGGGATACTTGGCCGTCCAGCGCTCGCCAAATTCATGGCAGCCTCTCACTACGCATACAATATGCTGAAGATGCCAGGCCCGATAAGTGTCATCTCTGTCCCTGGCGACAAGAAAGATGCTCTTATCTGCGCCGACAAGATCTATCGGGAAGCAGCAGCCGCAACAGATCGCAAGTCACTTGCCGCTGAAGCTCCCGGGGGGAAGAAGAAGACCAAGTCCGGCAAGAGTTCTGATGCCCACTCCGGCAAGCGCACCTCTTCGGAGTGCTGCGCTACCGTCGAGGACGCACCATCGAGCTCCACCGGCAAGCGTGAGAAGACAATGACAGCTCCGCCAGAGACCAAGAAGGTGTCCGCCAAGGAGGGCGGCAACTGGTGGTACCTTCACCATCGGTGCCACTCTCGACCCTAAATAGGAAAGCGGCCTCGTTGCTTTCCTGCGGGCGAATGTCGACGTGTTTGCGTGGCAACCGTCGACATCCCGGTGTTCGAAAGTAATCGAGCACCACCTTGCCGTCGTCCTCATCGCGCGCCCGTCAAGCGAAGGTCGAAACAAGCAAAGTGGAGCGCCAAGAATTCATCGCAGAAGAAATCAAGAAGTTGAAGCGGCATGCCTTGTCGAGGAGTGCTCCATCCCACGTGGTTGGCCAATCTCGTAGTCGTGCATAAGGCAAGCGGAAATGGAGGCTTTGTATCGACTTTACCGATGTTAATAAAGCTTGTCCCAAAGACCCATTTCCCTTGCCGCGCATTGACCAGATTGTTGACTCCACGGCCGGATGTGACTTGCTTTCATTTCTTGACGCATATTCAGGATACCATCAGATCTTCATGGCAGAAGAGGATGAGGAGAAGACCGCATTCATCACTCCATGTGGCACATACTGTTTCATACGGATGCCTTTCGGATTAAAGAATGTTGGTTCAACATTTGCAAGGGTAGTCCATGACGCTTTTGAGCCACAAATGCACAGAAATGTGGAAGCCTACATGGATGACATAGTGGTCAAGAGCAAGGACAAGGCAACTCTGATTCAGGATTTAGACGAAACCTTTGCAAATCTGCGCAAGATCAACCTCAAGCTTAACCCCGAGAAGTGTGTGTTTGGAGTCCCCTCTGGCAAGCTTCTCGGGTTCTTCAGTGTCTCGGTAGCGAATTGAAGCCAATCCCGAGAAGATCAAGGCCATTGAGCAGATTGAAGCACCAAAGCGCGTCAAGGATGTACGAAGACTTGCCGGTTGCGTGGCTGCTCTCAGCAGGTTTATCTCTAAGTCTGCTGAGCGCGCTGAAGGAAATATGCCCTAGAGGCAATAATAAAGTTATTATTTATTTCCTTATTTCATGATAAATGTTTATCATTCATGCTATAATTGTATTAACCGGAAACATGATACATGTGTGAATGCATAGACAAAACAATATGTCACTAGTATGCCTCTACTAGACTAGCTTGTTAATCAAAGATGGTTATGTTTCCTGACCATGAACAAAGAGTTGTTATTTGATTAACGAGGTCACGTCATTAGTAGAATGATCTGATTGACATGACCCATTCCATTAGCTTAGCACACGATCGTTTAGTATGTTGCTACTGCTTTTATCCATGACATATACATGTTCCTGTAACTATGAGATTATGCAACTCCGTTTACGGAGGAACACTTTGGTGCTACCAAAGCGTCACAGCGAATCGGGTGATTATAAAGGAGTACTACAGGTGTCTCCAAAGGCAGATGTTGGGTTGGCGTATTTCGAGATTAGGTTTTGTCACTCCGATTGTCGGAGAGGTATCTCTGGGCCCTCTCGGTAATACACATCACTGAAGCCTTGCAAGCACTACAACTAATGAGTTAGTTGTGAGATGATGTATTACGGAACGAGTAAAGAGACTTGCAAGTAACGAGATTGAACTAGGTATTAGATACCGACGATCGAAACTCGGGCAAGTAACATACCGATGACAAAGGGAAGAACGTATGTTGTTATGCGGTCTGACCGATAAAGATCTTCGTAGAATATGTAGGAACCAATATGGGCATCCAGGTCCCGCTATTGGTTATTGACCGGAGACGTGTCTCGGTCATGTCTACATTGTTCTCGAACCGTAGGGTCCTGCGCTTAAGGTTTCGATGGCGGTTATTATGAGTTTATGTATTTTGATGTACGAAGAAGTTGGAGTTCCGGATGTGATCACGGACATGACGAGGAGTCTCGGAATGGTCGAGACATAAAGATTGATATATTGGGCGGCTATATTCGGACACGGAAAGGTTCGGAAGTTTCGGAGAAAACCGGAGTCTTGAGGGGTTACCGGAACCCCCGGGAAGTTATGGGCCTTAGTGGGCCAAGATGGGAGAGAGAGGGCCGCACCGGGGAGGTGGCGCGCCTGTGGGAGTCCGAATAGGACAAGGAGGCGGCCCCCTTTCCCTCCCTCTCCTCTCTTTCCTTCCCCTTCTCCTTCCTAGTTGGACTAGGAAAGGAGTCCTACTCCAACTAGGAGGAGGATTCCCCCCTCCTTGGCGCGCCTATAGGGGCGGCCGGCCTCCCCTTCCCTCCTTTATATACGGGGCAGGGGGCACCCTAGGGACACAAGTTTGATCTACGGATCGTTCCTTAGCCGTGTGCGGTGCCCCCTCCACCATATTCCACCTCGGTCATACCGTCATGAAGCTTAGGCGAAGCCTGCGCCGGTGAAACATCAAGATCGTCACCACGCCGTCGTCTTGTGGAACTCTCCCTCGACACTCGGCTGGATCGAGTCGAGGGGCGTCATCAAGCTGTCGTGTGTCAAGAACTGGGCGGCGAATGAGTAACGCGGGATCGGTCGGATCGCGAGGAGAACGCGTCGACTACTTCCTCTACGTTGTGATCGCTTCGCCGGGTCTACGAGGGTACGTGAGACAACACTCTCCCTCTCGTTGCTATGCATCACCATGATCTTGCGTGTGCGAGGAAAATTTTGAAATTACTACGTTCCCCAACGGTGGCATCCGAGCCTAGGTTTTTATGGTTTGATGTTTTGCACGAGTAGAACACAAGTGAGTTGTGGGCGATACAAGTCATACTACCTACCAGCATGTCATACTTTGGTTCAGCGGTATTGTGAGATGAAGCGGCCTGGACCGACATTACGCAGACGCTTACGCGAGACTGGTTTCACCGCCACGAGCACTCGTTGCTTAAAGGTGACTGGTGGGTGCTGTCTCTCTCACTTTAGTTGAACTGAGTGTGGCTCGCCCGGTCCTTGAGAAGGTTAAAGCGGAGTCTATTTGACGAAATATCGTTGTGGTTTTGATGCGTAGGTGAGACTGGTTCTTGCTTAAGCCCGTAGCAGCCACGTAAAATTTGCAACAACAAAGTAGAGGACGTCTAACTTGTTTTTGCAGGGCATGTTGTGATGTGATATGGTCAAGGCGTGATGCTATATTTTATTGTATGAGATGATCATGTTTTGTAACGAAGTTATCGGCAACCGGCTGGAGCCATATGGTTGTCGCTTATTGTATGCAATGCAATGCATACTCGTAATGCTTTACTTTATCACTAAGCGGTAGAGATAGTCGTAGAAGCATAAGATTGGCGAGGCGACAACGATGCTACGATGGAGATCAAGGTGTCGCGCCGGTGGCGATGGTGATCATTGTGGTGCTGCGGAGATGAAGATCACGAAGCACAAGATGATGATGACCATATCATATCACTTATATTGATTTGCATGTGATGTTTATCCTTTATGCATCTTATCTTGCTTTGATTGACGGTAGCATTATAAGATGATCTCTCACTAAATTATCAAGAAGTGTTCTCCCCGAGTATGCACCGTTGCCAAAGTTCGTCGTGCCCGGACACCACGTGATGATCGGGTGTGATAAGCTCTCGTCCATCTACAACGGGTGCAAGCCAGTTTTGCACACGCAGAATACTCGGGTTATACTTGACGAGCCTAGCATATGCAGATATGGCCTCGGAACACGGAGACCGAAAGGTCGGCGTGAATCATATAGTAGATATGATCAACATAAGATGTTCACCATTGAAAACTACTCCATTTCACGTGATGATCGGTTATGGTTTAGTTGATTTGGATCACGTGATCACTTAGATGACTAGAGATGTTTTTCTAAGTGGGAGTTCTTAAGTAATATGATTAATTGAACTTAAATTTATCATGAACTTAGTACTGATAGTATCTTGCTTGTTTATGTTTGATTGTAGATAGATGGCTCGTCTTTGTTGTTCCGTTGAATTTTAATGCGTTCCTTGAGAAAGCAAAATTGAAAGATGATGGTAGCAATTACACGGATCGGGTCCGTAACTCGAGGATTATCCTCATTGCTGCCTGTAAGAGTTACGTCTGGATGCACCGCTGGGTGCCGAACTGCTTGCCGATCTAACCGACGACGTTAAGAACGTCTCGCGAGCAAAGCTGATGACTACTCTATAGTTCGATGTGCCATGCTTTACGGCTTAGAACCGGGACTTCAACGGCGTTTTGAGCGTCATGGAGCATATGAGATGTTCCAGAGTTGAAGTTGATATTCAATGAATGCCCGGATTGAGAGATATGAAGTCTCCAATAAGTTCTATAGCTGCAAGATGGAGGAGAATAGTTACATTAGTGAGCACATACTCGAGAATGTCCGGGTACTACAATCACTTGACACAATTGGGAGTTAATCTTCCGGATGATTGTGTCATTGATGTAATTCTTCAATCACGCCACCAAGCTACAAAGGCTTCGTGATGAACTATAATATGCAAGGGTTAGTAAAGACTATACCGAGCTCTTCGCAATGCTAAAGGCTGCGGAGGTAGAAATCAGAAGGAGCATCAAGTGTTGATGGTCAATAAGACCACTAGTTTCAAGAAGAAAGGCAAAGGGAAGAAGAAGGAACTTCAAGAAGAACAGCAAGCAAGTTGTCTGCTCGGGAGAAGAAACCCAAGTCTGGACCTAAGCTGAAGGCGAGTGCTTCTCCGCAAGCGGTAGTCATCGGAAGCGGAACTGCCCCAAGTATTTGGCGGATAAGAAGGATGGCAAGGTGAACAAAGGTATATGTGATATACATGTTATTGATGTGTACCTTACTAGAGCTCACAGAGCACTGGTATTTGATCTTGGTTCTTGCTAATATTTGCAACTCGAAGCAGGACTACGGATTGCTTAACACGGCAAAGGACGAGGTGATGATGCGTGGAAATGGTTCCAAAGTCGATGTGATCGCGGTCGGCACACTACCTCTACATCTACCTTGGGATTAGTTTTAGACCTAAATAATTGTTATTTGGTGCTGCGTTGAGCATGAACATTATATCTGGATCTTGTTTGATGCGAGACGGTTATTCATTTAAGTCGAGAATAATGGTTGTTCTATTTATATGAGTAATATCTTTTATGGTCATGCACCCTTGAGGAGTGGTCTATTTTGATGAATCTCGATAGTAGTGATACACATATTCATAATGTTGAAACCAAAAGATGCAGAGTTGATAATGATAGTGCAACTTATTTGTGGCTTGCCGTTTAGGTCATATCGATTGTAAAGCGCATGAAGAAACTCCATCTTGATGGACTTTTGGAGTCACTTGATTATGAATCACTTGGCACTTCGAACCGTGCCTTATGGGCAAGATGACGAACCCGTTCTCGGTACTATGGAGAGAGCAACAGATTTGTTGGAAATCATACATACAGATGTATGTGGTCCGATGAATGTAGAGGCTCGTGGCGGATATCGTTATTTTCTCACCTTCACGGATGACTTAAGCAGATATGGGTATATCTACTTAATGAAACATAAGTCTGAAACATTTGAAAAGTTCAAAGAATTTCAGAGTGAAGTTGAAAATCATCGTAACAAGAAAATTAAATTTCTACGATCTGATCGTGGAGGTGAATATTTGAGTTACGAGTTTGGTCTACATTTGAAACAATGCGGAATAGTTTCGCAACTCACGCCACCCGAACACCACAACGTAATGGTGTGTCCGAACGTCAGAATCGTACTTTACTAGATATGGTGCGATCTATGATGTCTCTTCAGATTTACCGCTATCGCTTTGGGGTTATGCTCTAGAGGCGGCCGCATTCACCTGAATAGAACACCGTCGAAATCCGTTGAGACGACACCTTATGAACTATGGTTTGGCAAGAAACCAAAGTTGTCGTTTCTTAAAGTTTGGGGATGCGATGCTTATGTGAAAAACTTCAACCGATAAGCTCGAACCCAAATCGAGAAATGTGTCTTCATAGGATACCCAAAGGAGACAGTTGGGTACACCTTCTATCAAGATCCGAAGGCAAGACATTCGTTGCTAAGAATGGATCCTTTCTAGAGAAGGAGTTTCTCTCGAAAGAAGTGAGTGGGAGGAAAGTGGAACTTGATGAGGTAATAGTACCTTCTCCCTTACTTGAAAGTAGTTAAATCGCAGAAACCGGTTTCGAGACATCTACACCAAGTAGTGAGGAAGTTGATGATGTTGATCATGAAACTTCAGATCAAGTTACTGCAGAACCTCGTAGATCAACCAGAGTAAGATCCGCACTGAGTGGTACGGTAATCCTGTTCGGAAGTCATGCTACTAGATCATGATGAACCTACGAACTATGAAGAAGCGATGGTGAGCCCAGATTCGCATAAAATGGCTTGAGGCCATGAAATCTGAGATGGGATCCATGTATGAAAACAAAGTATGGACTTTGGTTGACTTGCGAGGGTAGGCAAGCAATAGAAAACAAGTGGATCTTCAAGAAGAAGACCGACGCCGACGGTAATGTTATCGTCTATAAAGCTCGACTTGTCGCAAAAGGTTTTCGCAAGTTCAAGGGATTGACTACGATGAGACCTTCTCACCCGTAGTGATGCTTAAGTCCGTCCGAATCATGTTAGCAATTGCCGCATTTTATGATTATGAAATTTGGCAAATGGATGTAAAGACTGCATTCTGAATGGATTTACGGAAGAAGAGTTGTATATGATGCAACCGAAGGTTTTATCGATCCAAAGGAGCTAACAAAGTGTGCAAGCTCCAGCGATCCATCTATGGACTGGTGCAAGCATCTCGGAGTTGGAATAAATGCTTTGATAGTGTGATCAAAGCATTTGGGTTTATCTGACTTTTGGAGAAGCTTTGTATTTACAAGAAAGTGAGTGGGAGCTCTGTAGCATTTACGATATTATATGTAGATGACATATTGCTGATCGGAAATGATATAGAATTCTGGATAGCATAAAGGGATACTTGAATAAGAGTTTTTCAATGAAAGACCTCGGTGAGGCTGCTTACATATTGGGCATTAAGATCTATAGAGATAGATCAAGGCGCTTAATTGGACTTTCACAAAGCACATACCTTGACAAAATTTTGAAGAAGTTCAAGATGGATCAAGCAAAGAAAGGGTTCTTGCACGTGTTACAAGGTGTGAAGTTGAGTAAGACTCAATGCCCGACCACTGCAGAAGATAGAGAGAAAATGAAAAATGTTCCTATGCTTCAGCCATAGGCTCTATCATGTATGCAATCTTGTGTACCGGACCTGATGTGTGCCTTGCTATAAGTTTAGCAGGAGGTACCAAAGTAATCCAGAGTGGATCTTTGGACAGCGGTCAAGAACATCTGAAGTACCGAAAAGGACTAAGGATATGTTTCTCGTATATGGAGGTGACAAAGAGCTCATAAATGGCAGTTACGTTGATGCAAGCTTTGACACCGATCCGGACGATTCTAAATCGCAGACCGGATCGTATTTACACTAAGCGGAGGAGCTGTTAGTTGGTGCAGTTCCAAACAAAGCGTCGTGGCGGGATCTACATGTGAAGCGGAGTACATAGCAGCTTCGAAGCAGCTAATGAAGGAGTCGGATGAAGGAGTTCATATCCGATCTAGGTGTCATACCTAGTGCATCGGGTCCAATGAAAATCTTTCGTGACAATCTTGGAGCAATTGCCTTAGCGAAGGAATCCAGATTTCACAAGAGGACCAAGCACATCAAGAGACGCTTCAATTCCATCCGGACTTAGTCCGGTGGGAGACATAGAGATTTGCAAGATACATACGGATCTGAATGTTGCGAGACCGTTGACTAAGCCTCTTCCACGAGCAAAACATGATCAGCACCAAGACTCCATGGGTGTTAGAATCATTACTATGTAATCTAGATTATTGACTCTAGTGCAAGTGGGAGATTGAAGGAAATATGCCCTAGAGGCAATAATAAAGTTATTATTTATTTCCTTATTTCATGATAAATGTTTATCATTCATGCTATAATTGTATTAACCGGAAACATGATACATGTGTGAATGCATAGACAAAACAATATGTCACTAGTATGCCTCTACTAGACTAGCTTGTTAATCAAAGATGGTTATGTTTCCGACCATGAACAAAGAGTTGTTATTTGATTAACGAGGTCACATCATTAGTAGAATGATCGATTGACATGACCCATTCCATTAGCTTAGCACACGATCGTTTAGTATGTTGCTACTGCTTTTATCCATGACATATACATGTTCCTGTAACTATGAGATTATGCAACTCCGTTTACGGAGGAACACTTTGGTGCTACCAAACGTCACAACGTAATCGGGTGATTATAAAGGAGTACTACAGGTGTCTCCAAAGGCAGATGTTGGGTTGGCGTATTTGAGATTAGGTTTTGTCACTCCGATTGTCGGAGAGGTATCTCTGGGCCCTCTCGGTAATACACATCACCGAAGCCCTGCAAGCACTACAACTAATGAGTTAGTTGTGAGATGACGTATTACGGAACGAGTAAAGAGACTTGCCAGTAACGAGATTGAACTAGGTATTAGATACCGACGATCGAAACTCGGGCAAGTAACATACCGATGACAAAGGGAAGAACATTATGTTGTTATGCGGTCGACCGATAAAGATCTTCGTAGAATATGTAGGAACCAATATGGGCATCCAGGTCCGCTATTGGTTATTGACCGAGACGTGTCTCGGTCATGTCTACATTGTTCTCGAACCGTAGGGTCCGCACGCTTAAGGTTTCGATGGCGGTTATTATGAGTTTATGTATTTTGATGTACGAAGAAGTTCGAGTTCCGGATGTGATCACGGACATGACGAGGAGTCTCGGAATGGTCGAGACATAAAGATTGATATATTGACGGCTATATTCGGACACGGAAAGGTTCCGGAAGTTTCGGAGAAAACGGAGTCTTGGGAGGTTACTGGAACCCCGGGAAGTTATGGGCCTTAGTGGGCCAAGAGGGAGAGAGAGGGCCGCACCAGAGGTGGCGCCTGTGGGAGTCCGAATAGGACAAGGAGGCGCGCGCCCCTTCCTCTCCTCTCCTCTCTTTCCTTCCCCTTCTCCTTCCTAGTTGGACTAGGAAAGGGAGTCCTACTCAACTAGGAGGAGGACTCCCCCTCCCTGGCGCGCCTATAGGGGCGGCCGGCCTCCCCCTCCCTCCTTTATATACGGGCAGGGGGCACCCTAGGGACACAAGTTTGATCTACGGATCGTTCCTTAGCCGTGTCGGTGCCCCCTCCACCATATTCCACCTCGGTCATACCGTCATGAAGCTTAAGCGAAGCCTGCGCCGTGAAACATCAAGATCGTCCACCACGCCGTCGTGCTAACGGAACTCTCCCTCGACACTCGGCTGGATCGAGTACGAGGGACGTCATCGAGCTGTCGTGTGTCAAGAACTCGGGCGCCGAGTATGGCGGCGTCGGGATCGGTCGGATCGCGAGGAGAACGTACGACTACTTCCTCTACGTTGTGATCGCTTCCGCTTCGGGTCTACGAGGGTACGTAGACAACACTCTCCCCTCTCGTTGCTATGCATCACCATGATCTTGCGTGTGCGTAGGAAAATTTTGAAATTACTACGTTCCCCAACACGCGCCCTGCCATTTTTCAAAATATTGAAAAAGGCAGGTCCAATGAAATGGACTCTGGAAGCGGAGGCTGCACTGCAGGACTTGAAGAGATACCTGTCCTCCACTCCAACACTTGTCGCACCTAAACCACAAGAGAAGTTGCTGCTGTATCTAGCGGCAACCAATCAAGTCGTTAGTGCTGCGTTAGTAGCGGAGAGGGAGGCGGATGATGAGCCAGCAACCACGGCAGATGCATCCAGCGACAATCAGTGGACTTCACCGACAAGCTCTGGTCCCGACAAAGGTGGATCTACGCAGGCACTTGAGGAGATACAGAAGAGAATGGTGCAGCGCCCAGTTTACTTTGTCAGTCCCCTTCTGCAGGGGGCTAGGTCAAGGTACTCTGGCGTGCAGAAATTGCTTTTTGGCCTTCTGATGGCCTCGAGAAAGCTGCGCCATTACTTCCAAGCACATGAGATCACAGTTGTCACTCGTTTTCCGCTGAAGAGGATACTGCAGAATCCAGAAGCAATAGGCAGGATTGTCGAGTGGGCACTGGAACTGTCAAGCTTTGGCCTCAAGTTCGAAAGCACTTCAACTATCCAGAGCAGAGCATTGGCAGAATTCATAGAAGAATGGACGCCAACACCAGATGAAGAAATTCCAGAAACGAGCATCCCCGTCAAGGAAGCAAGCAAAGAGTGGCTGATGTACTTTGATGGTGCCTTCTCGCTGCAAGGCGCCGGTGCGGGCGTGCTACTTGTTGCACCCAGCGGAGAACACCTCAAGTACGTCGTCCAGATGCACTTTCCCAAGGATCAAGCAACAAACAATACCGCGGAGTATGAAGGTTTGCTTGCCGGTCTCAGGATCGCAGCAGACCTTGGGATCAAGAAGCTCATTGTCAGGGGTGACTCGCAGCTTGTCATCCGCCAAGTGAACAAGAATTATCAGAGTCCGTTGAAGGAAGCTTACATTGATGAAGTGAGAAAGTTAGAAGAGCACTTTGACGGCCTACAGATAGAACATGTTCCAAGATCCCAGAACGACATCGCTGACGGCCTGTCAAAGTGCGCCGCACTTAAGTTACCTATGGAACCAGGGATCTTTGTGCTCAAACTCACTCAGCCGTCTGTAACGCCATCAACTGGACAGAGCAAGAAGAGGAAGTTGATTTCTGGTGACTATTTTCCGGCAGAGCTCCCCGAAGCCGCCGCCAAGAAGGTCCCCAAGATCAACACCAAGAGTGCTGAGGAGCGGTCTGCTCCGGCAAGCCCTAGGGTTTGTTCCGTTGAAGCAGACGCTCCCGACAAGTTTTGCTCCGGCAAGCTTGCCGGGGAACATCAAGCTCCGGCTGAGCCGCTGGTTCTTGCCGTAGAAGCGGATGTTCCGCAGCAGCATATGTGCCTTTAGTCCTTGTTGTCGAGCCGCAAGCTCCAGCATGGGCACAGCAGATTGTCCGTTTCCTTCAGACAGGAGAACTTCCCGAAGAGCAAGAAGAAGCGGAAAGACTAGCCCGGCAGTCAAGTATGTACCAGTTTGTCGACAACACACTATACAGAAGAAGACTCAACAATGTGAAATTGAAGTGTATTCACCGGGAAGATGGACAAAAGCTGTTGGCAGAGATACATGGAGGCATATGTGGTCATCACATTGGGGCAAGAGCACTTGCCGGCAAAGCATTCCGGCAAGGTTTCTTTTGGCCGACAGCTCTCCAGGATGCAACTGCACAAGTAACGAAGTGTGAAGCGTGCAGTTCCATTCGAGCGATACACCAGCCAGCTCAAGCTCTCCAGACGATCCCTTTATCCTGGCCATTTTTGATGCAGGGGCTCGACATCCTCGGCCCCTTTCCCGAGCTGTAGGGGCTTTGAGTATTTATGCGTTGCAATCGACAAGTTCACAAAGTGGCGGAAGTGGAAGCAGTGAGGAAGGTGACAGACACGATCGGCGATCAAGTTCTTGGTCGATTGTTTGCCGTTTGGGATCCCTAACGGGATCATCACCGACAACGCACGCATTCACGAGACGCACCTTCATGCGGTATGTCCAAGATCTTGGCGCCAAGGTGCGCTTTCGCTTCATTGCTCATCCGAGAAGCAGCGGTCAAGCGAGAGGGCAAATGCTGAAGTCTTCTTGAGCTCAAGACCAGGACTTTCGACAAAGCTACGCAAGCGCGGAAAGAAGCTGGATTGAGAAGCTGCGGTGGTTCTTTGGTCGATCGGGACGACGCCAAATCGAGCCATCGGCGGACACCTTCGCTCTAGTCTATGGAGCAGAGGCAGTTCTCCCCACGGAACTCGTATACGGGTTGCCTCGAGTGCTCGCCACGATGAGCTTGAGCAAGAGCAGCTGCAGCAAGATGACGCTGCTCCTTGAGGAAGACCGTCTTGAGCTCTTGCCAGACGAGCTGCTCGATACCAGCAAGCTTTGCGCCGCTACCATAGCCGCAAAGTTAATGCCGAAGTCTCGAGGAAGGCGACCTTGTTCTTCGGCGCGTTCAGTCCGCCAAGAATTCCAACAAGTTGACGCCGAAGTGGGAAGGCCCTTACCGGGTGAAACGAGTCACTAGGCCTGGCGCTGTCCGGCTTGAGACCGAAGATAGCACTCCGGTGAGCAACTCCTGGAACATTGAGCATCTTCGTAAGTTTTACCCGTAAGGCGCGGTTGCCGGAACCTGTTCCGGCAATCACCTTTTGTACAAGTCCTGCCGCTGTTGCATGTAATCCTTTGTACAATGCCGGGTGCAGACCCCATGCATAAGTAAAGCGCATGTGATCCGCACATCTTGTCAATTTCATGCTTTCTATTTTTTGCACGTGTTATCTGACACTTTGTGCAGCACCTACCCCCGGTAAGCAATGACGAGCCGTAAGGCTCCATATCTTTATTTTCTCTTCTTTCTCTTTCTCAAAGAAAGGAAGGTTCCCTCGCCCACAAGTTTGCCGGGGGGAAAGGAGAAGATAATGGTGTAGGCCAGGCGTCGTTCAAGAAAAGTTTCGCCTTACCGGGACACAAACAACAGAAAAGCTAAGTTGCCAAAGTTTGAGCAATCAGTTTTAAAATTTTTTAGTTATCTTCCTCAAACGACCGTACTTTGTATGGAAAACCTGTGCGCGGAGGAACCAACTCGTAGCTAGTTGCGCTCTTACTTTGTTTCGAGTCCGCTCAACAACTTAAGTGAACTGTGACTAGTTGCGACAAGGTTTCTTGTCGGTTGCAAAGACCGCCAAGAAAGCTCTTGACGTCCCGCACTCAGCGCTCGCGGCTAAGGTGCCTGCACCGGCAAGTTCCCTAAAAGCGTAGGGTAAAAAAACATACAAAGGAAGGAATCAAGTAAAGGAAATAACATAGCAATTGATACCCAAAATAAAGTTATATTACAAGATAGCTTGTCGCGGCTCTAATAGATTGTTCTCATAACATGATCAGCAGCGACAAGAAGAGGAGAAAACGGGCGGCCTAATCCACGCGATCGCCCTCAACCCTCTTAATCTCGCTCACCTTGTCCACAATGGGTGCGACAAGGGCCTTGAGCACTTCCAGATCAGCATCCGGCAGCAGCTTCTTGGGGACGTTGGTGAGGTTGAGGCCTGGGTTGCGGAAGGCCACCTTCACCAACACCTTTTGAAGAACTCCCGCGCAGATCGTGCGCGACTCGTCGGCCAGCTGCTTTGGGATCCTTTCCTGGAGTCACTGGAGGGCCGTCGCCACGCCTTTGAAGAACAAGCTGAGCTTGGCGCTGGGTTGGAGGTTCTCATCGGAGGGATACCCGAGATCCTCTATCCCCAGCTGCGCCAGTTTCCTGTCGATGGATGCGGCAATATCCACGAGACCCTCCGTCCAGTGCTCCACATTCTCCCTAAAAGTGTTCTGGGTGGTCGCAGCACTCGCCAGCAGCGCCTCGTCGGCCTTGATCTGCTTCCTCAAGGCCACCTCCAGCTCCCTGGCGCCGTCCAACGTCTTGGTCAAAGTAGCCAGCTTCAACTCAAGATCTGCATTGGAGTCCTTGGCGGCGCTAAGCTCCTTGCCCTTCTCGGCGAGACTACCCTGCAGCTCGCCAAGGGTGTAGGCGTCCTTCTCGCGCTCATGCTTGAGCGCGGCAAGCTCTTCACCCCTCGCCTTGAGATCGGCCTCCAGCTGCGCCACCTTCGTCTCCAGCTCCTTCTTGGCGGCCTCGGCAGCTGCGGCAGCATCCTCTGCTTCCTTGAGAGCCCCGCCAAATGTTTGCTCGCGTGCAGCAAGCTCCTCCTCGTGGCTGTCAAGGTTGATCTTCCGCTGCACCAACTCGCCTTCCCGCGCAAACAGTTCCTCAGCGGCAAGCCGCTGTTGCTCTTCAGCTTCAGCCTTCTCGAGGAGGAAGGCTTTCCGCGCCTCGACGAGTTAAGCCCTCTCCTCTGCCAGGGACCGGAGGGCTTCCTAGTTGCGACCCCGGAGCTCCTCCGCGTACTTCTCAATGTCCACTCCCGCCTTCCCGACAAGCGCTTCTCGGGATTCCAGCTTGGCCTACTGAGCGCGGTAGAGTGACACCAGTTTCCGTAGCAGCTCCTCCTCCTCAGACTCGCCGCTGCTGCTGCTCGGCGCATCAACCAGCGTCAGCCCAGTGGAGGCGAGCACCTCTCCATCAAAAGTTTCTCCTTCGACCGGCGCCCTGGAGCTTGACGCCCAGGGGAGCATGATGAAGACACCATCGCCGGCCTGCAAATAGGTGCCGGGCTGGGGCTCTTCGGAGCCTGGCGCTGCGGCAGCGGCGGAGGGATCGGTGGTCGGCGTGGCGCCTTGCGCTCCTGCGGCCTCGGGGTCGTCAGTGCGATCGCCAGACCCCTCACAGCCTCCTGCGGCAGCAGCTTTGGCGGCCTCTTCGCCGGCGGGATCATCGGTGCCGGCTTCTTCCTCGGTGGCAGCGGCGTCGTTGGTATTGCCGCGCGCGTTCTCCTCGCCGGCAACCTCGGTCTCCATCGGCTCCGTGACAGGTGGATCTGAAGGCCGGAAGAGGGAGAAAGGTCAAGCAAATATCCAAAAAGAAAATCAGAAGAAGAAGAACCCAAGGGAAGTTTTTCAAGCAAGAGGATTACCTGTGTTGGGCTCTACAGTCACGGTCTCCGCCACCGGGGGGTTGCTGGTGCTGTCCCTTGCCGGAGAACTCTCCCTTGCCGGAGACTTCTCCCTTGCCGGAGAACGCTCCCTTGCCGGGGAATCCTCCATTGGCGGTGTAGTCGAAGCAGATGGCACGTCGGGGGCGGCTTCCAAGCACCCCTGGTGAGGCTGCTCTGCTCCTACACAAATCAAGAGTCAGATGTCAGCAAAGAAAAGCACCCATGCGCTCCTAACAGCGGGAAGTAAACCATATACTTACGTTGGGGGCTGCGCTGGGGGCTGCTTCGGGGAATGATTGCCGGGTCCGGCAAGGTGGTCTCGGGCGCACCCCCTGCTGTCGCGGTGGGTTCGTCCTCGATGACGATCACCGGGACCTTGGCTCTCTTCGCTGCTCTCTGGGCCAGAGTCCTGAAAAGGAATGAGTTCAGAGTAAAGCAAATCAGATACAAGACAAAACAGCAAAAAGTGAAGAACTGCAAGTACAACAAAGAATCTTACTCTTCTTCTTCCTCGTCGGAGCTGAGCGCGGAGAGGTCGAAGTCCAGCCCACCTTCGGCGCGACGAGGCGGAGGAGTGGGTTCCCTTGACCGCTTTGCGGGGGCAGCGGCAGGAGCAGAAGCAGCGGTCCGGGAGGACCCCGCTCCAGTTGCCGCAGCGGCGTGAGGCGCTCCCGCGGCAACAGTGCTTGTCGCGGTGGAGCGTGTCGCGCGGTGGAGCGTGTCGCGCGGCGCGGCGGCTGTTGACTCGTCCGCCGCCCCGCTACGTCCCCAACCTTGCGGAGACGCCCCCTTGGTGGAGCTGGGGGCTCTGCTTGCGGCGGGCTGTCTGTGGATGAGGAGGAAGAGGAGTTGGTCTTCGACGAGCCGCTCGCACCCTCGATGGGCCCGCTCAATTCGGCTTCAGGCTCGGCAAGCCCTCCCTCGCCGGCAAGCTCCTCCTCACCGGCAAGCCACTCTCGCTCGGCAAGGCTTGCCGCCTCTGCTGCCTCTGCCTCCTCCACGGTGAATCCAAACTCGCCCGCGGCAGCGGCTGCCGCCGCCTCTTCCGCCCTGGTGGCGATGCACTGCATCTCCGCATCGGTGGTGTCGCGGGTGAGGCTCTTCTGTTCATCGGAGCGGACCGCCACTTCTACCAGGCCGTCGAAGAACTCCTGCACAACATCGTCCGCAGGCTCTTGCCAAGTTGGGACAATTCCATGCGAATCGCACAGCGGCATCATTGCACGGATGCGGTCGGCGAGGAGTTGTTGACAATGAGCGACACCCTTTGGCAACCTGAACCATTCGGGATGTTGAGGGTCGTGCTTGAACAATTCCTTGAACATCGCGCCCGGTTCGGGGCGGTGAAGTTGAAGTTGAGGCCCGGGCGCAGCCTCATTATGTCCGCCGCACCCCCGAACTCCCAGGCGGGTCTCCTTCTCTCTGCAGAGAGGTCGCGGCGGCGAAGAAAATCTGCGCCAGCGGCGCTCTGAGAAGCCCGCAAGCCCGAGGCGAAGGATCTGGTGACGGCAATCTTGACTGTCGTCTTCCGGGGCCACGCTGCTCAATCGTTGCAGCGCTCATCGGGCTTGGCGCTGGGCGGTAAATGGCTGCGGGTTCTCCTCGACAATCCAGCACCATTCTGCTCTCCACTCCTCCCACTTGCCGTGGAGCTTGCCCTCCAGATAAGCTTCCTTCTTGCCGGCTCTCGAGATCCAGGCGATTCCGCCGGATAAGGGCTCCCCTCTCTCAACTCGGGGCATAAAGAAGTGGCGGAAGAGAGCTACATTTGGATAGACTCCGACAAAGTTTTCGCAGAGATGTGTGAAAACGGCCATGGTCAGAACGGCGTTGGGGGTGAAGTCAAGGAGGTGGAACCCGTAGGTGTTCATAATATCGCAGAAGAATTCAGAGAAAGGCGGGCAGAGCCCGCAGTAGAAGAACAGCGTGAAGAAGGGATATCCATTCGGAGCCCGTTCCGAAGCGGCGGCGGAGAGTACCTTCGTGCGCGGATGAGCTTGCGTTTCCGTCGACCAGAAGAGGTAGTAGTACTCCCTCAGCTCCTTCGTGGTGAGCTGGGGGGGGGGAGGTTGTCCACTCCCTTCGCAGCGCCGCGAGCCGCTGCGCCTCGGTCGTCTTCACGGCCTTCCCCTTGCCGGTTTTCGGAGCCATGGCGGAGGTGGTGTGGGAGATCAACGGCGTTGGTGGTGCTGGAGGTGATGGGGGGCGGAGCGCTGCTCTCTTTCAGAAGGATGGAGCGGCGGAAGTTTGTGAGATTGGAACAGCAACTGGCAAGATGGGCGAACTGCCCCTGTTTCCCCTGCTTATAAAGAGGGAGGGGGCGGACGTTCCGCCTTTCCGAATAAAGAAACCACCCACGATCTCTCCCACGACGCCACATTCAACGCGTGCCGTTAGGGGAGGGCGCGGTGGATACGGAGTAAGATACGGCATAACCCAGGCCGCGCGTGCCCGTGCCCTGTTTTGGGCCTGGCCCAACAGCGCTCGGCACCGTGTGTGGCCCAGGCCCGGGGGCTCCTGTCAGTGTACTAGAGTAGGAGTACCCTAGTATCCCGAACTTGTGCACGAGCAGTCGCAGCACCCCGCGGCAAGGCTTGCCGGGTGACCGCCAAGGCCCTCCGTGGTTCCTTTGGAGCCATTCAAGAACAAAGTATTCAAGCCAACGAGACAAGACCCCGACAAGAGGAGCTTGCCGGGAAGGCCAACCGAGGCATCTCAAGGAACTTGCCGCGACGCACCACGCGTCCCGGCAAGGCCCGGCGAGCGACAAGCTTCCGGACGCGGCAAGACAACGACCGCGGCAAGGTGCTTGCTGCGTCAAGCTACCACTCTGTACCCGCGCTCCAGCACATCCACCAACGTGTCGCCCTAGGACCTTTCCAGGCGCTCGTGGCAGGAGGCTGTGCAACCAGCGATGCGAGGTGGCAAGCGACGCTGACAAGATTGCCATCATGGCAAGCGGTGGAGCCCCTGACGGTCCCTTTTTGCACTGTTTGGGCGACGCAAACGGGCATTTAATGCCATTGTCCCCTGCCGTCAGGGTTAGGTATGATACACTGTGCAAGTAGTTGTACCAACCGCAACACTTTTTCCATTTTTACCCTTGCCTACGTTGCCACCTGTCGGTGACCCCTTGAGCATATAAAAGGAGGCCCATGCATAGCGTAGATGGGGGTTCAAGGGTTGAAGCCGAAAACACTCACGCTCGGTCTCGTTAGCAGCTAGTGTGTACTGTAGCACTCAGCGCTCCCGAGCAAGAACTCAATACAATCAGACATGCAGCAGTAGGAGTATTATCTCTCCGGAGAGCTCTGAAGCTGGGTAAACCGCTCGTGTGCTTCGCCTCGATCTGCTCTTCATGCGATCTCCGCCCCCTGCCGAACCGAAAGGGGCTCGGTCCGCCGGCCCCATAGGTGTCCGTGGATCAGTAGTTTCCCACGACATATGGATTTCTGAAAAATAGATCCATCCAAGACTATTTAGCCTGGGCATTTGAATATATACATTAGTTTTAGCGGTCCAAAAAGCCTATGGTGTTGTTGAAATTGAATTTTGAAAAGGCTTTTGACATGATTAAACACAACAAAATCTTGGAAATCCTGAAGGCAAGAGGGTTTGGTGATAGATAGATTATGTGGATTAAGATGATCTTTTCTTCTGGGGTCTCTTCTGTGCTACTAAATGGGGTGCGTGGAAAACATTTTCATTGTAAAAGAGGAGTGAGGCAAGGAGATCCTTTATCACCACTCATTTTGTGCTTGCTGCTGATTTCCTTCAGACAATTTTAAATAAAGCTATGAGAGCAGGTTTAATTCAAGCACTAACTGAATCAACATCCAACCTTGATTTTCCTGTCATACAGTATGCATATGACACAATCCTAATTCTGCCTGCCAGTCTAATTCTAGTGGAGAAAGTGAATAATTTGTTGAAGCACTTTGCCAACCAAACTGGGCTTAAAATAAACTACCACAAATCAGTTATGATTCCTATAAATGTGCAGGAAGAGGTCTGCTGTCAGATTTTACACGCCCTGGGATGCAAAAGGGGAGCCTTCCCATTTACATATTTGGGCCTGCCATTAAGTGCTAGCAGGCTCAAAGCAGAGGATTTTCCCCTGATATGTCAACAAATCGAGAGGAGACAGTCCGGATGTTCTACAATGCTTTCCTATGATTGCAGACTGCTTCTCATAAAATCTGTTTTCTCTGCCCAACCAATCTTTTTCATGAGCATTCTGCCGCTGCCTGCATCAATCACAAGCCATATCAATAAATACCTCATGAATTTTCTATGGAGAAAGTCTGGAGAGTTAGTGGATGGACCAACACTAATTGCTTGGGAAAAAGTCTGCATGCCTAGAAAACAGGGTGGGCTTGGAATATTGGATGTGAGTTTGCACAATAAGGCCCAATGATGAAAAATGTGCAGAAGTTCCTTAATAAGGAATCACTACCTTGGGTTCAACTGATCTGGGAGAAGTATTACTCTCAGACAATGCCAGGTAACAATTTAGTTGGATCCCACTTGTGGAGAAGTCACCTAAGATTGCTTGAATATTACAAATCCAACTCACAATGTAGACTGGGCAATGGTCAGGCAGTTCTACTTTGGCATGATAATTGGACTGATCAACCTCTCAAGGACAAATTCCCTGAACTTCTTTCATTTGCAAAGGATGATTCTTTATCGGTAAATGACTGAAAAAATGTTGAGGATCAAATCCATTTCTTCAACCCTCCTCTCTCCACTCAAGCATTTTCTCAGTTCAATGAGCTACAAAGGTTAATACAAACACAGAGTAATGTCAACAGAAAGATTCTTGGAGTTGCAAGGGACAGAGAAACAAATATTCCTCCATTCTGATGTATCATCACTTAAGCCCTCAACAGCAAGAACAACAGATCTTCAAATGGCTGTGGAAGAGCTCATGTAGATTAAGACACAAATTCTTCTTCTGTCTCCTTCTGCATGATAGGGTGAACACCAGAAATTTACTTAAAACGAAATCTTTCACACTAGAATGTTACACATGTGTTTTCTGCCATGAAGACATAGAAGAAACTGCACAACATCTTTTTTGGGACTGCAGATTCTCTCAGGACTGCTGGCACAATATACTTCCCAGGAAAAAACTTGGTATTTCATTCTTTGATGATATCCTCCTGACAAGAGCTGAATTACCGAGCTGCATTGCAATGGAAATCATAGTACAAGGGTGTTGGGCCATATGGGGGCAAAGAAATGGGAATATTTTCAGAAAAGGAGTTTCGAGTGTAAACTATTGTAAATTCAAATTAAGAGAGGACCTTAGACTTCTTGAGCATAGAATCAAAGAAAAGTACTTGTAGGCTTGGCAAGGATGGATTAGTGATCATCTAGGATGAACACTACATAGTACAGTTTTTGCTCAATCATGTTAGAAAAGGCCGGAATAGGATAACTGCTCCTCTTGTTTTGGTTATTTTCCTTTTTAACATTTTTGTATATATGAACCATATTTAATTTTATTAATAGAAAATACCGTAGAACTATTGTTCTACAATTTGGGCCTAAAAAACTTTACAAATAACTCTAATGGGACTATAGAGTTAAATTAACAAACCCTCACCTTTTTTTCAAGAGCATGCAAGAGCTTTGCATGTCTTTTCCATTATTATTTTTGAGCAATCACCGAGGGGGAGAGGATCCCGACCTGAATATATTACTCAAATCCCGAAGGCAAGTTACATTAAGGATTGCAATGAGAGAAGAGGTACATGCGCCAAGGCACGACGCCCTCCCTGCTTACGAGATCCTTAAATCTAAAGGCCCAAAGCATAGTCGATAACGATGTTTCGAATAGTATCAAGGGGGAAGTGCACGTCGTTGCGGAGAACACGGGCGTTCCTAGAGTCCCACAGCTTCCAGATGGTGGCGAGAGTGACGGTAGGCCAGATGTTGATGTCAAGGCCAACCAGCGTTGGAGTATCCCAGACGAGGTCGATGGAGTGAGGTGCCTGAAGGCACGGGAGGGCCCAGACCTGAGCCGCGGATGGGCAGAGTATGGCAAGGTGTGTCGCGTCCTCAAAAGAGATGTCGCACCGAGGACAAGTCGAAGTAGTGGTTATGGTCTTGCGATGTAGGTTCCCAACGTGCTCAGCCTGTCATGGCAGAGAAGCCAGCCGAAGATCTTAACCTTGATAGCTGCCTTGGAGCCCCATATGTACCCTGCATTGAGATCAAACCGGTGGTCGGAGGAGACCAGCGAGTAGGTGCACCTCGAGGTGTACGAGGAGTCATGGGTGAGGAACCTGTTGCCGGACACATCGCTAGTGGTGACATCCTGCAACAAGGATAGAACGGACACAAGCTCGGCAGAGGCTACAAGGGTTAGGCGGTTCCGAAGATTAGTGAGTAAACCATTATGCATGACATGAGATACCAGGACCGAGGTTGAGGTGGAGTGCGAGAAAATATGGGGACAGGTTTCTGCGAGGAGTGGACATAAGCCAAGTGTCGAGCCAAAAGAAGGTGGAGGTGCCATTGTTGGTAAGGACGAATGAGATTTTTCGAAGGGGGCGGATTTGTTGGTTAATGATTTTCCAAACGTAGCAGGGGTTGTGAGGTTTAAACGTGAGGTCAAGAGAGTGGAGTTGGAAGAACCAGTTAACCCAAGGGAGGTCTGGTTTTTCGAGAAGTTTGAAAGCAGACTTCATGAGGAGGCGGTCATTTTGGAGAAGCAGGTTTTTGACCCCAAGACAACCAAACGGTTTTGGTTTGCAAACATTTTTCCACGCGATAAGGCATTTAGCCCTGGAGCAATTTTTCTCCGCAGACCAGAAGAAAGATCTACGGATAGCGTCTAACCTTTTGCTATTCTTCTTGGGTAGTCTAAAAATAGACATGAAGTGAGTGGCGAGGTCGTCGAGAGTGGATGAGAGAAGGGTGAGTCGAGTTCCGTGAGAGAGAAGCTTGGCCGCCCAACCAGAGTGGTATTTTAGGAATCACTGAATGATGGGTTCAAAGGCGGAGGACGGGAAGTGTGTGTGAGGAAGAGGGAGACCTAGATAAATTTGTGGGAAGGGGGAGAGCTCACAACCAAAATTTAGGGCGATGTTATGGCTAGTATTAGGGTCCGTGTTGATGGGCACGGAGGTGGTTTTGTGGAAGTTTATGGTCAAGACGGTAGCGAGGGCGAACTTGTCAAGGATATCTTTGAGAGTGGTCACGGCTTTGGTAGAAGCATGGGCAATGATTAGAGTGTCGTCAGTGTATTGGAGCACAGTCGGAGGATGATCAGTGTAGATTGGGTGGCATAGCTGGTTGGGAGAGAAAGCCTGAATGATTAAACGTTGAAGAAGGTTTGCGATAATTATAAAGAGGTAAGGGGAAAGTGGGTCACCCTGCCGGAGACCATTCTTACAGTTGATCCAATGTCCCGGGGTGCCATTTAGCAGGACCGTTGTCTTTCCTTTTCCATTAAGATGAGAAAGAACAACGTTCACAAATAATTATAAGGATGGAGGTCACCGGCAAACTCCAACCCAAACCCACCGTCCACACTTGGTGTACTTAAATGTTGGCCCACCGTTCACATGTTCTACTCGCCAAAGTGCAAGCTCCGCCTTGATCAAGCCCACAACAATGACCAGGAGCGAGGATTTACGGTCGAACACCCTGTTATTGCGTTCTAGCGAGATGAACCGCGTGGTAGGGAAAACGATCGTGTTGAGCTCTTTCCACAGCAAGCGCGGCACTGCCGCGGTTAGTGCAGGCCACCAGTCCGAGATAGGGCATGTTGTCGGCGGGGTGAAGCGGTGCAACCGCAGGGGAGGAAATGTGGTACCAAACTTCCCTCGCGAATGGACATCCGATCAGCCTGTGCAGGGCATCTTTATCGCCCTGGCATTGTCGGGTGTGCGGCAGTTTGCGACAGGCGATCCTGTGTGCCGTCCACAAACGATCTTTAGAAGCAAGCCAGCAGAAGATCTTGATTTCTAGGGGGCGTAGGAGTACCAGATCTCTGCATTGCTCAAACCGTCAACTCATTGGCGTCAACTCAAGCAACTCAAAATACGATCAATGATAATTCTTAAGTATTTTGGATGTTGATAATTTTTCTTTAGTATTTTGGATGTCGATAATTTTTCTTCAGTATTTTTGACGTTGATAATTTTTTCTAAAATCTTTGTCAATGTGTCGACTTTACAGAAAATCTATAACACACAATATTTTGAGGCGCAGGGAGTATAATTAAATCTCCTAGATATTGATTTATTTTTATCATCCATTTTAGTTTTAGAGGTTAAATTTCTTGGTTCTTAATTTAAATTGACTTGATGTGTGTGTGTGTGTGTGTGTGTGTGTACTTAAAATTAAACTGTTTGCACAATCTAGAATATTATATCCGGGGATTTATGCACTAGTGCAGAACCGGGCATTAGCACCGGTTCGTAAGGACCTATAGTGCCGGTTACATAACCGGCACTAATTTGTGGTCACTAAAGGCCCCCCTTTAGTACCGGTTCAGCACGAACCGGTGCTAAAGGGCAACCACGTGGCACTAGCCAGCTCCGGGGGCCTGGAGCCCTTTAGTACCGGTTCGTAACACCAACCGGTACTATATGGTTTGGTGGGTTTTTAGTTTTATGATTTCTTTTTCATTTAATTTTGTATTTCCATTTTAATTCTTTTTTGTTTGCTGGTATTTTACGATACTACACATTGTACACGTTATGCATCATATATACATCATGCATGCTTTGTTTATCAATGCTGCTGCTATGTTCATTGCACCCGCAGATATAACATGCTCATGCATGCTTTTCAATCATTACATCATCATATATATATATATATATATATATATATATATATATAATAACAAGTCCTACTAATCATGCATCATCATACAACTTCTACTCGTTATTAATAATAAGTCATACGATCATCATCCTCATATATAGTCATCGAACCCAACCCTACATAATTGTTCTTAGCACATGATCATCGAGATCGGTAGGACCTAAACACCCTTAAGGTAAAATAGCATAAAACAATATAGACCCCGACTCTCCATTATGAAGAATGGCGATCATCCTATCTCCAATTCTTGCCTTTCGCGCTTATTGCTTCCAAGAAGCTCCTTACGACCGTCCATACATTTTTCCATTCTTTGATTGTTATGTCTCCACTTCTTTTAGAAACCGGTATGGACAGCTGAGATTCAGAGGACGACCTGGTAGTATGTTCAAAACATGAAGGCTACCACGCGTATACATCGATGAGGCACACAATCATTCGGGATTATCTGTTGAAAAACATAATAATAACTTTGTAGTTAGCAATGATGTACTAGTTTTAGAAGTGTGCAAAAAGATGCACGGATGTTGTAATAGTAAAAATAATCTTACCAGGTATCTCCATGGTAGTTACCATAGTTCAACACGTGCACTAGTGGCACGTATTGACCATAATGTTGAGGAGTTTGATTGTAGATATTGTAATTCTCAAGATCAGTACAAAATCCGACCGGATGAGTTTTCTCGATAAGTTAATTCGAGCCTTCATTGTAGTGCGTTCATCTACCATCTTCCGCACATTCTTTGAAGAATGAAAATAAGCTGTCAATGGAGATAAGTTGTCAACATTATATTTTGAAATAAACAATATAAATTACTTAATAACTATGTTTAGCTCACATGAGGGAAGAACTGGAGGTGTATCCACAAAGACCCAAATCGTAGGTGTCTCTTGCTCGATTGTAGGATCACCAAGATCCATGGTGACAAGCATACCCTCATCAAGACCATACATCTTGCAAAATGCATCCTAATTTTTGCAACCAAAATGGGTTACACTCTGAGCATTGTACAACTTTACTTGAAAATCCACACCATGTTCGGTACTTAGGATAATTTTTTTGGTTTCAAAATTTTCATGGTCTTCAATACCCATCCTCTCCAAGACATAGCGTCTTGCAAAGCATGGGATAAGCTAGTCGAATTGGAAAGATGAAAATACACGTTAAAATAGTTGAAGTCGTGCTTAATTACGAAAAAACTATTGTCGTTGCTATGCATCGTATGAACATCGCAGGTCTCCTC